>OU343114.1:79610543-80223355 GCA_910594885.2 Bibio marci
ATTTTCATTATATTCGAACTCGCAGACGGATTCCATACCATATATTGTAGTTAAAACCTAATATCATCAAAATCGATTAACTTAGGTCACATATTCCGATGAAATATTGATATTAACATACAAACACATCAACAAATAGATATAGATCTTTCCTGTACGAGAATAAATCGCCGAAATAAAATGGGTATCAATATGTTGTTATAAAAATATCACCGCAAAAAACAATAAAAATTATGTCGATATTTTAAGATTTAAATCGAAATTTTCTACAACATTTTATAAGAAACAAAAAATATACAACTAAATAAAGTATTTCTTGCATTGGCTGGTCGCCGTCGTCTAGCCAAAAAATATAAATGTGGAATAAGAAAAAAAAAACAAAAAAATGATAAAACAACCCATCACAAATATTATTTAAGTGAATTATTTATTTTTAATCTAATCAAAAAAAAACCATCAACTTCTTTTTACCTTTTATTTATAATAAACTTATGTGCTCAAGTATACCTTCAAAAATTTAACAAGATGACAAACACTCAAATATTATTATTATTATTATTATTATTAAAACAGTTAAAATAGTACATAAAAAAAATATTTTTTTATATAATAATAATTATAATTCATTAATTTTCGGTAAATTTTAATCCACAAAACTTAATGATCATTTATAATTTTATAATCTCATCATCTATATCACTATACGTAAGTGACTATATATATATGTATTCTATTATATACAAAGTCTTCTAAGTAATAAGTACATACAGAGACACATAACACAAGACAACATATATAAAAATAGCAACAATTTTCTAAATATTACCAGAAAAAACTCTCACACAATATTGTAAAGTAAACACACACAGCATCTTCACCAGCCATAGCGTGTATACCTAGCACCAACAAATCTCTCTATACATATAATAAAATATTAATATATGCATTAATTTCTTAGAAATTCTCATCTTTATTTATTTATTTATGTATTATAAGATGATGTTTTCGTATATATATATATATATAGATTGGAAAAAAGACGATATATTCTTCTTCTTAATTACTTGATGCCCATCATTTAATGTTATTATTTTATTTTACGTTTTTTTTTGTGATTTCTATCATAAAATCCATTCAATATATAAAATTTTACATAATTATAAAATCATTATATTCGATTTCTCCACACAAATATAAATATATCCATTTCATTTCGTCGCCATACGCCATGGTATATTGTTTCGACGTTAAGAACATTACGGTCTGTCTTTGTTTATTACGTGTACCTGATGGTTTATGCATTACACTATTTACAACAGTTTATTTATTTATAATGAATGGTGGTAGCCGCTTATGATGGGGAAATGTAAAAAACGGAACAGAAATAGCCTCATCAGTTATTAGTTATATTTTTGAAACAGCAACATAAAACACATTCGTAAATATATATTCAAAAATAAACTCTTATATATATTTATAAAAAGATAGAAAGGAAAAACCATCATCTTCAACAATTTTACCATTTTTACATATATTGATATATGAAATGAATGTATTAATACACACTGTATGTGTTGCTGTTGATATGAGCATGAGTTGGATGATTATATATAAAGTTTTATGTGCTGTTTCACATTTAAATTGAAATAACTTGTTTTGTTTTTTTTTTTTTGTTGGTGGTAACCTACTATGCTGCTGCTGATGGTATATTAACACAATGTATGTGTATGTATGGGATATATAAAAGAAGATAAATATATAAAATGCAGACAGATATTAATAAATTTTTGGATGATGGTTAAAATAAAAAAAATACAAAAAGGTTTTTTTTTCACATTTTTTTTAATGTTTGTTCTTTGATTCTTTAGTTGGCTGTTGACTCTCCGGTAAATTGTATGTGTTTTTTTTTGGTTTGTTTTTTTATTTTTATTTTTATCCGTGTCCTGAACATTGTGTTAAATTGTGAATATTTTGTGTCGTCTAAATAAGTCTTATAAATTTTTTTTTTGGTTAAAATACTGTGGAAAAAAAATTTTTTTTTTATAAAAATTGTGCACCTCTCCCGCGTTGTGAAAACAATAAAAATTATATAGTGCAAAAATAATTTATAGCCATTAAAAACAACGCAGCTTCTAATAAAATTCTATTTATATATATATTTTGTGTGAAAAAAAATTTAAATTAAGTTAACGTTTTATCCCAAAGATATAGAAAAAAAAAAAAATAAAAAAATGTATTTAAATTTATTTTTATTTATTTATTTTGTAATAATATTTAAAGTGAATTGTTGTTATCGAACTAATGAACAATTTGAAGATGAAAGTCGACAATATAGATTATCGAGAAAAATAGATATGTGTCAACAAATTTGTTTGGAACAGGTAAAACGAAAAAAAACAAAAAAATTTTTATAACAAAATTAAGCGGTACAAAACGTTTCCTTATAATCTTTGTTTTCTCGTGTCGAGTTAAACTTTTGTATCTTATTTATACATAGAATTTAAGATAAAAATATTATACGTAATAAGGAAATATGTTTTCCATGTTTTATCCTATCTATCTACAATATATATATATACAAAAGTTTATGTTAAAATTGTACATTGTATTTGTATACTAAAAAAAGATAGACAGACAGACAGACAGACAGACAGCAGTAGTACACATAAAATTATAAGTTTCCTAAAATATTAAAAGTTTTACTTTATTATAAAATATATATATATCCTTTCGTTATAGTCGCATTGGAATTATATTTTACAAAACATTTATTTATATAATAATACAAAAACACACACACACACACACACAAACAAGTAGTAAAAAACACCCGCAACATAATTATGTAAAGGATATTTGTTTGTCGTCGGTTTCACAATAATACAGAATATGAAGAATATGTGTGCAATTTTTGTGTGCATATGGTAATAATTTTCTGTAAAATTATAAATGTCTTTATACCACCACCACCGCCGCCACATACGAGTTCATATATGAATACATTAAATATATATAGTAAAGTTCATATTAGTACAAAGTTATAAGTTATATATTGTAACTATTAGTTATATTTTGCATACCATACTCGTAATAAGTATATTAATACAAACAAAAAATATTATAAGAAATATAAATAAATAAATAATTTGATATAAGAATTTTTGAAAAAACCTTTTTTTTTTCTTCCTTATACAACTACGAGGAGGATATTGTATTTTATTTATTTTTTAGTGAGAAGGGGATTTAAAACGTAGAATATGTGTATTTTATTTTAGAATACTAACAAAAAATTAAGTGTATGTTTTAAAAAATATAATAACAACAAAAAATTATATTATGTTTCGTGTTTAAATTTTTTTGTCTTTATAAGTTTTATAAAATATTTAAAAATATTATTATATTAAAATTTCTGCTATATAAGATTTTATGCATACAGACAGTACACAGGCAGACAAACAGTCAAACACATTATGAGTATATTTAAGATTTATATTCATCTTAGTTAAAAATTCTTATGTATAATTATGGCACAAAGTCTCATATATAATTATTTTTAATCTTTTGCTGAACTAAATAGAAGCGGAGCATAGAATAATAACATTTAATTTTATGTTAATCCGGGGTTAATTTTTTGTTTTAATAATATTAGTTTTGTATATTTTTAAGGGTTGTTCTCCATATTCGATGGGGTTGTTGCACTTACTCACATTTATTTATGTTGTGTGTTTATTTTATTATTTCTTATGGTGTGACAATGTTTTTCGACCGTTTATTTGAAAAGTGTCGTACCATTAAATATTTGCGCTGCATTTTACATTTAATGCTATATAAATTTTCATAGAATATATTATTTAGTGGATTATTTGAAAAAATTTGTTATCATTATTTGTTTAAGAAAAATAAAAAAAAAAATTGTATATAGATAATAGTTAGGCAGGGGTGGTTGGCCATATTGGCCAAGTAAAAATTTCCGCATCTGTTATATTGACCACCACTTTTCTTTCTTTATTATTCTCTGGATTTTGTATAAATTTGTAGCCACATTTTTAATGGTAAATGTTAAACAAATAATTTATATGTATTTGTGAATATTAAATTATATTAGAAAATCGATGGGTTTCACTTTGACAACAATGAGATTTTTTAATTTTTATCCACTGCTTTATATCCATATAAATATTTGGGTTCGCTTCCGACAGGAATACATTAATATATTGGTTTATTATTTAGACATACTCGAAGTTCCGTGTTGTTGCTATCGCTTTACGGTAAAAATATTTAACATTTGTATTCAAATTGGTACATTACTCTGCGTCACAAATTGGTCGGCCAATATGTTTCGACAGCTGATTATAATTCAATTATTTTTATGATTAAATCATAGCGTTGTGTATATCCGAAGATATTGTTAATCTCTAAATTTAACTAGATTTTCAAAGATTTCATATACAAACAAACAAACAAATAATAATTCAATTAAATAATATTTTGTATGAAAACAATTTTTTCATGTATTAAATTTTTAAGAATTTCCAGATTGAATGACATTTATGTTTTTACCATTTTTACCACCACTGAACCATTTCTTTTTCTTTATCCATAAAAGTGTCAACAAATTTTTGTATTGGCAAAAGGTGTAAAATAATAATTAAGAAACGTTGTTTGACAAAAAAATATATAATATTTTCTATAATTAAAATCAGCTATTGGTAGCAAATATAAAATCTTGCAATTAGTCTCTGCGAGGGAATCTTATGGTAAAGCTTTTAAATATGAGACATGTTGCTAATAAATTAATGATATTTATAATATATCGATAAAATTAAAGATGTAAATGATGGGGTCAATTATTAATTGAATGGTTGTCCAATTATATATTTCGACATTGCATTTATAAAATACAATTTTTATTAAATTTGATAGAACATCGATATTAAATTTATAATTTATTAGTTTATTAATTATACTCTATGCGCTAATGCCCAATAATAATTAATAGATTCGGTACCCAAAGTCTTTATTTTTTTTTCCATTCATTTGTGTTTAATTAATTAAAGAACAATTATTTTATTTTTTATACATTGGACATTTTCGTTTATTTTCTTCTTGTGTGAATGTTAAAAATATGGGTGTGATCATATGACAATTATACGTGCCAACTTTGTGTTCGAATAATCCTTTGTTAATTTCGATGTTTACAAAACAATTTTTATATTTACTTTTGTATTTATATGTAATTTCCACTATTGTTTCGAATTTTTACATATGCTAAAGAAATTTTATTGATGAGATCATTTTAGATATATTTCGAAAAAAAAATAATTAATAAATAATTAACGTTAATGCGCAACGTTCGATCGAGAGCGTTGTCATGCAAGCAAGAGGATGATGAATTAATGCTAAACGTAAATCATTACTCTTTTTCGAATCAATTCTTCGTGAAGTTTCAATTGATGTGGGTAACATTTTTATTAAATTTTAGAAATTCATAGTACACCATTGCACTACATTGTAACCATGGATGTTGCGTTTTGGCAGCTATGTTAATGGTTCTTCTAAGTCTACCCAAGACTTTTTGTGTTTAGTATTGTCAAGTAGTATATCCATTTTTAATCGCCAGCTAGAATTTGCCACAGAAAACTCTTTGTTTTTTACTTGGCATGCAAAGACAACACGATAATAGCATTTGCATCAATTCATATGATATTCGTTTTGGTTCTTTTTGCATCTTTCCCAATGCATATAATCGTTTGAAAGCAGATGCTACGGGTCCTGCAGTAACGCATAGTTTGTTTCCAAGCTCTTTTAGCGTTTGTGCTTAGTTTTCGTCAATTCAATCAATTGTTAAATTGTATGGAGTCGGAAAAATTTTCAATAAAATAATAAAATAAATGTTTCGGAAGAATTTGATTTAATTATGCATTAATCAAATCGTTTTTGAACCACAATACATGCATTTTAAGAAACGCATCTTCAACATTCAATAAATAAATCCGTACATTCACGCCATCATTTTGGAAGTTTTTTGGGTTTCATTTTCGAAAGTAGGTGTCATATGATTGAGAGGCAATCACAATGAGACGATATTTCTCTTAGTGGAAATAATTGTAATTCATTTAATAAACAGACAAATCTGTGATAACATACCACTAATCGAATCGGATAGAGCGTTTCTAATTGTTTGCAAAAATGAATTTAAGATTTTCGGTATGACAAAGACATTTGTTACCTAACACATTATCTTTAACAATTAATATTAACGGTGTGACAACCGTTAAAATTGACTCCAAAACTGCATACTAATAGAAACTAAGCTAATGTCTTATATTTGGTTAAATTATTATAGTAAGATTTTGTGTATATTATGAATTGTTATAAAAACATTTACGTACCCATTTTAATATAACAATAAATTGATCAATTTCAACCGATTACATTTAATGTTCAGTAAATTGATGAAATAATCAAAAAAAAGTCTTGGCTTGATATGTTCAAAAATAATCAATTTCAATGTACACCACATTTTATTTTCGAATTATAATTGCCAATAAATTAATTTTGGATCTAATAAAATTATCAAAATTAACATTTTTTATTAAATTTTCTTTTCAGCATACAGTAAAAAATGTAATTGCATGCCGATTAAAACCGTTGTGCTCAAAGGTAATTATTATCAAATTTTACAATAAAATAAATATGTATACACTTCTATAGTCATGTTCAATCGTTAAAATATTATAGTTCACTTAATTGCGTTCAGCAATAAATATTAAATATTGTTAATATTGATTTTATTTATTAAATTTGACCGTTTTAGTGTTGGAATGGGTGTAAATTTTATACAAAAAATAAAATTACAGCTCCATTTCCATGGCCGTTACGAATAGCAACAATGGTAAAACAAGAATTTCTTGTGGCCACACATGTTGCATGGGAACCAAATGATATATTAATAAATTGTCTAGTAACATGGGAAGTTTATGGTGGCGGTTTAATGGGAAATCTTATGACTGACACAAATAATGTTGAATTATCATTGTGGCCAGATACTAAATATCGTGTTCATGTTACTTGTAATGATAAAGTGAGTTAAAATACTATTATTTATATAACAATTATAAATTAAAATATTTATATTTATACAAATTTAATAATTACTGAATGTTATGGCATATAGAAAACGGGTCGAGAAGTATTATCGCCGCCAATTTTTATCGATACAAGTAATGCAATTGAAATGAAACCAGTTGATAATAATATTAATGATAACACAATATTATTATCATCTAAATCATCATCTTCATCATCATCATCATCTATATCTAAATCTTCTACATCATCATCAGCTTCATCATCCACATCAGCAACATCCGATCAATTAATGAAATTATTAAAAGAAATAAATGCTAATGATAATTATTATCAAAATGAAATATTAGATACAAAATTAATGAAACATCGACAACATTATCAACAACAACATTTACGGGCCACAGTTAATGAAACAATATGGGCTATTTTTTCAGCAATTTGTATATTCTTATTTGTATTAATAATTATAATTTTATTTAATAAACGAAAACACACATTATTACTGTCAAATAAAAAACAAACTCTATTAGAAATCTATCCAAATAAAATTTAAAATCATTTATAATAATGAAATTACTTTTTAATATATTTAATTAAATAAATTAATATATAATAATAAAAATTGAAATAAAAATTTAAAGAAAGACATCCAAATCTGGGGAGCATCATAAACAATAAATTGTGTGCATTTCATCGTTATCAATATAATGTTAAACACAAAAAAATATTCTGTATATAAAGAATGGAGAGAGTCGGGAAGTTGGGCGAAATAGCATAAGAAAGAAAAAAAATAATGTATGTAAATAATTGATTATCTAGTCTGAATTTTATAAAAAATTAAAAATAAATATAAAAACCATTTAAAACTTATAAAAATATAATTAAAATAATTGTAAATATTTAATATTTGTAATTTATATTCATTTAATTAAAAAAATTAAAAGAAAAACCAATCTCTTATTAAAATAATATTTTAGTTTTAATTTTATATAATATAATTCCCTTTTCTTCCACAAATCAAATTGGAACGCATAATGCATCGTAGAGTATAAAACTTAACGATTATTTGTGCTGCAAAATTTAACATTCGAATATCTGTTTATACGCAAAAGATGAATATTACAAAGTATTCCACAAAAAAAAAATACTTTCTTTTATCATATACAACACCAATCGTACGTTAATTCGAGCTAATCTCTAACGACTTTCAACATTACCGCAAGGAAAAATGAAAATAATATATTTACAGAAAAAAAACTCATATAATTTTCTTATATTATAATTATAGAATCATTAAATTATAATGGATCTGAATCGGAACAGTTTGAGCCGCTTATAATTAGTTGACAGCTTGACAAGTGAACCAAAGTCCAACCGTTTTTAATAATCTTAACAAATCAATACAATAAATTTATTTGAGTTATACTTGTGAATAGCTGCCTGGAATATTAAAATCCAAAGAGTAGTGTTTAGTAAAACTATTTTTGTTATTTCTCCACCGATTTTGATAAAATGTTATGTGTATTTAAAATGTAATAATATGTAAAGAGTTCCAAATTTAAGTTACCAGCTTCATGGAACTTGATAATTTGGTCATTTTGCCCAACCAATTTCGATTAAAAAGAATCTTTCATTCCCTCAAAATCTGCTTCAAAATCGTACGAATTTAATTTCCTCTTACATTCTCAGATACATTTTATTCCAATGATTCTATCGTTGAAAATAAGAATCTTACTGTTACCTATTATATAATATTTTTCCATACCACATAATCCGAACATAAAACTCAACAACATTACAAAAGTATATAAGCGTTCGGATTAACGCACGTTAAGTGTATATGGTATATACATATTTTATGCGCCGATGGTACATTGTACTTTAAAGATGCTGTGCTCCAGGTAAGTGTGTTACATCACATTTGAATATACATATTTTTATTTACCTCCTATTCATATATGTACAAAAATAAGAAATGTGCACATACCCTTGAAATGTAAGTATTTTTTATATACAGAATTAAGAATAGAATTTTTATTTACTTATAACATTTTTTTTTATTTATTTTAATATTTTATATATTTTTGATAGACATTATAAAAATTTCATGTATTTTCAAATAAAATAAGAAAACAAAATATAAAAAAAAAAAAAATAAGTAAATGTGTATGAAAAGCGATAAAAATTTAAAATATGTAAAAAAGCTAAGGGGGCTGTTGAATATAATATTTGATACACATAAAAAAAAAAAAACTAGGAAGAAAAAAAGCAGTCTGAATAGTTCGCGGCCCAATACCTAAACGGTCGTTAGAAACAGTGAAACAATTATATATTAGAGAAATTTCCATCCGTTTTCATATAAACACGTCATATATATTAATTTTCAATCTATCAATGCATTTCCGTTTAAAGTAGCAAATATTGACGTATCTGTAATTTGTTTTTAAAATGGAAAAAATTAAATATCGTGCAGTAATTAGATTTATTTATTTTGGATGGACTTTATGACCAGAATTTCATCAAAATATTGTTAAAATTACATAAGAATATGTATAACCTTCATGCCGACTGTGACAAAAATGTGCTCCACTAGTTAAAACTAATCGTACAAGCCGTGCAGAAGATCAACAGTTCCAACTCCAGACAACATTCAACAAATTCATATAGTACTTTGTGTATTAGATGCGTTAGCATCTCAAAAAAACGAGTTGGAAATATTTAAAATTCAACGAATAAAAGTACCAAAATTAGCATTGTATTCATCAGATTTGGATCCATATGAATATTATCTGTTAGCCTGAAACGAAACAATTCCTGCAGTTAGAAAGCGTTTAACATCAAATGATGAAGTTATTGAAGTAGTGAATGAATTTTTTGCCAACCTATCACACTCTAATGATGTGCCGGATTGAATTATTCGCAAATAAAATATTTTATTGAAAAACAAAATCCCATATTTCAAGTCAATAAAAACAATTTGTTTAACCGATAATTTTTCAGACAGCCATCGTAATAAAAATAAAAATTTGCAGTATTATAAATTTTTTATTTTTTCTATTTTTTTCGTTAGATCCTTGTGAATAAATGAGTGGTTCATTATTTTTGGCATAATTCCACTTTAAACAAAAAAATTGTCCATACATTTACATGAAAAAATGATGTATACTCGTATCCTCGTATATAGAATCATAGAATAGAATATTATATAGGATGTAAGATAAATGAACACATAATATGATTATAATTTGATGTATAAATAAATGTATAGGTTTTTGGGCATGTGTTTTTTTGGTTGGTACTCCATAAATATTCTACACTATATCATTTTTATAAAATATAATTTATTCCAAAAGACACTTCAACTTTCAGAGAAAACATTATGGATATGGAAAGAGATGCAGAGAGTCAATAAAAATATTTATAAAAATATAAAGAATTTTTTTTTTTTAAGAACTTTTATAATTTTATAAGTGCCTAAATATTCAAATTTTTTAATGTGTGTGTGTATGTATTTTTATTATATACCAATTTTTTTTTTCTCCATGAAGCATAAGTATGTTTTCTAAGAAAATTTTTATATAATTTTTTTTTATACTCTACTAAATTTTCCTTTTCCTAATATATTAACATATTTTAATATTCTCAATTGAATTTAATATAACATAAATATGCGCACATACATCAAGTGTTGTTGTATTGATGGCCAGTATAATAGATTCCACTATACGATCTACCAATTATACGATTTTTCTAATTTAATGTAGGAGCGACGACGTCCTGTGAAGTGGTTGATTTGAATGTTTGGAATCCGAATGTCGATCAAACTTTAAATATATTTTCCACAATTCTTTAATATATAATTTTTAATAACATAATTAAATTTAAGAAAAATTGTATTCTCTCTATACTTGAGTTCCATAAGGACAACCGATAAAACAAATATAAAAAATTAGAAATTATATCAAATGTGTTCAAATTATCAAGACAATAGGAAAAATGGTTCTTTAATTATTCCATATATTAATATTCCGAAAATAAAAACAAATTAAGTAGACTCATATATCTTGATCTGTAATCAGTTTACATTTTACCATTTTATCTAAATTAATATTTTTCTATTGATAAGAATAATTAGAATATATGTATTTAATTTAAAAAAAAAAAAAAGTTACTAGTTAATATTTTTAATGAATTAAGTACAAATATAAAAAAAAAATAAACATAAGGATCAGTCGTGTCAAAAACAAATAACATCATCGAATACAAGTTTATCCTTTCGTATCCTTTTAAACTGGAATGTACTAAAATAAAAAAAAAACTAAAACCTTTCAAATGTCATTATTGTTCTATATTACAACGATGCGCTTAAGATAAATTTGTAATACATAGCAAATTACTTCATCAGTAATTGCTATTAGTTAATTAATTATAATTTATGTTTACTATCTTTCACAGATTATTAACATCGAATAATATGAAAAACATATGTAATTTTCTAATCAATTAAAGAATTAATTACCAATAAAATTTATCTGTAATGATTTGATTTTATATATTATTAAATGAAAAAAGCACACACAAAAATTGTTCAAAATAATTTAACTTACACCAATACCGGAGCTATTTTTATGTTTCTGCGCAAATAGAGTACCATTAGAAAAAATAATTAATAAGTTTAAATAGTTAATAAAGTTCTTAATAATTGTAGGTAATAATTATATAGCGAAATAATTATAGTTAATAAATAAAAATTTATATTCATTAATCAGTACCAACATTCATATACAATGCAATTCAATTTCTTAGTAACAACAACAACAATAAAAATAATAAATAAAAATAGAATATTTAATTTCTCTTTGACTATTTTGTAGAAAAAAAAATTTTTTTTTTGTTTTGAATAGCATTTGATTTAAACGATTCTGTGTAACTCTCCTACTGAACTAAAGAAATCGCGCTTGCCTATAGAAGATGCACCGATACAGCGTAAATTGGGTGTAGCAAGCGCTTGCCTTTTCTTTTACTCAAATGTAACGCTGCGCATCTATATTCAGTGTCTATTAAAAATTACACAGCAAATTTTGATGGGGTAACGGTGTAAGAAATGTACAAAGAGTAGCTCAAATCAAGTGCACTTGTTTTTTTTTTTATTTATTTTCTTTAACTTTTTCTTTTTTGTATTATTACCATTACGGCGCACCCTTCTTCAATTGTTATGAAATACCTACGCGCACATATAAATTAACAAACATGTTTTTTTTTTTTTTATGTAAGATTATTTTATGATTTAATATAATTTGCATAAATAAAATAAAAAATAAAATATAGATAATAACAATTTGTTCTACTCACCAAAATTGAATCGTTCATCGTCGTCTCGTTATTACATTCCAATGCAATTTTATTTTATCCATAAAGAAATAAATAAATACACACAATATTAATGAAACAGTGCCATCAAAAGAAAACGAAAGATGCATTAGAAAATAAATGTTAATGAAACTGAATAAATCACCGATAAAATATCTATTTAAAACATATAATTAATAATATAGTTTTTTAATTATGCAATTAAATGAATTACTAAAAATAAACTAAACTATAATTTACTATCAATTAATTAAAATATAAAATAATTAAATTAAACTAAACACCGCGTGAACAAAAAAAAAAAGACAATAAAACACCACAGTCACAAATGATGGCAAATTTAATATGAAATGAAAAGAAAAAAAAAAAATATTCAATTAATTTTTGTATAAAAAAAATTCTTTTGTTTTAGATTTTTTTTTTTTCTAATTCAAATTATGTCCAATAGAAATCAATTTAAACAACGCATGATTTTTGCCACCTCAATTTCTTTTTCTACACGAACCTGTATTTGTATCTGGAGAATTATAAATATAGAATGTTGTTAAATACGATGACACGCATGACGATGGACGTAGGTTATAAAAAAATTTAACAATACTATGTAAAGTAAAGTAGTATTTTTTAAAATTAATGTGAACAGTACTACGAACGCATGATTGTACAACTTTTTTGGAATTTACCTATGTGCATAGGCATACGAAACACTTATACATATATTATATTCTTCTGCCATATGTATGCAGATTACCGTTTTGTTTATTAGGTGTTTCGATAAAACCAGTAAAACCACAGTATAAAAACAGACTATAAAAGGTATAGGTGTTATTTTCTTTTTAGTGTTCATAATTTAAAATCATTTTTTTATGTTTTAGAACATATTTATAATTAATAATAAATAAATAATTAATAAGTTAATAGTAATTAATTTAATAATGACTGTGGATAGGTCAGGTTAGAAAAGCGTGTTGGAGAAGGATAAAGCCGCACGTGGGTTATAACGCCATGGAGTAGTAGTAAGTAATTTAATATTGCATTTTTTTAGTTTTTAATATTAATTGCTTTTATTTAATATTTAAATTGGTATTAATGCTATGTCAGGCTTTTTTTTTTTTTGTTCAATGGTACATTCAATTGTCCAAAAAAACATGTCCTGTTGGACCTCTTGTATTATCGTGTCCTCATATTATTTGATTGTTTACCACAAAATCACGCATTTTTTAATAATTTCAGGGTATTATATTGAATTAGCTTAGTTATCCATCATATCTCTGTTGTTTCAAAAAATATTCGTCCCATATAGAATAACATGTGATCTTAGTTTAACAAAACATCCTTGTTTCATTAATTGGTATGTTCCAAAAAACACTTTTATCAAGTTTTGTGTTAAATTTAATTTTAAAGCCCTTTGTTCGAACTTAACAATTGATCATGAATAAATGTTCCTTTTCTTATGAACAGTTGTATCACTTGAGTAGGGTTAACAAATGTGCAGAGTTTCCGACTATTAAAAAAAAACATGATGAGAGCGGGCTATACCTATTTATTGTCTTTTCCATCTACGCTAATCACAAAAGAAATTGAGAATTTATTATTTTTTTTAATTTAATTGGATTTTTTTTACTGCGCGTGATATAAAATTTTACAATTATAAAAGTGTGTGTGTGTGTAAAGAAAGACATTGTTAACCTCTGAAAGTCTGCATAGACTTCAACAACATATATTCAAACAAATCCGTTTCGTCCTGCTTCCCAAGATCGTCTTCTATGCACGCTGTAGTTTTCTTACCCATAGCTAATAGATACGAATTATATTTATTTATAACGATAGTTGCGTCATAGTCATTTTGTTCTTAGACTGTGCTGTCATACAAATATCGTTTTACGGTGCATATTTTTATCCTAATTTCCTATCCCAGAAATATTTGTCATATGCATATTTCGCTTATAATATACAATACACACACAAATGCAATACAGTCAATTAAAAATTAATACTTAAATAATTTAATTATACTATTATTTATATTTATATTTCATATGATGAAAAATACACATTCAATCGTATGTATTTTTATATAATTTCATATTAAAAACATAAATTGTATGTAAATAAATAAATAAATACATAAATATATTACAAAAAAAAAACATATAAACAGAATTAATTGTATAATATTTATTATTATGGTTTCAGTTTGTGTGTTTGTGTGTGTGTGTGTGTGTTTGTTGTAATGTAAACTGTAATTTTTATGTTATTGTAATTATTGTTGTTTTAATACTTTATTTAATGTGAGCAATAATTTTTGTTTGTAAATATTTGCGTTTATATATTTTATTTTTAAATCCAATTAATTTCTATATAACAAAAAAATTACAAATAAATAAATGCTGATCTGCATAAAACGTGTACTACGGCGACGCCGACCGACAATGAAGTGAAGAAGGGCATATGTAAATAACATTAAATAATTATTCCAATTATGAGTTTTCGTTGGTGTACAAATATGACTCCGACGCCGTTCATTTCATACAAAAAACATTTCGTTCATTTATTTTTAACTGAATCGACTGTTAAGGGGGTGGGCTAAGACTTTCAAACCAAGCACTTTGTGATGGAAAAACAATCTTATCTTACTTTTTACTGATCGATTTTCTTGAAATGATCAAATTGATGAGGTGCTCACAGAAGAATTTAATATTGACAGTTTCGTTCGTTATCAAAATACATAATACACCGCACGCTACAGATTCCTTTATATTTGGTATAATACCAACTAATACTGACATATTCGCAAATTATCGGTTTTCGATAGCATGACACTATATTATTTATAAGTTTTTCAATCAATAAACTCCCATACCATTCCAATTTGTTCAGTGATGTTCAAGTCTTAAGACTCCGTGTTTATAGCTATTTTTCGAAGGATCTACAAAATATTTGTTTACGGCTGCTATCATATAATATCGAAATTTTATTTTAAAAAATGGTCAGTTCAATGATTGTGTATCCAATCTTTGTATGTAGGGATTTTTGGTACAACGAATTGGATTGTGTTAATCAAAATGACTGAAATACAGGTGATCCAAAATACATGTAAAACTCAACACAACACACAACACAATTGGAATTAATTGATAAGAAAAATCTGAAAAAAGTGAAAATAAATTCAGAATGGGGATTGTTCAAAATATAAAAATACCGTAAAAATTGGTTTGTTAGATTTTGGAATGGTGCGATTTTAATGTCAATGATTAATCGCATGCTCTATTGTAAGTGCTTTGGTGGAAAATAAACCATGCATAATAATTAAAGACATTGCTAAAATTTTGTATAAGCATTGATAATTTGTAATCGTAATTCGTCATTTAAAAAAGATTGGATTAACTTCAAAGTTCGATACATACAAGGGTATCGCACATTCAATGGCTCAAAGAAATAAGCAAAAATGGAACAACTATATCTCGCTTCTGAAACGTTATAATAATGAGTCCTTTTTTGGGTGTACAACCGTTTTTAACGAAAACGAACTTGGGCGAAAAAAACTATAGGCGAAAGATTGTACTATGGAATAATTTATTACGAGTTACATTGGTGAGGTTACAAATTAACAACAGACAAATACGGTGAATAACTCACACTATACTGATGGTTAAAGCAATAAAGAAATCTGTTAAAATTTATGGGCCACCCGAAAAACTATGATTTGCCACTATATTAATGACGGCTCGCAAATATGGCATAAAAGATACAAGATACAAAACACGAAATGGGATATTTTCAGAGGTGTCTATCATGACAAAAATTTTTTCAGATTATAATATCACTATTTTTTTTCTGGTAATCAAGTTGAAAGTAGGCTAAATTATGAAAAAAGGAACTGAACTAAATTTTCTGCGGCAAAATCAATTAAAATGAACTGAATGTTCACAAATCTCAAGTGGATATTTTTCAGTAACCCAAGCATCTCTTACTCCTTCAGTGTATTATAATCATTTATTTCGATCTCTGTGACATACAGCTAGAATTGTAGATCATTGGAAAACGTTGAAAACTATCTTGCACCAACTAAAACCCGTTATCGTTCTATGAATCTGGAATCAATCTGGTTCGTAGAACATGATAAAGATGTGGAAACTGTATAAAAATAAAACCTTTATTGATTTTAGTTTTCAAATTGAGTACGAAGTTATACATTCTACCAATATTTTTAAATTTCCTTTTCCATTCATTTTTTCATTGTACAAAATAGTATTTTTTTTTTTTTTCCTTTTCTGTCTAGTTCTGAAATATATTTTCAGTCAAACACGTCCCACAATAACTTTTTCTATTTATTTTTATTTCATTTTTTTTTGTTTCCCATATTCCCATGTGTCAACGCATTAGGTAAAGTATATATAAAATCGATTTATATACGTATTTCCAACATCACATTCTACATATGAATTAAATCCAATTGTTATAAAACATTTATAAATTGTACATAAAATTATATAATATCCCAAAAATACCAATACACAAAGTGATGATGAGTATAAAAAAAAACATCAATTATGTAAATAAATGTGGTTTCATGACATAAAATGGATCCGTATATGCATCAAAAGTATGGATATAGTAAGTTTTATAATATAACCTAAATACTAAACCCCTATCGAATAATTTAACTCAAAATTCAGGATACAAATTATATCCAAAAACAGAATATATAAACACTCACACACACACACAAACACATTGACAAACATATACATATTTCTTAGTTTATCCTTTTTACAAAATTTCACATTCAAAATTGAAACAATATGTGTAAAATTTCAAATCTAAAATGTAATTTTCGGACAACCGTAAAATTTATTGTACTATTCTAAACCGATATATATTATCTATATTATCTATATATCTATTCGCAGGATTGTGTTCCTAAAATTATAAATATAAGGAATATATGTATACAAATGTACCGCATGCATATACATACAACCTCTGTCCCACTGCAAACCGGAATGGATTAAAAAATCACAAAATTCTATATTAAATTCTCTTAAAAACATTTTATTTAAAATAATTTCCATCTCGATTTGCACACGTTCAACAAGTAAAGATTAAATTACCTTTTTATGTCTGCGCATGATTGGAATGCTGTTGAGAACGGTGGTCGTCGCATTTTGAATGTCTTCAACTGCGATGCAAAACGGTTTTTTACTTTTTTAATCAAATGTAGTTTTGGGAATAGAAATTAGTCACAGGGAATTAAATTAAGTGAATGTTGTGAATGATTAAATAAAAAAATTTTATTATTAGTTCAATTCGATGCAATTTTCGATCTTCATTTAATTGATGCGTGGAACAAACTTTGAATTCACCTATCGTAGACCAGTTAAAATTCGATAAATTATTGCCTTCGGTATTCCAAGCTTCACTTCAATAAATTTCTCTGAAGATTTCTTAGAAATGTTAAAGAAATCACTCACTTTTTCAATGTTTTCTTCAGTAAATTGTTAAGCGGGTCGACCTGATCGTTTTTCATCATCTACATCTTCTCTGTCTCTTCTGCGAATTATATATGCCATTTAAGAACTTGTGCTTTAAACACACAATTATCACCATCACTGCGATTTTAAACAAATCATATACATTTAAGTAGCATTTTTACCAATTTTAAAACTAAATTTAATGTTGGTTCCTTGTTTTTATATTCGATTTTTCGACAGACTCGAAAAACCGGCTATAACTTTATGTGTTGGTATTTTCGTAACTATTGCGAATTTAATGTTATGAAATTTTGATAGTTTCGTCAGGAATGTTCACAGAATATAATCACTAAATAATTAATGGTAATACATATCGCCACGTATTCTATGGTTTACATATCCATTCTGGTTTATTATGGGACCCGGGGTGTACATAGTATAACCCAATATAACATAAAACAATTTATATATAGATGATTAGTTTTGCGTAAAAGGGTTGAATTATTAGCAAATAATAAATCAAGCTTTTAAACTATACATATTATAATGTATGTGAATGTCTATCTAGCTAAACTCGTCTCTATACTCGCATATATTTAGGAAAATATACCAATTGTGAATAATTATAATATGCATTTATGATAGAAGTGGGGGAGCGATGTGATGCAACAAAATTTTATAACTTTTTATGTCAACACATCAATAATAATTTTATTTCATTTCTATGTAGAAATATAACTTTGAAAACGAAAATAAAATTTCAATTGTAATCTAATTTAATTTTAATCATACCCAAGTATTTGTATTATCTATAACTAAAGCATACGTTTTATTTAATTATAGAAACGGGAACGATAATTTTATATAATTTATGTAAAATTTATATATTGGAATACATATCAAATATTTGTAAAATAATATACACACGCACACACAGTAGTTGCGTTGACTTATAAAATGACAGTTAACAGAATTAACCTTATTTCCTTGTTTATAAATGCATTACGTATTCCATATGAGAATCAATAGTCGTAAATGTTATAATATAATAACGATAATTATCGCACAAAGAGGTAAGCAGACACATTCACGACGTATTCCATTACAGGCACATATATTCATATATGAATTATGATGATACAGTACAACCTCTATCATATATACAATGTAAAACATAAGTAATTTTTTATCCTGGACATTTGGATATGTGTTTGGAGTCGGGCCTCGTATACCAAATAACATCAATATGTACTCCAATATAGTTTGTGACTTGAGTTTTATACAACGTTTGGTTTTATCGGGACACCCTGTATGTCGTTTGCATTTTGGTTAGTCCAATTGCCATACTGATATCTGATTTAAATTCCTCGTAACCAAAAACCAAAGATACAAGTTTAAAAATAAAAATCTTACGTTACTTGTCTCTTTCAAGGGTGGAAGTGCAGGGGTTAAAATTGTGTAAACTGTAATTATTAAAATTACGTTAGTAGTAGCATGTAGCAAGTGGAGAAGGTTATTCCTTAAATCTGCTGGTAAACAACTTTATTATTCTGCCGCTTATATTTTAGATCAAATTGGAGGTATAATTATAATAAATCAAGAAATCACAAAGTTCTGTAATCCGGTCAGTGTATAATTTGCCTGCGGTTCTATGCTGAGCATATACACTTGTCATGAAATATCAGTATAATCCTATTCCAAACATAGATAATACGCAATACTGCCATATCTGTAGAAGTGCTCTTAGAATCAACGCAAAATAATCGCGTTTTCCATATAATTTCACTCAAATAGAATAAGAGATCATCCAGTTTTGTAATTTTGATCTATACAGAACTATCCTGTGAGTATCGAATTTGTAGAAACTTGTTACAAAATATCAGTATAATATTCTATTCCAAACAATAGTTCCTAATTTTATAAAAATTGTTCCAGCCGATTAATTATAAGTATACTCTAATCTGTGACGAGTATCAATTTCAAAATTACTTGTTATGCAATACTATTCCAAACGCTTACACAACAAATTCGGTTAGATTTGATCGAGAATTGGTTGAATTGCAAAGTCAGGATTTAGGAGTTGATTTACAAAACAATATTTGTAGACTGATAAAATTTCTGAAAAATTATCATTAAAACGAAGCGGAATTTTTTTGATTCTTAAATTTTTATTATCGTATTTATAATTTGTTGTTTAATTGTTACGTCTTTGATAAGAGTTTCCAAATGATAATATTTTTGAGAATAACCAATAGAAATGTCCTTGATCCATCGTCACTTCCATTCAATTATTGGTTTAATCCTATTTTCAAAAGAGATACGCGATATATGATTATATTTTGAAGAATTATTTTTTATATGTCCATGTAAAAAATGTCCTTATTGATCCTTAAAAATTTTAGTTTCTAATATTTAAATTATATTTAAATTACTTTTTTATGTTATTTTTGAGATTTAATTTTTTAGAAATAACCGTATAGAAGATCCTGCATGCGTTTTCTTTTGAGACCTGACTGATGCTGAAGGATGCTTGTAATAATAACTGTCCTATAAAACCCGTATGCAAGATCTCTTCAGTACTTTTCTGTACTCAAGAATTACAAATGTTATATTAAAAAATTTTAATTATTTGTAAAATAATAATTGGCCTAAAAAAAAAGGATTTTAAAGGGATATAAAGTGTGAATTTGATCCAGATTAAGGCTAAGCATTAATTTTTACAACAGACAATAATTATTAAATTATATTAAGCCATTGTAGAACCTCTTTTCATAAGTATTCCCTATATATATATGTAGATTACGTCGGATAGACGCAGTTTCGCTGTATTTCTTATTTTTATTATAATAACTTTTCCATATTAACTTTGAAAGAAATTCAAATCTATCTTACATTTTTGTAATGATTTCACAGAACTATTATAAATGTAATAATAATAGTTATAATAATAATAATAATATATTTGTATGTAAATTATTATATAATACACACACACACACACACATGCAGTACATAGCTATTATATACAGATGTTGATATACATTTTTACATATAACTTCCTTATATCCTCCTAACATTATATAAATACATATCTTGTTTTTTTCTTATTTATATAGACGTGTATTTATGTACAATTACAAAAGAATATTTACGGCATAAGCAGAAAATATTATGTATTAGTAAAAGATATAATAATTTTTATTTACAGCTTCTCATTCAACAATTGTGTGTTGATGATAGTTTAAAAAATAATAATAATAAAAATGCAATATAATAAATATATTTTTCTTACATATATTTTACCCAGAAGCATATCGATAGACAGAGAGATGCTGTGCCAAGTGCATCGCATCATTATCTGTTATATGATGTACGGTGCGGTGGTACACAAACTATAGATAGCTGTATGAATATATCGTAAATAAATGTATGAAAGTTCTTTTACTTTACAATTCTTCTGTCTTTTCTGTACGTTTTGTTATTATTTTATTTGACATGCAACGTGTGGCAACAAAAAACAAAACACACACACACAAATAATTTAATGGAGAACGTAGTGCAGTAAAGTGTGTGCGTATGTGTGTGTGTGTGTGCAAGTGCAAGTGCATTTATTAATTTGTTGTACCATAAATTAAATGTAAAAAAAAGTTCTATATTCAAAACATTTCATAAATGTGATGAGTGCGAGTGCTAGATTTATCGAGACAGTGATGAAGATGGGAACATAATTTTAAAATTCGAAACATAGACTTTTTTTGATTTAGGACTCTGTTTTCGAGATACGAACTAAGAATATTTTTTAGCGACTCGTCAGAAAATTCAAATTCTGTTGCATCGACCATACTACCCGCGCCTAGCACTCTCCGATTATCACTTATCAAAAACGAAGAAAATATCGCAAACAATAACTGGTTCATTTGTGGCATTTTTTAAAAAAATAGGATATACAAATTACCATCACACGACGACAAGAGGTCATAAATAATGATGGCAATTATATATTATTTAATATAAAGTTTATTCAAAGGTATGAAAAATTTATTGTTTTGAATGTAAGGCGTAATACTTAAGAAGCAAACATTTTTTCTAATGTTTCCAAAGGTTTTCCAACGCAAGGTCATATAAGGCATATTGTCATGTTGTATGGTCGAATAATTTAGTTGCATAAATTTTGACAAATTCTGGACATATTTCTTTAAATACTTGTTTCAAATTGTTTATCTGTGTATGATTTTTGGGTTATATCATTTAATATGTCTTACTATTCCGTAAGTGTTTCACATAGATCAGCATCGATTAATATTTGAAAATCTGCGGCGACAAACTTTTATTTTTTTTGCATCTAGTAGATGTTCTTTGCATCGACATTCAAATTACCACATTTAAACCACTCCGAAGTAATAAATACTTCTATCAAATGCCAATTTTTTGAGCACAAAATTTTCCATAATAAACGCACTGAAATAATAATCGGTGGGCCACGACGCTTGATAAAAAAATATTATAATGATTTCAGTAAAATTACTGGACCGATAGATTATATAATGTGATATTGGGTATTTTTTTTATTATTTATAGGAAAATTATAGATTTTTAATCGCGTTAAACGTAACAAAGTTTGTAATATTACAAGAAGAATAATTATATAATAAAGCTATAGAAATTATATAGTGGTTGCTATGAGCATTTAATAGACACGGTGTACGATGTCTATGTAAATTTTCTGAAAACTTTAAATGTTTCTATATAAAATTTGTTGGTTTTTTCAAATTTTTTACATTCATACACACATTTCTAATAACAATTCTATGAACATGAAAATACAATGAACAATCCGTCCACGTGTTAAATTATAATTTTAAGATGTTTTCTATATAATGTGTAACCGCAATACATATGCAAATGAAATTTATAAGGGCACTTAATTACAAAATATACAATTCAATGTGTTACTGAATAAATTTCTAGGTGCTTCCTGTATTTTTTTTTAACAAATGACTATATTATACAAACATTATTAAAATTTATAATATATTATCTATGGTATATTGTGCACCTTGTTCAAATACGCAATACCCAAAGCAATGAATTATAAGAATAAAATTAATGATATGACACACTCACCACGTACAAATATCCAGTAAAATAATAAAAATTAAAATTATTTATAATTCAATTTTTATAAATTGTAAATGTTAATAAAATATATTGTAGAAATTAAAAACAAAAAAAATTGTCATATAATAAATGATCTTATAGGACGCGTTTGTTGTTCGTTCAATCGTCTGTTCGCTATATGCAAATAACAATTATATAAAATAGGTATACCAATATGAAAGGATCGTTTTTTTAATTCTTGAATATATAATTACCATTAATTACCACGTTAACATTGTTATGTTAGCAATTTATGAAAATAGCATCAAAATAAAATGTCTCCTGTTTTGATGCGTGATCCAAGAATACAGTAATTTTTTGATGTCTCGCACCAATTGTTGAAGTGCTTTGGGCTTTGGAAAGTTCATGCGTGCCATTAATCTGAAGCAGTAGTAATCTGCTGTGAATTAGGCGGGTGTGATAACACAAATACTTCCAGCGTTTCTTTGACCGGTTTTGTTTTACCATGGTTTCAACAATTCAAATATATCATCTCCTTATGGTCCCAGCAGATACACAGCATAAAGTCGTCTTTGATGTTTACTTCCATTAGGATTGTCAAAATAAACCCAGTGACAATGGGACTTCATTTGCAGCCTTTCAATAAAAATTGCACACGTCGTTTTTCGCATTTTTTTGCTTCTTTCTCTCACTTCATACGAAGCAATCTATTTTCCTTCGTTTTGTATCTTATCTTTCCCAATGAGTCGTGATTGTGTATCGCCTTCATCGAATAACACTTGCAATTCTGTATTTTCGAAATTTTTTTTGTCATTCACATAAAAAATCATCACTTTTGAATATGTTGAAACCACTTTCGGCAAACTTCTTTCATCAGATAACGACAAAACCTCACGCGGCAAATAACATTTTTTTCTGGAACAAAAATCTCTAGGTAAAGGATAACAAAGAGATTTGTTTTCCACCCACATTGCCGTCTTTTTTGTGTGTGTCTTTGTATTTATTGTCTCTCATGTGGCTTCGTCTGCATGATAAAAAGCTATATAAAGAAAATAAGTTTACATTTTAAATAGTTGCCAGCAGAAACGGCCGTTATATTATTATGGTCAACTAAGCAGAGATTAATCCGTGGAACGAATCTTTCATATTAGTACACCCATTATATCGTATGTAATGTGGATATACACTTAAACAGGATAAAATTTATGAATTCTCACACAGGAAAATGAACTAAAAAGTATATAAATTTAAATATAAAATGTATGTTTATGTACGACTGTTGAATAAGAGTACATAAAAAATAAAAAAGAAACAACAAAAAAAATATGCACATCCAATTCGACTCTTGTGCACATTTATATTTTTATATATTACATACACCCTGTGTCCCATAATAATCCCGAATGGATTAACAAAACACAACAAACCGATTTTTTATTTATTCAAAATAATCTCTGTATCAAATGAAATACGCATCGTTTTGCAGCCGTTTAACAAGTGAAGATCAAATGACTTTTTTATGTCTGTGATTAGAATGCGGATGGTGAAACGGTGGTCGTCGGCTTTTGAATGTCTTCAACTGCGATAAAAAAACTGTTTTCCTTTCTTAGTCAAATGTAGTTTTGGGAATAGAAATTAGTTGCAGGGAATTAAATTAAGTGAATGTTGTGAATGATTAAACAAAATAAAAAATTTGATTATTAGTTCAATTCCGTTCAATTTTCGACCATCATTTAATTGATGCGTGGAACAAACTTTGAATTCATCTATCGTAGACCAGTTGAAATTCGATAAATTATTGTTTTCGATATTCCAAGCTCCATTCACGCATGAATCTCTCTGAAGATTTCTCATAAATTTACACAAAATCACTCACTTTTTCAATGTTTTCTTCAGTAAATTACTTCAGATCGTTGATCCAGACAGATCATCATCACTTACACCTATTCTCTTCACTTCTGTAAATCATTTATGTTATTTAAAAACTTGTGCTTTTTTACAAACCCATTATCATTATAATCAATTTTAAACAAATCATACGTTTGAATAGCATTTTAACTAATTTTGAAACTAAATTTAATGTTGGTTCTTTGTTTTTATATTCATATTTTTCGACCGACGCATAAAAACGGCTGTAACTTTATTTTCGTTTCTACTGCAAATTGTAATGTCATAAAATGTTGACAGTTTGTTGAGGAACGTTCACAGAACATAATCACTGAATAACTAAGACATATCGTTACGTATTCTATGGGTCACATATCCATTCCGGTTTATTATTTGACAGAGAATGTATATTAATATTATACACAAATAAAAACAACATATACACCATCCAAACATAAAATGATAATATATTATGAACAGAATTTAATTTAAAATAAACTTTATGGTAATTTAATTAAACAATCCTCACTTACATTTTAAAATTAGATTTATATTTAACACTTTACTTTCATCCTTTTTTTTTTTGTGATTTTTTTGTTATTTGAACATAATATAACCGTAGTGTTGTTGTTGTTGTTGTTGTTGTTGTTTGTTATTTCTTTGCCTATATCCTCTGCTATCCGCACGTTCATTTAAAATGTTAATATCTATCCAATATATATACACGTACACGTACACGTACACGTACTACACTTGTTTGTAGGAATATATATTGTATTATAATATCGAGTATATATGCAACACATAACAAAACCTTCTTTATTTTTATAAATCGTGCACTTAATGAACAATACAATTTCAATTATCTTTAACTAAAATCTAATATATACACACAAATTTACAGAATTAACATTGCATTTAAAGGTAATCTTAATTGTTGTTGTTGTTAAAAACTATATATATTCGCTTATATACCTTAATTTTCTATATATTACTTTTGTTGTAATATACATATTAAGTTAATTTCCTTCTTTTGTTATATATTTCTTATATTGTATGGTTTTCAAATGTAAGACAAAAAAAATTAAAAAAAAACCACCAAGATTAACAAAGAAATGTTAAGCGTGAAAAAATATATTTTATTTTATTTTCGATGATAATTAAAATAAATAAGAAAAATAAATAAGAAAAAGGTGTTTTTATTTATGAATATTCTTAAATTTTATAGAGATATATTTAATTATAGTATATTATTATTAGAATATTTATAGCCTATCGTTATCATTCGGTCGTTGCGGCTTAGGAAATTCCATTTATGTATATTTATGCGGGATCAATCCTTATGGGAATTGAGAGCCCGTATGATAAATCGACTAATTAGAAAATTCTTTATATTCGCATATTAAATATTTGCTGTGGCAAATTTCTATGGATAAAGTTTTTAATTTCCACGAACTAATTACAGCAGTTGTATCTACCAGGTATAGGAGTATGAAATGAGGAAGAACAACACATTATGTAGAATAGAAAAATCAAAAATATTTTATTCAAAATAACTTCCATCGCTTTCTACACATTTTAACCACCTTTCAGGCAATTTTCGTATACCACGTCGAAAAAATGGTGTTTTGCGTTGGACGAAAACCATTCAGATAGCCAATTTTCAACTTCTTCAGATGTTTTGAAGTGCTGTTCTTTCAAAGCATGTCCCATCGATGAAAACAAATGGTAGTCCGAAGGAGTCAAGTCTGGTGAATAAGGCGGGTGTGGTAACAGCTCCCATCCAAGCGACTTTATCGTATCCTGAACTGGTTTTGCTTTGTGTGCTGGTGCATTATCATGTTGCAAAATTACCTTAACAGATTTTTTCTTTCTTTCTGTCCATTCTGGTCGGTTATCTAATAATGCATGGTTCAAATCGATTATTTGTTGTTGATAGCGAACCGTATTAACAGTTTCACCACACAGTTTCAGAAGTTCATGATACACCACACCTTCCTGATCCCACCATACACAAAGCATTCTCTTCTTACCGAATCGTTTTGGTTTTGCAGTCGATGTTGCTGCTTTGCCTGGTGTAATCCATGATTTTTTGTGTTTAGGATTCTCAAAATATATCCACTTTTCTTCACCAGTAACGATTCGATGCAAAAAAGACTTCCTTTTGTATTGTTGAAGGTGCAATTCACAAATGGTTTTTCGATTTTCTTGTTGCCTTTCAGTCAATTCATGTGGAGCGCATTTTCCACACTTTTGAATCTTTCCCATTGCTTTTAAACGATTAGAAATTGTTTTTTGATCTACATTTAAGGCTTCTGCAAGTTGTTTTTGAGTTTGTGTATCATCTTCGTCCAACAATGCTTGCAATTCACTGTCTTCAAACTTTTTTGGTGATCTTCCACATTCTTCATTTCTCAAATCAAAATCTTTGTCTCTTAATTGTTGAAACCATCTTTTGCATGTTGCTAATTATAGAGCATGATCACCAAAAGCTTCTACAAGCATTCGTTGAGATTCAGCTGCGTTTTTCTTTAAATGATAACAAAAAACTAATGATATCCGCAAATCGTTTGTTGAAGGCACAAAATTAGACATTTTTAACACGATAAAATTTTATGTTGTTGTATTACAAATGGAATTTACCACACTGAATGTTGTTAACAGATGTCAAAACAATAGAAAAAACATCGCATTAAGGCTCTTTCACAATTACTAATATAAGTACAGCCATTTATTGGCAGCGGCTCGCTTCATACTCCTATACCTGGTATAGACTTTGCATAGACAAAATGGTGTGTCGACCACACGTTATAGTAGAGTTTGTGTCCAGCTATGTATTGACACAGCTCCAATCAATTTCAATAATACGATCAATAATTTTTAATATAGTAAACATATCTGATTTTGATATTTGATTTTTATACAATACAATAGAATGTCATGTGAAATGTTAAACAAAGTCATGATTCATGGAAAACCACCAGAAAACTGTTAAAAAAACAAAATTGCTCAAATCGACTGGTAAACTTAAGTATGCTAACAGTTATGCAAGTGATTACAAAACCGAATATTCATATGATTGCAGAAAGTGTTATGTGGTGGAATTGGAAAGGGATCGCTTTTGAAAACCTATAATCAGACTGCCAAAATATGATGTAACGTACATCAAACCCAAACAATGAAATTAAGTTATACATTCATCTGCATATAGCAACAGGAAGTTATATCTTAAATTTGAGCATGGAAGTTCTTCCACATTCTGCGTATTCTTTAGAGTTTACCTCTTCATGTTACCACCCATTCAAATCGATGTTGCCTTATGTGAACAAAATGCAGTTCTCACAAAATTTAAAATATAATAATAAAATCACGAAAATTAATAGGACAATTTTCTTGGCCACTGGAAGCAATCATCCAGGAATCTCACACATTTGAATATTTCTCTAATAGTGCGTATTAGTAAATATATTTTGTAAATATATCGGTGATAACTTGAATTTATATAAGAATGATTCCTCATGAAATTCTTTCGCGTTGACAAACAAACAAACTCGTTCTTCTGAGCACAACAAAATTTCACAATTATACATGTCAAATTGTATTAGATTTAATTGAGAAATATTTTAATTTACCAGAACTTTAAAAGCGAAATTGGTATAGTGAATTATCGAAATTTGTCCGGTTTTTTTAGTATCTGATCAAGGAAGCTTTTAATTTCAGTACAACTTCATTATAAAATCAACTTTTTTAATATATAAAGTTTCATTTCAAATTGAATGAGAAACGTCTTTCTTTACATTCAAATGAATATTGTGCTGTATTTAAAACAATTAATATAATTCAATTTTCCAGATTTTTAGAAGGTATCGGAGCGACCCCTCTCAAATCGGAACTACCATAAATATTAAATTACGATTTTGGTAATCCAGAGCTATTTAAATTGATTGCCGAATATTTTTGTTTAGAATTTCATACTGAAAACCATTTTAACTTTTAAATTTTAAAAAAACTTAAAAAGTGAATTATTTGCGATTCTAAATTCGGGAATCAATTTCATAGACACATAGACACACCGCCCAAATAATTTTTTTGCTGAAAACTTCATTTAAATTAATGAAACCGAAGAAAATGTATATATTTACAATTCCATACTTCTTATATGTGATCAACATAACACAGTCATTTCCATTCAACATCATCATATGCATCCACATTCTTCTAAATATTTATACGTAAATAAAAACATATATATAATTTGAAATTAACAAAAAATCTGTCCCATAACTTATTTTCTACAAAAAAAAACGAAAAAAAAAATGAAAAAACTTATAAAACTATTTGAAAAGAAATGTCATTTTTAAAAGAAAATTAGTTGATAAAGCTTTCCATATGCGGAGAAAAAAAATGAATGAATAAAAATTCAAATGAATTCAGTCTGCGCTCTTCTGTATATATAAAATGTTATGTTGTGAAAGGTATACTATACCTTAAGTATAATACAAAGTAAAATATATTATATACAACCTGTGTCCGAAAAATTACCGGAATAGACTTTCTAATGTATGGAACACGAAAAGGAATCCATATTACTGTTGCCAATCGATTTATATATTGCAGTGCATCGAAATTCACAAACTGTGAAACATTGTGTATTTCCTTTGGCCAATGAAAGGATATCGGTATGCATTATTTGAAGACATTAAACCCGCAACAATTGCCATATACTCAACGCAAAATATTACAAGCAGTGACTTAAAAATACCATTTGATACATTTGTTGAACGCCTCGAAAATCGATGTATTGTATTTAAGTGAGAATAATTCGAATAAATTTTTACTTCTTTCTTTTAAATCCATTCGGCATTTAATTTTCAGACAGGAATTTTATATAATATTAGTAACTATCTTCAAGATTTAATAAGTAATTCATATATTTTTCTATATATAATTATATTATAAATATAGTTAGACTTATTTATATTAAAAGGTTAAAAGTATTTTATAACTATCGATTAATAAAAAGTAAAAAAATAAATAAATGAATTTAATAACTTACTTTAAAAATATACGTTGCGTTATTGTTCACTGCGCCATTGATAATAAGTTTCTCATCATTTATATATATTCATATTACCATTTTAAATATAAATTATGTTATAATATTTTGTATATCATTAAAAAGTTTCATTAGTTTCATTGGAGTTGATTTCTTTTTTTCCTCATAATATATAGTTATATAAATAGGACAGACATGAATTGGATAAGTATTACAAGTGCAACAATGGAATTTTTGGGCAAACACACACCACCACAAAGATATGTATTATTTAATATATCAGAAAAAACGATGTATCAAACAAAAATCCTTTTAAACAGAAAAGATGCTACAATTAAATGGGAATTGTTTAAATTTTTGTAACAGCCTAACGAAGAGGTTATAAAAATAAGAATTTTAACAAGCTTTTAAAATTGTTTTAACACAGAAGTAAAACAAACAACGCACATTATCCATCCGATACAGTTTGTTAGCGAACAAATACTATAAATTATATTCCATTTGTTGGAAGACGAGATGTTAAAATTGATGATTGCCAACACACAAAACAATTTCCAAATCCATTACTGTTTATTTTTTTATAGTGTATAGAAAAGAATTTGAGAACACCCACACCCACATACAAAAATAAAATTTTCTATTTTATTTCTTTACATTTATTTATACAATTTTATAGAAAAAAAAAATTTAATATTTGTTTTGGAGGGTGTCGGAAGGGGTTTTTGTTCAATTGGCCAGTATCCAAAAAATATCCCAAATTTGAGATTTCTTTTTAACGTTTTTATATTATTTATTTTGTAGATATTTTATTATTGTACAATATTTACATTGGAAAAAAAACAGAAAAATTAATATAAATTTATGCACTTTTATTGTAAACAAAGTTCGGTTTTCTGTTGGTTTTTCCATGTTTCCGTACATCGGAATAGGGCAGTTTTAAGATTTAACGGAGATAAAAATAGCTAATTTTTTCGTATTGCCAATAAATATGAAAATTCAATAGTCTTTTTTAAAGTTGCCGATTTGTATAGAAAGAAAGAATTAAAGCATATAGACATGGCTGTTATAAAATCGAAAATTGGAAAAGATAGACGCGAATAATAACAATAATTTCCACATATTGAGTGATGTTTCTTAGGAATCAGAACATTTCCATATAGGAATAACTATAACAAGGATATTATTATTTAAAATATGAATGAATGCTCATATGAAATAGAATTATGCACGAAATTGAGCAGAAGTGATGATTAATTAAGCGGATCGAGAACACTATTAAGAATTTTACAAAAATTTGAATTTAGGTATATGCGACCATATGAAAGAGAATTAAAATTGGCGGCAACGAATAAGAGTTTATTTTATAACTAATTTATTGACCGAAACTATTTAATATTATAAATGTTCGCATTTAATTTTACTAATTGTTGGAATTAAAGTAATTTTCACTTAAGCGTCAAGAAATCGTTTCACATTACACTGTCACTATATTTTTCTGTTAACCGACTTGAAAGTAGGCTGAATTATGAAAAAAATTGGAATATCTTACCAAATTTTCCGGAAAATCGGCTTTTATGAATCATCGCATCTTTTTGAATTACGGGCCATAGTATTAACAGATTTCCAATTCCATGTGTACATAATTACAAATTCTGATCTATTTCCAATCTTTTATAGAAGAGATTTTTAAAATCGATTCACACATTCAAAAGATATAACCGATTTTCCGTTTGATGTCAGTGAATTGTTGTATGAAATAATGGTGCTGTATACATTTTTAGCACCATTTGGATGTTCACTTTATGCAGTAATACAAATTTCTTTAAATTTTTCTCGGACTCTCGAAAGCATCCTTGACAATTATCATACTCCGACCCATTATGTCTATATCATCAGCATACGCTAATAATTGACCGGATATTATATGCCGCTTTGCAATCAACAAACAAATGGTGTGTATCAACATTGAATTCACTTACACTTTTCGAAGATCTGCCGTATACTAAATATTTCATCAGATATAGATTGATCGGCGCAGAAACCACACTGGTATTCTCCGATAATTTCATTGGCGTATGGTATAAGTCTATGGTATAGTATATTAGCAAATACCTTATAGCTAATGTTTAATAAAGTTATTCCTCTGTAGTTGTTACAATCTAATTTGTCACCCTTCTTGTACAATGGACAGATAATACCATCCTTCCACTCATCTGTCACCTGTTCATTATTCCCCAAATATTTACAATTAGCTCGTGCAGTTGATACCATAATGCATTTTCACCATATTTAAGGAGTTCACCTGGTAAGCTATCAGATCCAGGTGATTTATTTTTCTTGAACTTCTGAATAACATTCTTTTCTTCCATCAATACGGTTCAGCTATAAATGGCTGGGCGGTTTAAAATTACACATCTTCCACAGTATTTACTGTTGTGTTCGCATTTAATATATCTTTAAATTATTCGGCCCATCTTTCGAGGCACCTTTCGTCTTTCGCCATAACCTGGCCATGTCTGTTTTTGCACAAAAAAGGTTGTTGATTGTATCCGTTGCGAAAACGATTGACATTCCAGTACAATCTTCTATTATCGTTGTTCCTGTTAAATTTTTCCATTTCGACGTAAACCCTTCGTTCCAATTTTCGTTTTTTCTTACTGATCAATTTACGCTCGAAATCCCTCTTCTCTTCCACAGTGGTCCGTGTATCCCGCGTTAGCATTTTCAGCCTGGATACATTTTTTGCATCCCGAGCATTTCTACATTCATCATCAAACCACTCATTTCTTACTACCATCCCCTTTCCAATCACCTCTGCTACGGCACCTTCAACGCATGATTTTAATTTCTTCCACATACTATTTATACTAGTTTCCTGCAAATCTGTAATAATTCGTTTTTCCATTGCATCCATGTACAATTGTTTTACCGCCGACTGTTCAAGTCATTCGACTGCCATTTCAATCCTACGGGTTGTGTGTTATTAATGGCCGAAATTCTGATTTGATTACTTGTTCTATCATCTGGGCTATTATACCTATCTTATTATTATTATTCTTTTATATTAGCCAATGATTCATAAAAACGTAATTGAATTTGAATTAAGAAAGCAGCTATCTTTTGATCAAATTACTATATACTCCCACCATGAGGAATATTTTACCAACTTGATTGTAATGAATGTTTGATGGATACCATCATAAGTTCCACTGGAATTAACATCACCAAAAACTATAGCCTACTAAAATTAATAGGTTTTTGCAGGAACTAAAATTATTAATGATTAAAAACATTCATATGGTTTGTCATAATCTACCATAATAATATATGGAAAGAGGGGAAATGCTGTCACAATGCTATATTGCTATAATTAAAGAAAATCCATAAAAATTTGCTCACGTCGTATATGTCAAAGTATAAATAAAATTCAAAATGGTCGTTTGACATAAATTTGTTTTTGTTTTATTAATTATTTTATAATAATATAATAAATAAATAAAGATAATAAATAAAAAATATTAATATTATATGAAAATGAAATATAATATTTTGTGATATTTTAACAATTTCTAAATGTAAGTTTAGATCGGGTGCAATACATTCTATATGTTTAACCGCAGGAAGAAATAAAAGTGATAGACAGCCTGACAGGTATTCGACTGCAGCTCAATCACATTTTGATTTTGGAATTGAATTTACATAGATGCAACACAAAAGAAAGAACTAAATGTATAAAATTGTAAGTATAAAATTAATAAATTTAACAAAAACAAAACGAAAACTATCATATAGTTTCATGACCTAATGTTAATGTATAAATATTTTTATATTCAGATTTTTGTGCCTTCCATATCAATGAATTGTAATCATCATTTCGTTTTAATATAATGTAATGGATGATGATTGGTAGATGCTATATCCAAATCAACGTATGCATTACTTTTCAAAGTGTATTACAAAATACAATGTTCCATTTTTGTGTTTTATTTTTTGACTCTTCGACACATATTCAAAAAGGTATTTATTATTATTGTTAATTTTTTTTTATTTTACTTAAAAAAGAGAATATCAAATGGACCATTTGTACATTTTAAGTGAATATTAATTAGGTTAGGAATATTTTTAAAGATTAAAAAAAAAGGCATTAAAAGAAAAGGTAACCATGCGCAAATTGAAGAATCGAACACTAAATTTCTTTATGTCGACCAAACATCATACTCGCTACACTATCGGCTATATTATATTTTAAAATTTATTTTGCGTAGACATTGATTAATTATTTGTTTATCAATTTTTAAGTTGTTTTTTTTTTTATTTTTTTGATTTCCATTTTTGTTGTTCTCTTTTTTTTTCGAAACGAAAGGAAAGAATAATTTTGTCAAGTAAATTTTTAATAGCATTTTGTATTATGGATTTATGTGTTGATTTTGGTGGTTCAATTATTCAGCAGTGCTTGGAATTGTTTTAATAATTTTTTTTTTTATATAATATTTTATTTATTTATTTTTAAGTGATTTTTTGTTTTCTTTTTCTTTTTTTCTATGTGTTCTCTATTGTTTTGTTGAAAAATAATAAATTGAAATGGACAATTTGATATGAAATCTCAAACATTTTCCTGGAAGAAATACTCGTCGAAGTAATAAAAATTCTATAAAATCTAAATTGGTTTTTTTTTTCTCTTCGGGAAAACCTTCCCTATCTTCTATATAAAAACATAAATTTTTTCCTTTTTGTATTTGTTGTTTTCGTGTATAAATTTAATTACATATTTTTTTTTTTACAAATATAACACACACACACATAAATATTTTAGTAATTGTTTTTCCTTCGACGAGCTTACTTCCACTGCATTCTGCAATATGCTACGCACGCACCAATGTTGTTGTTGTTTATTGTTTACCTGTATTTCGAATGGAAAAGAAAAAAAGTTAAATAAAAAAAAATGACTTGTATTTGTTGTTTTTCGTATGTAAATTTATTTAAAAAAAATTTTTGTTTTTTACAAATAAGCCATACACAGACACACACACACACATATACAAATATTTTTTTAAATGTTTTTCCTTCAACAAGTAATTTTATTGCCATGAAATTTCATATAAAAACATAATTTTTTTTCATACAAATGAAAAACTTAAAATGAAAATTCTGGGAAAACCCGTGAAAATTTCGATGTTCACTACTTGTAAAATGTGTTTCTAATATTTTAATTAAGATAATTGGAAATTTTCAGATAAATCGGACCATTAATTCGATTTAAAAAAAAAGGCACCGCAAAAGTTATGTCCGAATTTGACCACTTACTGGCACATTTAAATGTCCAAAACGTTAAAAAAAACACTTTTTACATAAGTTTTGGGACATTTCAATGAATTTCAAACACAAAGTGGAAAAATCGTCTCATAACTTTTGTGGTGATGTAGGGAATGGACTCAAAATATGAAAAAACCGGATTTCGTGAGTTTTAGAGCTAGCGCTTTTTCCTTCGGCGCTGTTATAGAGGAGGACAAGGGCCACCTTTTTCCCGTGGGACCGCTTCTGGGAAAATTAAATTGTCGGAGTTATTAAGGGGTGAAATTTCGGTTTTTTTCGGTAAGCCTTACTTTGAGCAATTATTGTGGGACCACTATAATACTTAGAGACTTGTGTTATAGCTTAAAATACAGGTCATATAGTCTACTATATGGGATAATTAGGATTTTGGAAAATTCGGTTGGGAAACCTGGAAAAATCCCATCGGAAAACATGCGAAAATCGATGTTTTTCGTTGTTCTAGGAAAACCCCCATTTCTCATCGGAAAATTCCAAAATAAATTTTATCGTAAAGATTAAACCTTCCTTTACCTTTCTGCATCATTAGATTTTGGGATATATGAGTTTTTCCTAGAGTTCCATCCAACGGAAGAAAGGTCTACATTTGCATGTCCCAACTTTGGGCAGCCATAGCCGGTAAACTGTTGTAGATAGGAAAAAACTTTCCTCCATAAATTGTAGGCTCAGGTGAGGACTACAACTGGTATTAGTCTTACTTGGAACTATTCAGTATTCCCGGAGTTAGGGGGTCCCAAACGTGGGAAAATCGGTACCGGAGAATGGCCATAACTCCGCTACCGGAGGGCTCCTGGGCCCGGAGCTAACCAATAAACTGCGCATCGACGTGCTCTACGTTTTGTGAAAAAAGAAATCGGATCGGAGCGATGAGGTCGGTCGGAATGGCATTTAACCATCACTCTTTTTCAAGACTGCAAAAAAGCAAAAAAGAAATTCCCTTTTCTTTTTTCTGTTTACCTTTTTTTTTCTTATTTACTTTTTTTCTAATATTTTTTTCCGATTTTTTTTTCTTATTTTTTTTCCGATTTTTTTAAAATTGTAAATACACAGTTGGCCGGAGCCACCTATGTACAATTTTTTTTTTTTTTCATACGACCATCATCGCATTTCGAACCCGCCACTTTCATATCACATATGAATTCACACTACACCTCTACCTCATACACTACACTTGTTATTAATATTAGTATGTCGGTTGCGATATATAAGGTACAAAAATTTTGAAATTATATATTGCGATAGTGTGTTACATTAAAGGTGACTGATATTTATTTATATTTTTTAAAGGTGTCCACTTGTGAGTCGTTTTTTTTTTTTCGTTCTTTTATATATTGTGTTGGTGTAGAACTTCGTATATGAAATATTTATTTATTTTATATTATTTATGTTTTTATTTTGTACTTACCACTTTTTTTTTTGTTATATTTTTTATTGATGTTTTGGTTTTCTCCGGCGGAGACATAATCAAGGCAGTGATGTTTTATTATAATTTAATTTTTTTTTTTTTCTCTTTTCAGATTTCAATTGACGGAAGTTAAAGGTTGGGGGAACTATTGATGAACTTAATAAAATAATTAGACAATTTTTTTTTTTCTTTTAAATTAAATTATTTACATTTAATAACTATGTTAAAGATTTAAATTAAATTAATAAAGATCACAATTAGTGATAAATAGCATATATTTATATTATTTTATATTAATCTTCAAAGGCATCAAAATGCTTGATGGTCACTGTCTTCTGCAACCCATAATGTAAAATAAGATGTTTGGTTTTCTTAAAGCAAAACTTCTAAAAATAAAATGACTGTGTAATGGTTGATAGTTTCTGTATGTGATCCACTTGATGTAATTATATTATATTTTTTATTTATTAGATTTATGCTATATATTCTTCTGCTTTTATTTGACAATTGTTTGTATTTTTATATGTAACTTGTTAATCAATACTGTATAAAATAAATGTATATAATCTCATACCAAATTGGTAAGAAATTGGCTAAGAGATCATTCTGTTGTACAATTAATTTTTAAGAAACTTGTTAATAAATACCAGTATAATCACATTCCAAACCTATATACGATATTGTATCGGAATTGGTCAAGAAATGATGCAGATATTAAATTTTAACTCATTCATACACATTCAATATACACAACTACATAAACAGACCAAAAACTTTGAAAAATTACCAAAATATACGATTTTTTCAGAATAGTTATCAGGCACAATCATAACCATATGATAGTGAAAATATTATTCAATTTGTATTTATTACTGTAGGCAGGCGATAATACAATAACTGGATTGTTATTAAGTTGACTTGTGTTGCTGTACACATTATATATTTTGTGTGTGTGGTAAATTTTGATAATAATAAAGACATACTCTTTGTAGTTTGTACACGGTACGTATATCATCATTTTTATTATATTTTTTTGTTCCACTTCTAATGATAGAAGACTTTATATTGGTATTACCAATAAATATTTAAATAAATAAAAATTAAATAATATTTTCACTATCACATGGCTATGATTGCCTAATAGCTATTCTCAAAAAATCGTATATTTTGGTAATTTTTCAAAGTTTTTGGTCTGTTTATGTAGTTGTGTTTGTATTGTTTTGTTAAAGGAAATATCTGCATCATTTCTTGACCAATTTCGATGAAATTTTGTATATAGATTATCTCAATAGAATTATACAGGTATTTAATTTCTTGTAATAATTTTATGTATGTCTTATTAAATTGTACTGAGCATTGTAGTCAATTAATATCGAATTATCTTAACAGTATACACATAAATAATAAAATGTTTACTTATAATTATATATAAATATCTTACTTCTATTATTATCTATTATTAATTTTAACCCTTTTGCCATGTATTCAATAAAAATATAAATGAATTAACTTCATATTTATGATGACATCTTAATAATTACAATACTTTAACTTAATTTTAAATAACTATATGTTCTTTTAACCTATTTATTTTAATATTTTAAAATGAACGAATTCTAATTTTTTAATTTAAATTCAATAACAAACATTCTCAGCGATTGGTTTAAAAAAACAAATATCACACAATTTCTTGAGAGTTCTATTTAAATAATAAGTTTCAAATTCAAATTGTGAATCAAATTAATAAGATTGACTTTATAATTAAGGGTTTGTTTGGTATGTGTCTTATATAATAAGTATTACATGCTTAAAGCTAAAACTTAATTTATTTATATATTTATTAAAATATTATATTTTATATCATCAATTTGATAGAATGGTGTGTTGCTAATAAATCATTTAATAATACACTGATGCCAGAAGTAACATAAGTTTGCCACAATTTAATAATCGAATTATGTGTTGTTTCAATATACTTTTCTTTAAATCATCTGCAAATATAGAAAAAAATTGAGATTAATATTACAGACAATTTTTTCAAAAAAAAAACATTTGATAATACCAGAGTAAACAAAACAAATATGGGGCCGAGCAATCACACAAATAAAATATAATTTATAATTTGCGGTAATTTATTAAAGACCAATTGGTGAATTGTGATAGATTCCCATTAGGTCAAATTTATCAATTTCACTGTAATGATATATGTTTTTGAATTTGGATTATGTCCACGTGTGGCATAGATTTTTGTTGTAGTTGTCCATCACAAATAACTGCAAAAAATGCTATACATAAGATTCCATTGGTTGTGGTCCTATAGTATATTTAATAATTATTACCAATGGTATGACGAACGTAATAATTCCAATTTATATTTTGGTACATCAGCAATTATATTTATTTTAAAGATGTGATTGCATCATATGTGCAGCATATGTTAATTGTTGGTCTGTTTATGTAGTTGTTTGTATTGTATGTATGGGAGAGTATATATAGATGTAATGCTATGCATTTCTGTTTAAGGAAATATGTGCATCATTTCTTGACCAATTTCGATGAAATTTTGTATAAGAAGGTTCTCAAAATAGGATAATACAGTTATTTATGAACAATTTTCTTGAAAATTAATACCTAGCGCCACTTTATTAATTGTGCAACTAAATATTTTAACATAATATTAAATGCGTAATGAATATTTCGAAATGTCTAAGCAGCCTAATTGTTTTGTTTTCTAATATGGTACGGATAGATGTAAATTTAATTAATGTTCCAACACTAACCTGACAATAATTGACACCATATCATGACTATGTTAATAACTCTGGTATCTGCTTGAAATAGCATTACCATAAATATTCTTCAGCTATAATATTATAAATTAAATTATTATTATTAATTAATAAGCTACATATTATTATAAAGAATAAATTACCTCTAATCCGATGCATTAAATTCATCCTCATTTTACATGTTAATTTCAATAATTGGTGCTCAGATTCCAGAACATTTCATATTTCTAAATCTGTTTAAAGGTGAAAGAAAAGCCGGAATATTAGTTAAAAAGGAAATGTAAGTAAAATGATATATTTAATATTATATTTATTTTAAAAGATATTGGTAATTTCCTAAATTAAAGGATTTTGAACATAATTTTCTATTTGATATATTAATTTGTTGTAAAAATGTGCATCATATAATTTTGAAAATATTGGATTTCGAGCCAATAAAGAAACATTTGTGTTTCAATATTTTAACTGAAAAGAAGCAAACACAAAAAAACAATTTGAAAACTGTTTTAAACAATTTTAATGTGATGTAAAAGATAAAGAATGTTCTGGACAAAAAAAAAAGTTTGATAGTATGTAATTGCATGTATTATTCGATATACACGGTACACGAACAAAGTAACAGGTCCAAAGAGTTATTACTGCAAAAGTTTTTTAAAATTAAATTTAATTTTAATTATAATTTATATAATTTGTTTTATACGATATTATTTAATGTCAACTTTATATAGTTATAGAGAAGATTAGCATAATGAAGGAAAATCAATTCAATAAAAGACAAATAGAAAAAAAAAAACACGTGAAAATGTCCCAAAACGATTTCTTGTATAGAATCGTTATGAATCTATTTTGAGAATTTTAAACGATGACAAATGCACTTTTAATGTAGCAGGTAGCATTTTAACAATTTTGAAAAACATAATGAATAGTCTTTCAATAAAGACTTTTTTTTTACCGTCCATATCTACAAATTGTCTATCTAATAAAGTCTACGGCTGCATCTTGGAATTTTTGTATTTTATTGTTTATTAATCGGATACCATTTACCTATGATAAAAAAATTTTGTTGGAAAATATTCTCAAATTGAAACATTTTGTTATTTATAAATTATAGTATTTTTCTTACCTTACATTGAATTGTGTGATGCTTACAGATTTATATATTGAATTGATAATCAAAATTTTGAAACTGGTTACGGTACTAATATCGACATATTATTTTCGATTATCTTTACCTCGAACACCAAATCCACTACTAAAATAATCATTGGCTGCAGCTGTATCCCTTATTTAACTAAAATATAAATTAAATTTTATTTTTAATTAATTTAAAATGTTTTACTTTTTTTTTTTTTTTTGCAGGTTATGTTTCATGAGACATCTTTTAAAAACACAATCTTAAGATGGATATTATTCCTTTTCAGTTGAAAACGGCAAAATCATTAAGAAATATATAATATAATCATCACTTGCAATTGTAATTTTCATAATTATTTATGATAAAAAAAAAAAAAATAAAACACCACTTTCTTTTCTACTGCAAAAATCGCTTTAATTTTACTTTTTGTTTTTTTTTTTAATCTTTTTATCGAATATGAATAGTTGTTTTTATTTGACGTGACACGAAACTGGGACGGAACTATTAACCTATAGTGACTGTATCTGCTCAGCTTCGCTTGGGTATAGTCAAGTCAACAGAAAAGCTATTACAAAAGCTCTTTTGCAGCAAACACAAACATTTAGCGTAAAAAATTATTTTATTAATTTGTCAACAAAATCTTCAAATGAGTAACGAATAAAAAATTAAAAAGTAACGAATACTTTTTGAAAATACTCAAATCCGAACGATTACTTAAAAGTAATTGAAAATCCCAAACTATACATATTCACATCACAAACAACTAACTCGCGTTGAAGTCTGGCACCTCTGTACAGTACACATCTTAGCTTCGACGAAAAACTGCAGCAAACCAGCCAGAGACACTATAAATTATCAACAAACACACTCACGCAACTTTTTTACTTTCGCAGCTAGGTAGATCCAGTCAGCCCGAACAGCTGAACCAAAACCACCATATACTAATTCACTACACAAACAACACGACACATATAAAAGACTTCAAACTTTACATTTGATATATTCTATTATAATTTACTATATATTTTATTTTGATGTATTGCATTATCGAATTATAAATACAAAATGTTAAAAATGTTTTGTTTTTTCTAAATTATTGAATGAAATTTAATTTTTTTTTAATATTTCTTAATAAGAATATTATCTCACACAGTAATTACTAAATCCTAGCTTAGTTCAATGTGGATAAAAAACATTGGGACCAATAAAAAAGATAAAATTAGATAAAAAAAAATTGAAAGTAGGTAACATCGATATTTATATAATACCACCATCACTATTTCGAATGGTCATGTTCACTTCCATTATATTTATTATTATATTATAAATTTCGATGCCACCAACTTTCAATTTTTTTTATCTAATTTTATCTTTTTTATTGGTCCCAATGTTTTTTATCCACATTGAACTAAGCTAGGATTTAGTAAATACTGTGTGAGATAATATTCTTATTAAGAAATATTAAAAAAAAATTAAATTTCATTCATTAATTTAGAAAAAACAAAACATTTTTAACATTTTGTATTTATAATTCGATAATGTAATACATCAAAATAAAATATATAGTAAAAATTTAAACGCCTTTTAAAAATATTAAAAGTGGTATAAAATTGTATTTTTACAAGTGTGTGAAGTTGTTTATGTGGTGAATAGTGGTTTTTAAAATTTAGCAGTTCTCTCCTCTCGAGTTGAACAACGCGTATAACTGGAGTAAAAGTGACTAAAAACCAAGATGTTGATGGTCATAACTGCTAGTGGTATTGTTTTCGGAGGACTGAAGAATTGTGTTGTTTGTGTGCGTGTGTGTGTGTGTTATGTGATAATTTGTAGGAAATGGTTTGACTCAGTCAATTTGACTGGCATAACATAAAAAAGCCAACATAAAATAGAGAATAGTTTACAATAATTGTGCATAAATTTATATTAATTATAAATTTTATTTGTGTGCGAGAGTGTGTATTGTAAAATTCTCTTCGGGTTTTCGTTATCAGACATAGAAATTTGCTGTGTGAATATGTCGGTTCGTCTCTAACTATGCCGCCTATAGTTTTGTATGTGTGATGCTACAGTTTTTCAATTGGAAGTGGTGGCGGTGATAACAAACTGCGTGGTTACAATCGGAAAGGAATTCGGCTGGTCACGTATTATGTTCTCAATATAGGTATACCAACAGCAGTATGGCGGTACTGATGGATGGCACACTAAATAAAACGACGATCAAATCTGTGTTGTTAAATGAAATATAATTGGTTACAGTGTTATTGTGGTGGTGGAACTATACGTATACATGATCTGCTTGTATAATTCGGTTGTTATTGGTCCTGACCAATGTGTATACCGATTTCTAATTATTGGATAAAGTGAGTGGATAAATGAGCAGTTCATGAGTGGATAAAGGAAGTACATGTCGAGTGTAGTGTTGTGTTAAGCGAAAAAGTTCAGTTTTTAACCAAGATGTGAAAGTGATTGGTTTTGTGTTATGTGAAATTTCGACAAGCAAATTAAAATTGGTCGTGGGTGCTATGTGAATGCCCGACTCATAGGAGATGGTGAGACATTGGATGTTTTGAGAAATACATCATATTTAATTTTTTCACTGTAAACGAAAAAAAAGCTTAAAAGAAATATTTATGGTTTTGATAAGTGCGCGAGACCAGACGCTTCAAACATTAACTAATGCGGGGGAAATTAATTTAATTGTTTTTACTCCTTTTAACCATCATAATCATCATCATCATCATACGGATTGCTGTCAAACGATTCCATTGTAATATTATCCAAATTCCTCTTCAAAATATATATACAATCTATCCACATTTTTGCCGTTTCATTTGAATACCAAGTCTTTGTTGATAGCGCATCGTTTAAAAGTGCTCTCGCATTACCAATTGTTTCAGACCACTTGACCAATTCTTCGAAAACACTTATTTACAAAAATCGCGTTGAAATCAATAATTCACCAATTGGTATTATGCAATAGTTACAATCCCCACATGATATTTACAATGGCCGGGTTTTGTATATTATATTTCTTATATTGCTATGCACACCATATCATCGCTGTTGTTGTGGTGCCAGCTCAGGTGACACTAACTTATCGATCTCTTCAATTATTCGATCATCAATTTTAAATGGATTAATAACTAATCGTTAGCTATTTATTCGTCAAAACGTTGGATCTTCTTATATGGTTACATTTCTTATGCATCTACCTATTAACTGACGTACGATATAAACAACTATATTATATGGCAATTCTTAGGTTTTTATACGGTCGTGTACTGTTACGCATTCATACATTTTTATAGATGATTGCCAATGATGCAGTCCCCACACTACATATTAAATTTATATATTTAACAATTTGCATAATATTAATTACATTCAATAACTTCTATAAACATAATATTTATTGTTAAAATTATTGACATTTACAATAATTTCATTAATTTTATATTGTTGCAGAACATTTTTTTCTGTTTGCAGAAAACGTACCATATAGATTTTAGAGAGCACATATATTTATTTTTATATCATTTAATTTTTTTTCCGTTCTACAAAGTTACAAAGTTTTGTGTATTTTTTTGTTTTTATAAATAAATGATATAAAAAAGATATAAAATTTTATCCATTTGTGTTTTTTTTTTTTATATGCGTTTATTAATGACAAGAAAATTTATAATAAGTATATTTATTTTTGCTGTTTTTACTTTGTCGTGCAGATAATATTAAATCGCATTTTATTCATTCATTCTTCTTCTTCTTCTTTTTCTTCTGCTGCTGCTGCTGCTGCTTATAACATATTTATAATTATTACCTTTGTTGTTTATTATAATTATCGTTTGAATAAATATTATTATAATTATATAATAGCATTGCGCGTAGATGTTTTAAAACCATAATTTAGTAATTTTTCTTGTCTCGATAATATTGAAATGTTGATGTGAAGGTAAATTAAGGTTCTCCTCACCACATAAATGTGGTTGATAGGCGCAAGTTTATTCTCGAATTAAAAATCTATATATATATAGCTCACCATCCACCACATAAATTATAGAAAGGACTGCAATTACAATTTACATATATTTTGGATATGGACATTGACTATTAATAAATAAACATAGTATAGAAATAATATAATGTATAGGCAAAGACAGAGCCAGACGATACGTGACGGTGTTGTTGGATGGTTAGTAATAATTAAAATTAACTACTATTATTTTGTATTATCAAAATTAATGCATTTTAAAATTTAAAACAATAACCATTTGAAACTTAAATTTATTAACATCATCGTTATTATTATTATTTTTTATAGTCATATTATTATAAACTTCTATATGAGTGGACAATATTTTCTTTGTGTAACTGTTTGGTAAAATAAATAAATAAAATATTGTAATATGGAAATTTATAAATTTAATTAAAAAAAATAAAAATAAAAATGATTACGTAATAAATATTATGTTTTCATTTAAGGTGTGCAAATATATAGGAAAGAAATAATGCATATTATAATATTATTATTATAATTATTAAAATTAAAAATTTTTTCAATGAATTGGCAATAATTATTACAATTTAATGATCAGAGGAAAAGATAACCTGCTGTTTAGTTTTTTTTTTATTCTTTTGCATTACAAATATCATAACCATAAACTTTGAATGTATATAGAAAAATTTATAAAAAGTGTAGGATTATTTAATAATTACAAATGAATATAATAAAATAATTAGTTGATAGGTTAATGTGTACGCGCAGTGTGTCACGGAATTTCTAAGACTGTATTTGTACAATTAATTTTATATAAGATTTTTGATTGGAATTGTGTTTTTATTTGTTAACCCGCCGTAGTAGTATCTGTTTTCAATTGCTATATACTTCGACGAATTTCCTTTTCAATATAATTTTCACGATTTACCAACGATCCACCCTCACCCCAAAAATTACGAAACGATACTAAAAATTTCATAATTATATTCTACAATTTCTGTAGCATTAGTAGCCGTCACCATATGTTCTGCATTCACTTTGAGACTTATAGAACAGATGCTTCCTTGTTTACTGATTATTCAAAACCATCCTTGACATAATCATCATATTTCGAGTCATTATATCATCAGCTTATATCAATAGTTGAGCCGATTTTGTGGAAATATCGTTTCGTGTTGATCAATATTTACAGTGTCTTCTCCAACATAATAAATTAAAAAGTAGTGTCGACAATAGATGGGATAATAGATTTAGTCAATCAAACGTTACAAAATGATCAAATAATTTATCTGAGATTCGCACACATGACTTAACAATATCCAACGTTATAGCAATACCGAATCTATTTCAGTTTTTTTTTTTTTTGGAATACCATAAATTCTTCCGTATATAAATTTCAACCGTTTAAAAATCAACAAACATTAGAAGTAATTAAGTATTTGTAAAATGAAATTAGAATAATGTTTTGGTTTTTATTGAAAATAATTTGCATTGTTTCCTGTTTCATTTCACCATTTCGACGGGTTTTCCTTCGCAGAGCACGCATCGCAACTGTTTCTATATGCGATCGAAACATAATTTTCATTGTTTCCTGTTTCATTTCACCATTTCGATGGATTTTCCTTCGCAGAGCACGCATCGCAACTGTTTCTATATGCGATCGAAACATTTATTTATTTATTTTTTCTATATATATTAGGTGATGAAACGATAAGTGAAAGCCGTAGCTCAATTTAATAAAAAATAGTGACATTGATCGAATTTTGTGACACTTATCATAACACATGCGGGCGGTATAGAAATTCAGAATTGTCTATTTTAAACCGATTTAAAGGATCGCACAAGAATATTGTTTTGAAATTATGCATTTCATGTGAAAAAGTAGCAATCAGAAGGAGAAATATCCGATGAATATGACGGATGGAGTAGTATTTTCCATTTGAGCGTTTTCAAGTAGATATCGACTGGTTTTGTTTTATGTTTATTTCAATGCTGCAACGCATCAATTGTAGTCGATAGCGCTTTACCGTGATGATTTCGTTGGGTTTGAGCAGCTCATAGTACACATACAGCCAACTGGTACCACCAAATATAGAGCATGAGTTTAGAACTATGAATATTCGTCTATCTCATAGTTGTTGCTGCATGGTAAGGTTTATCCACCAAATTTTTATACGCTTCGGGTTATCACAGTGTATTCGATTTTTATCACCAGTCACGATAAGATGCAAAAAAATCTATTCTTTTCTGCCGTTTGAGCAGCTATGTTCACACGTGAAAAACATCTCTTGCCACTCAATTCTTTTGAATTATTCCTAGGGCTTTTAAATGTTTGACAAATGTTGTGTAATCTACTCCTAATAATCAAGTACATTTTACATCTGACATCGTTCTTCTCAACGAGAAACGCTTTTAATTCTTCAACCTTAAATTTTTTCGGTACTCCAGAGCATTCTTTATCGTTCAATATAAAAATAATTAGTTTTAAAGCGTCGAAACCAATCTCTGTATGTTGTTTTGTTCCGACAGAGTATGGTCACGGTAAGTCTTCACAAGATTTTTTTTGGAAAGAATGCAGTAAAATTCTAAGCTAATCTTCTTCTTTTTTTTTTATTATGGCACGAAATACCTTAATGATATACAAAAAAAATTTATTGTTTACACTTTGTCACAATAACAAATACCATCATTTCAAACCTAATGGTGGAAATATTACACAATAAAGTCGGCTGAAACTTATTCAAGTTTATGATCATATAAAATTACAATTATTTTATTTTCATATAAAATAAATGGATAAATCAAAAAGAGGTCAATAAACTAAAATAAATCTATTTTAGATTAAAACATTAAAATATATATTAAAAATAGAATTAAATTAATAATTACAATATTTTATCTATATATTTTTATATTGAACTACTGTTTGATGTTGGTTGGTCATAAATTATAGTCAACAACAAAATGAAAAAAAAAAACCATCATTCTCATCACCGCACACAAACAACTACTAAAAGGCTAAAGCGCGCGGTCGTTGTTATAATAAAGACATATAATAAATTAATAATTTAATATAAAATATAGAAAATTAACATATAAATAATGATTAAGGAACATCTATTTTAAAAATATATATATTTTAATGTGTTTATAGTGGAAATGGCAGAAATGGTATATATAATTCATGTATTTATTATAGAAACATGGCATGAACTATATCGAACTTGTTGTTCTTTTTTCTTACTATCCCATATACACGTCCGTATTTATTGTGTGTATAAATAAATAGAGATTCAGAATTTGTATTATAACGCTGCAATAACATGTATTCGTTTTTCAAACAGGCAAAAAAATTGATAAAAGAAAATATATACAAATGGCAAAAACCACTTAAAAAATTTGTGATAAATGTAATTAACACTATCGAAAATTTTATGAGAATTTTATTTATTTATTTAATATATGTGTGCTGGAGAGATGTGTGTGTGTGTTTGTGTATTAATGTTAAATAAATAAATGGTTTATTTTAGCAACTGGCTGCCGTATAATAAATATATGTTTTTTTTTAAAATAAACCATATCTTATTATAACAATCCTTTATTTTTCTCGGCATCATATAGCAGACAAGTAATAATATTGATAGACTCTTACAAACCAATTTAATATTGTATATTTAAAATATGTTATACATATCGTTTAATGTGTTGTTTTACATATATGGTGGTGGTGGTGGTGGTATTGTATCGGAGTGTAATATGTGATTGAACATTTCACCAACAACCACTATTTGAATATTCTTTCGTATAAAATAAAATGTTAATGTTAATAATTATATATACAAAAAGCCATTTCAGTTGGACAATTATATATACATTAATATATATGATGATGATGATGATAATGATGATGATAATGATGATGACTAAATATACACTTATATTAGCTTCGATAATATATTATAAAATAAATAATATATAAAGATTACTTCATTTTTTATATATAAACTAAATTTATATACCATAAAATTTAAAATAAAATAAATATAAACTTTCGGTAACAAAAATTCACTGAACGCATAATGCAGAAATGTTCTGTATCTTCTGATTATTGTTAATATCTTTAATTTATTTTTTTTTGGTTTTCATACACACGGCGTGAAAATTGAGTTGATACAAAGAAAATGGAGAAAATTCTATATTAATTACAAATTCAAATACTTCTAATAATAACAATACGTTTAAGTTATTTTATGTATATTATAATAATTTAATTTGTATGAAAGCGTTGTATTCGAAATGGGTGCCGCATTTGCTCACACCACAACAACAATACAACGAATTGATGATTCAGAATATTTTTAACCGGCAATAGATTCGAATTTTTGCGTCGGTACATCTACTAAATGGATGAAACATGAATCCACAATTTCACTTCAAAATCCCGAAACCATAATCAACACACAATGAAACTGATTTGAATACATTATTTCTGAAATTCAAAAAACAAAGTATATCAATCAGTCCACTGTAACTTTTAAACTAATGGTCGGATTGTTATGAAATTATGGTATGTTAGATATTACTTCTAGCATTACGTCTGGGAAGGTAACTTCCAATTTACAAAATATTCTATATAACGAAAATACTGTATATTGAAAATATTTATTTTAAATATGAATTTGCTAATATTTTTATGTTTCATCAGTTTCTGTGGGTTTATTTTATTAGTTTTAAAATTGAAATAAATTTATTACGAAAAAACATCAGCGATTATATTATTCTAATTTTTGGAAGTACAAAGATTTTTTATACTAACTGTAATAATAATAATTTGTCCGCAAAAATAACCGGAATGATTTTCTAATAAATGGATCTGGTAAAAAATAATCAATATATATAATGGATGCCGATTGATTTATGCGTATTGTAACAAAGTGTTAAATTTTCATGACATTTCATTCACTGTAAGTGAAATTACAACACATTAAATGAATGTAGTTTTTGTGTGTCGATCGAAAAATTCTACCGAATTGTTCACAATCCAAAGAAATCATTAAAAACGTATAGGAAGTGACTATAATTTCTTATAAAACTAATATTGTAACTGGTGATGGTTTCAATAAAAAAAAAACGGAGAAACTAAGCATAAAATTGCTGAACGGTGTGGTGGCCACCAAAAAAAAGGAAATCCTTGTTGAAGTGAAAAATAAAAAAAAACACATTTCACCACAACGAATTTATTCAAAGTGTAAAATAGTAGACAACGATTAAATATTTGCTGTATTGAGGCGTTTGTTAATCCGTCCGTATTCGTCCTTTTCGTCCTCTTTCGCGATATAGATAATTGATGGATTATTACACAATAATGCACCTTTAACATTAAATAAATATTTATTTGTTTCTACTATAAATTAAGTTTCATTTGACTATTTTCTATTCCTTAGTGAAATTTCATTTGACGACGCTTTACATCAATTGTATTAATTGTAACCATTCAACGACTGTCGCTTACTCAACCAAAACTCCAATCAACAACATACGCAGAAAAAGTAATTGCATGCACTTGTTGAACACATGCTAATATTCTAATCAATGTAATATTTCATGGGAAACTTAAATAAATTAAATATTTGTTCCATATATGTTCTTAATACAATTCGGTTATTTTTCGGACAGATACTACGCAAAAAATATTATAATATAAATGTTTTTTTTTATATATTATTAATTTATATTTGGTGTTATGTGTTTTTAAAGTTGATATCTTATCAACATTATTGTTCATTTTTGTTGTACAATATATAATATTATATAGTAGAGGTTCGTTTTTATGTTTCAATTTATAAACAAAATTTTTGCTGTTTCCTTTTTGCATTTATATCCTTTTCTATTTTACTTTATGTTTATGCGTATTTATAATAAAATGAAGATCGTATTTCGTATTTTGAATGAATGATTTGTATTTTTAAGTGTACAACAGAGCGCACGGCTACTTATAATAATTTGTTTAATTAATAATTAAGTATATATATATATGAAATGAATGTGTAGGAGTAAAAAATATCTTTTCGAGAAGTATTAAAGATAGAAGTGGATTAAGTTTTAAGTGTATATATAATATTGTTATTTATACAATATTTGTTTTATAGTACAATCAACTGTCTTACAATATAACAACGCGATAACGAAATAGAATGACTTCTTATAAATATATATATATATTTTAAGTTATAATAATAATACATAAGAACCAAAAAGCATTTTTTTTGGCAAAAGTCACGTAGTTCCAAATATATATATTTTTTGAAGGATCATTTTGTATTTTTTTTTTTTTCTAATTAACAAAAAGTATCATTTTCAACAAGTTCAAAGAAATGTATATAAATTAGTTATGTTTATATAAAACTACAAAAAGATTAACCCGTACATTTAAACACACACAACACAGACACAGACAGAGTATTAAATTTCATAAATGAATAAATTCGCATTGTCTTTTGGTACAGTAGTTGTATTAAATTCTATAGGTAAAAAAAAAAAATCAAAATAAATAGAATTTAATTTTTAATTTTTTCATTTCAATCTATTCTATTTTTCTGTATATTATAGCTAATGTTCTATATATTTCACAAGAGTCAATAAAATAAACACAAGTTTATATAGTGAAACTTGACCCAGAAGATAAAAATCCATTGAAGAATTATATTGTTTATTTACAAAAAATATCCATACGTTGGTATATGCATAAAGTTAATTGCGTCGCCGCGTAGGTCGGTGGTCGGTCTATATATTTTACTTTGTCGTCGTAAAATAATATATTGATTATTTATAATATATTGAAAAGATTTACATATATTTAAAATTTTTAATTATTAATCAAATTTGTTTCACATTATACATAGAATATTTATTTTAAAATGAACAGGATGACTATAAAGAATTCCATGATTAATCCAGCAGTAAATATTTTTATTTTGATATATCAAATTTTTAAAAGTTTTTCCATTATAATTTGTTGATGCATTTGGCCGCACAAAAAATACGTTTACTGTAGAAATTGACTATTAAGAATTAATTGCTATGAGATTAAAATTGACTTCTTCGTCATGCACTAAAACATATCAACAAATCATAATCGTCGAGGTAAAGAAATCGTTTAAAAATAAAGGATTAATGTTCAAATATGCAAAACAAAAAATGTCAATATGTTATACTTAAGATGAGTAAAGCTGCATTTGTTAACCATTGATAAATCGTGAAGACAATGCGTATCAGTTGACAAAGGAGGCTATATCGCATCAATTCATTTTGATTTGGCGTCTATATACATAATTTCATTTTCATTAATTTCTATTTAGCCACATCAAAGAGTTACCATTTAATCTTTAATCAAATAAATGAAACATATCTTCTTGTAAAATATTACATGTAATTTATTTTCAATATGATTAATATAAATTCTATATGAAGATTATTACTATTATAATGCAAAATCTACATTCGCACAATTATTCTAAAATATAGTGTAACGAAAAATCTATTTATTGCAACTTTTGATGTCTTTCTTTTGCATTGATTCATATCAGAAAATAAAGAAAATAAACCGAATTGCGCAAAGTTACTATAGTGACTCGCACACATACATTGTTTTATTAAATTATGCGTATAATTGCGTTAATATGAAATTAACAATTAGGTACAGAATTTTTATAAACAAATTCATTCGTCGAATCCCATTTATTCTGTCATGCGAAGCAGTCGGAATAATTTGGAAACACTTTGTGGAAGTGTATGGTGGACTTTGACATAACAGTGAAATCTACTTGATTGAAAAATGATGAAGCAACAAGGAGATGCATGACACACAACTTGAATTGCGTAAGCTTATATAGATCCGGTTGAAAAAACCTGAAGACCAGTGAAAATTTTGGCTCAATATAGAACTTGGTGGAATGAAATATAATAATACAATACATAGAATCACATTTAAATGAAGACAAAATAACAGCGTGTGTGTGCAAAACTTTTAAGCATAGTTAGGAAACCCGTTGTCATTTTATATAAATATGAAATCAAATAGTTAAATAGTAGCTATTCTCCCCAAGTATATCTATATATAGCTTAAAAGAGATTTTTACATCAAATTTCAAAATAATTAACGCAATAAACTGTACTATTTTGCGCAGAGCTCAACGAATCTAATTATCCCGAAGAAGGGATAATGATTGCAAGACGTAGAGTAATGTTACACGAGATGCTGTAAAAGCAGAGAGGCTCTATAGTGGCGGTATGATTTGGCGTATGTCTGACGCATAGTCAAAATAATCATCTGATTCGATATTCACCGAAACACAAAATTATTCCAAAGTTATATAAAAATTGGAATACCATTGATTATTGTTCCAAAAAAGTAATTCCATATTTTATTTTTACCTTCAATTATGTATAAAAAAAAATACAATAGAATTTTAATACAACTTTAAACCGATACACAAAATTAGTTGTCGGTAAATTGGTGTATTGCGAAATAATTAAATCAATGTAAAAAACGGATGTTTTCTTAATTAGAGAGTCATCTAATTAGATATTAAAAATAAAAGCGATATTATTTTGTAATTGGATTTTTTGGAAAATTCAATTTAAATTTCTGATATATTGGCACCGTAATTTGTCAAAGCGAAGTTGTTAATATACTACTATATGTGGTTTTACATATAAATATTCAATTAATCCATTTTGTACTTACACAGTACCATTTTAGCCGATTGGTTAGAAAAATATACAAGACAATAATAGTGTATTTTTCTCATTTGGAAATTATTTACCTTTAATCGTTTTTTTTTTATATTGGAAAACGACCATAATCGTTACACGGGAATATGCGTGAATGTTAAATATTTATTTTATCAACTGCATGCGGTAGGACATGTAATAATATATAAATGTGTACTTCTATCTTCACCACACCCTGTATTAAATTAAACATAACATAATTTTATTAAAACAAACAAACAAACAAACAAAAAAATGAAATCATTTTATGACTTTTTGCTACTTTCGATACTATAAATACGAACCGAAGAACATAACATTTAACCTAAAATCATGTCAATTTGTATATAATGTTTATAAATTCTATGTATACCAAATAGTCAAATATATTGTAGAAAGATATAGATATAAACTGTAGGCATCTGTATATGGGGTATGGTATATTTGAAACATTTTATATATAAAATAATAAAACAAAGAAAATACTTGACATCAGAAAATTGTTGTCTCATTGACCCATTTTTAATTTTTATACTACTTTTTATTTTATATATATATGTTATTAAAGCAAAGTGTTTAGATTTTATATAGTGACTTTAGTTAGTTTTAGCAGAGAGAATGTCACTGACTATTTCCTTAAATATTTTCTTTCCCCATATTCCATACATATTCTTTAAGTCTTTAAGATTTCCTATTTCTATATGTATGTACATATGTATACAATATATAAAATCTAAGTGAGTGAATGATATAGTGAAGATTTAGTTATCTAAATTGAAATCTTACAACATTATAATACTAAATGTATTTTTTTCCTTTTCTTCCTTGCTGCTAAACAAAAATTTATGTATTGTATATATATATACGTAATATTAAGAATAAAGGATTTCATCGTCCTATATATAAATAAATCACTTCTTCTTCACATAATAAATAATTCATATAATATTACAATAACATATATATATATATATATGTGTGTGGAATGTTTTATAATGTATATTTGAAGAATGATTGTCAATAACAATTGACATTTTAATAATTTATTCACAAACATAATCAAAGAAACGAAATCAGTACTTTAAATAGATAATACTTTTTTGTATTATATGCGGTTGAAATCATTTTCATTCTATATAGGGACAGGAAAAAAAATTTTCACAACTTTTGTGACATATTATAACAATCAAAAAAAAATCATTTCATTTTTCATAGTTTAGTTTATTAACCTGTGATTATGATTATTGGGTCATACATACTATACTTTCATATTAAAAATGATGTATAAATATGAATTTATAAATAAATATTGCGACAGACATGTAAGTCATATAAGGAGATACCAAAAAAATGTCAATACAATAAATAAATGAATTCCATTCTTCACTTTCCTTTCATTGCTTGCCAGTCACCAGTCACCTCTCAAAACAAACAAACAAACAAAAATTTCAAGAAAATCATATAAAAGATTCTTTAGTAATTCTAACAATTGCGAGATGTATACAAAGAGGTCCTATAGAATAAATGGTATTTGTGTCATCAAATCTGTACTATAAAATGTACAAATAAATTATCATCAAGTATTTAACATTAACAATTTAAGAACAAGTCAAATAAATATGATTCTTTTAGTAATTCAAATGAGAACATTTGTGGTGTATATGTTAGAGTTTCTATAAAAGAGGTTTGGTATTAGTGTCACCCATCTCTACTATAAACTTTACAAATAACTTATCATCAAGTATTTAACATTGACATTTTAAGAACAAGTCAAATAAATATGATTCTTTTAGTAATTTTTATGCATAATTTCAGAATATATATATATATGGCAGCCAGAAGGATGGAAAAAGGATTAAAATCAACTGCCTTTAGTAAACCTGAGAACATGTAATTAAATACTTATATGTTCTAAATAATCATCATCAATATTACAAGAAAATAGTCTTTATTTATATAGTAATTCTACTAGGAATATGTACACAGAATATATATGAGAATGGTGGTTGGGTCGAGTAAAGTGGATAACAAATTCCGTTTCTATATATAATTTATATTATATGATGTTATTTTGCAAGGAAGACGTCCCAAACACACATACTTATATATATATATATGTATAGGCAACAGAGAGCATAACCGAAATTTCATTAATTAAGTCAATCCGCGGAGATATTGTGCGATGAATACACACATGTGCTATCGTACAGACAGCACAGCTATAAATTTAATGCACCACATCATCATACAAGGAATCGCTGAAAATTTTTTATCGCTTCTTATTTGTTTAATTTTTTGATGGTGATGGTACAATATATAGATTGAGATGGATTGCACAAATGTTCAACATATTTTTAAAGCTTATAAAATAATTTGATAAATATTTGTTAATTTTTTTTTAAATATACCTTCACCTACACATATATTTATAATATAAAAATTAAATTGTACTTATATTATATTTATTTTTTATTGAAACCGCATAGTGTTTGTCACATCAAGAGTTACTATTTTAAATATATAGATATGGTATGGTGTGTGACGGTTCGTCCCATGAAATCAATAGCAATTACCTGAAAAAAAAATAAAATAAAAATGTTTTATTAATTTTTAAAGAAACTTATAAATTCGTAAACATAAAATTTTGTAAATAAAAGAAATATGGATTTATTTAAATTGTTTAGTATTTGCAGATAAGTCATGAATAAACGTTAAAACTGAACTCTACAAATTATGAGAATTGCAGCGGAAAAAAAAAACAAACGAATTGAATTGAATGAATTGTAAATTTTTCAGAACTTGTTAACAAACACAATCAACAAAATGCCATTAAATTATTCTTATAAATTTCAAGAAAGAGTTTATCGTTTTTTGTAACATTGAGCCAAGATCATTGTTACGTTTAATTAAATTGAAAATAGTCAGTATGACATCGGTCACCAAATCTTATAACTAATCGGAGTCCTACAAAGTTAAAGAACAATATTGTATATGAGAAATAAAACAAAATTTAGAGAATATAAAATCACAAGAATTGTCTTTCTTATCCGATGAATATGGCAAAGGATGATAACATGGATAAATCTACGTCAAACACTTATACACCGCGATATTTTCGACCGCAATTTGTGTCGTCCTTTATAATTGTGTTTGGCCATATATATAGTTTACCTGGACACCTAGATTCGGTGAGACGCGTACATTTAATAACCAATACGAAATGACATAAAATATATAAAAATAATCGCTAATTTGTTTAAATTGGTTTTTCGAGGCTATGAAGTAAAAACTAAATAAAATAAAATAAATAAATACAAAAATCTTTAAAATGCTGTTATGCGTTAACATAAAAATATTATATATATTAAATTTTCTTTATATAAGAAAAAATTTAGTGGAAAAAAAAAACACACACAAAATTTTTCTTTTATTTTGTTGTTAAAAACCCATTTTCATAATATTTATTTGAAATTCATGCACATTTGCACCACAAAAGCATAACCACTTTTTTTTTTCTGCTATTGCAGAGTTTTTTTTGTTAGTTTATTCCGTACATTGTATACGAGAAAACGAGTATGTTATATGCAAAATACTCGCATATAACGCGAATTTCGTTCACTTTTTTTATTAAAGATAGAAAAAATATAATATTAAAAAATACAAAATGCATATTAAATTTTCTGCCAGAGGTGAATTTTTATCAACATCACTCCTCATCACACTTTTATTTTCGTATTTTTTTTCCTATTCATACATAAAATATAACGAAAATTCAACATAACAACTATTTTTTCGTTTGAAAAAATATATGATGTGCACACACAAACACACACACACCGAAAAACATAATAAACGAACAAAAGTGGAAAATTCATATATATATTTTTCCTTTTTTGTATTTTATTTTCACTAGATTTAAGGATAAAAATATAAAAAAAAAAAAAAACCGATAGCAGCCAATGGTTTTGGAGCTTTTATATACCATCTATGAAATTTATTGATAATCTTTCCGGATCCATGTACACAAAGCACGTATAGAGCATTGTAGGTTGTATAGATTGAAGGTTGGTATGGTGTCAACTCGCACAGGTTTCGCACCGAATATAATGCGAGGTGTTTATATATGAAAAAATGTTGTCGAGTTTAATACGGTTTATAAGAATTTTTCTCGGATTTCATTCAATTACCATAATACAGGGGTGGGCAAATACTTTAAAGCGCGGGCCAAAATGAAATTTTCAAAATGTCTCCCGGGCCGGAGGACTATACCGCATATGCTTTGCACAAGCGGATGTTTTGGATGGAGTTTTTTCCCTGCCAATTTTTTTTTGACAAAAACACTAAGTATCATTTCAATTTGAATAAAATATGTCACGTAATTTTTAAAGAAATATTTTTATAAATAAATGCCTATTAGATAAACCAGTCAATGAAACATTTTATTTTGTTACTTATTTATGTCTTAATGATACAAATTATTTTATATTGACACATAGTTATTACAATTTAACATTTATATTGCATTTATGGAACTTTTCAACGGGCCGGATAAAATTAGCAAAAGGGCCGGATCCGGCCCGCGGGCCGGCTTTTGCCCACCCCTGCCATAATACTACCCGCTTGTAACACAGTATATGACTAACTTTATTCTTGACAACTTTGACTATTTATGAGAATATCTCAAATGGAATAAAATTTTTTTGTTGGCAAATTCAACACAATACCGTATTTGTACGAGTTTCCCGAATAAATATAAACTCAAATAAAAATAAACAAATCTATTCATATTTTTACATTACAATTTTTCACCAAGATTTTCATTTAATATTAGAAAAATTTCACATTTAAATAAATAATAATGTTTTTTTTGTCTATGTGTGTGTTTGTGTGTGTGTGAATGTGTGGTATGTGATAAAGAAAAATTTTCACATAAAATAATAACATTATAAGAAGAAATTTTGCATAAAACACACTTATGATTAAATTATATTTTTAGTACATGAAATTTATAATTTTTTTGGAATATTAATTTTAAATTTTCTTTGTTTCTTCGTGTATACTATTACAAAAATAAAATGCTTATGCTGTTATGTTACGTGTTTAAAATATATATGTGTTGCGATTTTACACAATTGAATGCACCCACCTAACTCATTCAAAGGTCGAATAACGTTATGATGCGGTTATATTACAACAAAATATGTGTGTGAATAGTTATTTTTCACTTGCAACCCTTTTTGATTTCAATTTCTATCGATGGACGTTTGTCTATTGTGGCCATTTACCTTAGAATTGACCATTTATAAAACCATGGACCATCCCTTTGGACGACATTTTCAAATAATCCAACGTGTTAAACGTATATTTAACCATATCATTTTGGTTAGGATCAGAATCGAATACATGCTTCATGGTATCTTAATCGCAGAAATATTTTTTGCACGTTTCCCCATCAGATTTTCGCATTTTACACAAATGGTAAAAACAACAACACTCTTGTGTTGTAATGGCTAATGAATTTTTTTAGAATGCATTGCATATCCTTTGATTTTTTTTTCCATTGAAATTTTGTATGACTACGTTTTCCCGCATATCCCGATAATATAATGTCTTCGTTATTAAAATCATTTTGGGTACGAGTACCACCGTTTTTGCCATTTCATCAGCCTCTTCGTTACCCTTATATGATCTCTTATGCCTTAACACACCCAAAATAAATTTTACCTTGTCTGTCTCTATGGCAGTTGCTTTAGCGCCGCATTATGGCATTCAAAGGACCTGCAAAGGAAAATTCTTACACAAAAAAAATAAACATAATTTTTTTGCAAATATGTACGTATCGATCTATCAGCTATCACCTAAGATTAAGAACAACAGTAAAAATTGTTATTTGAATGATGTGTGAACTGCCTTCGTTTCTAAATGTATTATTTTTTTCTCAAAATTATGTAATTCAGCGATTATTAAATGTTATCTATTTTAAAACTACACATTAAGACATATTATTGGATTTTTTGTGAAGCGATAGTTAAGTCTATATATGCGTCTTTATAATTGAAAATATTGGGTGCAACGATTTAAGTAATATATTTAAAGGTAAAATCATCAGTTTAAAATTAAATAATAGATCAAATTTTTATTTCCGTATGATTGTGTCTGACATTTTTACTTACGAACGGAATCCCCTAAATGAAAAACCAGTTTGGCTATATGGGCTATCCAAAATGACGGCCATAAAATAATCCAATAAAAATAAATAATGGTTGAGCATTCATTAAGCAAAAATGATGATTGATTTAGGTTGATCTAAAATCATGTTTAATTGTAGGCGTGAAAGAATTTCTAATATGTTACTGTCTAATTTTAGAAAAATTCCATTTATTATATACCTGGCGCAACAACGTCTTATAATAACCGTGAAATGACTGATGCTAATTATATATAGGCAGATATATAGTACCAATATAATATATAAATAATCTAAAATTTCGATAAAAATGAAGAAATAGCTGCTGCGGTAAATTTAGAGCAAAATTATATGCGTACTATAAGTAGACAGATGTCATAGATAGTAGCTTGAATATTACAACATTTGTAAATCAATTCTTATTGGGTATGTGTTTAATTGTAATGAGTTATAATAAGGTTCTTAGAAAATGCCAGCCAAAGTAGCAATTTCTAGCAACTGTTTTGGTAGTGATCTTTTCTATATATAAGCAGTAACTTCATACGAATTGATCCTGAAAGTCATCCACATTGCCGTATGATGGGCGGTGATGGATCCTTTGGAATTTTGTATATACACAATAATATTGAAATATTTAAAAATTAATTCGAGATAAAGTTGTAGTTATTAAAATGGAAAAAAAAAAAATTTACTTTAAAATGACTGCAAGCAATGGCCTATTTTATAGATGGTACAAAGAACAAAATATTAATATTAATGTCTTTATTTTATTTATTGTACAAGACGATACAAATGTATAGACAAATATATAGATATATACAAATGATGTCTTGACTATATAACTCAAAATTGTTATACTTAACTTTTTTCATTTAAATTTATAAATATGCGACGACGGAGATGGTAAACACACACAAACTTGCACTAATTTAATTTATTAATTTTTTTTTCATTTTATATATTATACAATATATACCATACCAATTGGATCTGGTTCTCATGTAAATTATTTGGAATTCAACGTTTTTTTTTTGTATAAATACGATATAGGTTGTGGTCGACAGTCATCATTTTATTATGATATATAACATATACAATATTATACCTATAAAATACAAATTTACAATGTAAATGGATAGACAGCTACAGAAGACACACACACACACACACACAAGTGCACAGACACAGATATTTTATATAGGATATAGGATCTATCTCTTTTTATATATATATATATACATTATATTTCAAAACATCATAATTGTGAATTACTTAACCGAAAAAAATTTAAATATCAAAACACATTTTAAGTACAGAATATTCAATTTAATATGACAAAGCTCTCAAAAAGAATTATTCCACTTGAGATAACAATGTGGTAAGTATTTTACCAACATAATAATATATATATATATTACGTGTACCTCTACATATTATACGTTGTATTTGTATATTGTAAAAGTTTATAAATATTATAATATAACTAATACTCGCATTTTACCGCGTGGTAAAATTTTGTTCTACATATACAATTCAATATATAAATGTATATTGGCTTAAGAACCATTTTTTTATTAAATCATATTATTAAATGGAAAATATAAAAATAGAATATATAGAAAAAATAAAGTGATTTTTTTCAAATCAATATAAAATTTTATTTGCTATCGATAAACAGATGATGTTGATGAATCAATATTATCCATATTAAACAGAATAGGTATGGAGAAGAAGTAAATATGCAATTGCTCGTATAAATTGTATTGTATTGTATAGAGATAGAAGAAGTTAGGTCAATATTATTAATAAATAGATAAAAAAAACGCTAAAAATGTTATCAATCGATATATACAAAATGTAAATTTTTTTGAATATTATATTCAAATTATTGCTGCGCTATATATTTACTATTATATATATTTGAAACAATTAAAATATCAGTAATTCTGCTCACAAATGTATATAATGCATTTTATTTTAACACAATTCTCGATTTAATTCGCTTTCACATGAGGTGTCGCATGTTTAATTTTAAAAAATATCCTTATAAGGTCCTTTAAAAATCCCTAATCCTTAAAACACCCATCCCACTCGGATCCTTGTTTAATTCTCTTTCATATTAGGTGTCACATACATAAATTAAAAAAATATCCTTGTAAGATCCTTGAAACATCCTTAATCCATAAAACACTTATTCTACGAAAAATCTTGTTTAATTCTCTGTCAAATGTGGCACCGTATATCAACTCATATATAACTACAAGTAGAACTTATGACATCTAATAAACATTCAATACAGTCAAGTTGTGGTAAATTACTCCGTCGTATGGAAATATATAATAATTCATCAATTATACTGCAATAAACGAAAGATAGATGTTTTAAAATAATTCTATTATTTTTTATATGGATGATTAACCCATAGTGATGGGTGTGTGTGTGTGTGTGTGTGCAGACATTGTTAATCTAATGAGTAGCGTTCAATACCATAATAATCGTTTTTCTTTTTTATTCCATAAACAAACAAATGGCCAGTCGCAGCTGAAAAATTTCCTATGAAAATAACAGGAATTAAACCCGCTATATTTAATGATTAATAAACATCAGCGCTATTTACCACTGCGCTACTGAGTGAGACGCATCGTATGGGCGACTTAAAAAAAATATCCTTTGTGCGATCCCACAAAAGTCCTTAATCCTTGAAACATCAATTTTAATTGAATTCTTGTTGGAAATAAAATCATATCTACGTACGTATCAATAAGATTTAATTCAAATTCAATTTAAAAATGATAATTCTGAATTGCAATACCATTATATCCAATATAAGTGTCATACAAATAATTTCTATAATTGATTCTGAAAGGTGACACTTATATCGGATCGCATTATACTGTATTATATTTCATTCGCATATGCAAATACTTTCTGTTAACTACGCCGATTAATAGAACGAGTACAGCAAAATATTCTCATATAAAATACTTGAAATTTCATTAAATCAAAAGGTGTTACATCGATTTATAAGTATGAACGAAACAATGGATAGAAATATATCGAAAGATTAAGACCTCAATTTTTTTTTTTGGATTGGCAGAGGTGGGCCCATAAGCTGGTCGCCACGTTCTACAGCCTTAAACCCGTTGGATTTCGATTTATGGGGTTGCCTTGAAGAAAAAGTCTGAAGTATGCAGCTGTGATTAATTCACGTAAAGAGATGATTCAACGTACTGAAGACTGTATCCAATAATTTCACCACAAGTCACAACAAACACTTAGATTGATTCGGTCTATTGAAAAGCATTGTTGTCTATGCGCTCGAGCTGAAGGAACACATTTTCAGCAATTACTTTAGGCTTTGTTTGTTTAAAACTGTGGTGATATGCGTGCGTATGCTTTCGTGGGTTTATGTGTGTGGGCCCCCGTGTGTGTGAGATCGTGTGTGTGTGTGTGAAGGTTTGTGTGAATGCATAGGAGTGTATGGAATCAATTATGTGTCACGTCCATATTGTTGGTTTTGGAAAAAACAAAAAAAAAGATAAAATTTTTCCATAGCGAAAATCAATTTTATGCCTACATCGTTGTAGTTATTTGTGTATATCTTTTGAACCAGTTGAGCCCCATCGCAATGTTATAGCTTAAACGAAAGCTTATGAATGTGGCAAGTTTTTAAACTTATACCGAAAAAAATTTTTCATTATGATTTTTCGACTTATGCTTGAACAAACTTTCAAAAAGAAAAATGGCGTTCAGCTAATTGTCAACATTCCTGTAACTATCTGGATAACCACATGTCCGAATTGGCTTATCTTAACGTCAAATTAAAGATCTCGGTATGCTAATGCTAATAGTGTATCAAAAATTTAAAATCGATTAATTAGTTATTGAGATATTGATCCCAGTAGAGTGCAAAACATGATCTGATTGAAAATTTGGTTATTTGCATGTAACTTGGTACCGAAGTCGAATCGGCCAAAATGTTATTTAATATTTTCGACGCAAAATGACCCAGAGAATCTAGTGGTTTTGTATTGCCGTCGATAATTGGGACACCCTGTATATATACACTCCTTCGAAAAACATCAAAATTTAATGATACCATACTATAATTGGTAAAATAATTTAATCAACATTTATATACAAATTGTAATTCTATATGCAAAAAGAGACTAATCCAAAATATATAATCGTTTTTTTACGTTGTTACGTTGTTACGTTACGTACATATACGCAAATTTTTATACCTAGTTTATAATAATTGTTTTATTACATTACATATATATATTTATATGGTACACATGGACCAACGAATGAAATGTATATATGCATGAAGATCGTGACTTGCAATTGTGAATATAAACATATATGAAATGAACCCATATATACCTATAAATACATGTTACGCAGCCAAAATGGTATAGGTAATGTAACATAAAAATAAAAAAATAACGTATCTAATAAATATATATTTTGTGCATATTACGACGACCGGTTTCTTTGACTATAAAATAATGGTATTACAACAACAACAACAACAACAATAATTTCCATATACAAACATAATACCAATATTACTTTTTTATTTTGGTGTATACATAAAAGTATAAAAAAGAAACATCGCACAAGTTCAAGTGTAGGTTATATATGTTTTGGTCACCTGTTGTTATATTTCAATCAGCTTAAAGTATATATAGAAACAAACAAGAAAATATATAATAATAAAGAATTACTTTAATATACGAGAGAGTATATATAAAATATATAATAAAATAATTCATATATATTTAGTTATTGAACGAAGGACGAGGCGTGTTTGCAAATTTAATTTTTTTTTTTTTTTTTTTTAATATTACCAAAACAATTACAAACTCTTGGAATAAAAATTTAGATTAAACCTCTGTTAAATTGTTTGTGTTTTTATATTTTATGCGTATATGAATTAAAAACCATTCTCACTCAATATACACCACACACACACAAAAAACTTTTGTACATATACCCATTTATTTATTTTAAATTTTTTATATTTTTAGACTTTTAAATAAATGATGAGAATATTAGAAGAGACACGTATTGTAAATAATTGTTAATAATTTATAAAAATAAATTTAATATTTTTTTTGATTCCCTTATAAATACCAAAAATTAATATATATATATAACGTAACGTCCGTACCTCCGTACTCGTGTGTAAATATTTAAAAAAAAAAATTCAATGTGTTTCATACGCATACCATACGCAATATAAACGTATACCATATAAAATTATTTAAATGCTGTAAATACAATAATAACTAAAAACAAACAAACAAACAAACAAACAAACAAATAAAGAACGATTGTGTATATTTATTTTCTCTTAATTTGGATTCGGATTCTTTTAAGATATACTAAAAATAAAATTTTAAGTGAAGACAATTATTTGGATAAATAAATTTTTGGTAAATATAAAATTTTTATTTTTAACTGATGGATTTTAAAGAACATAATACATTTTAATTTTTTCAAATATTATGCATTTATTTATCGTTTATTTTATACTAATCTGGTTAAACGTTATTTCTTTCGGTTTTTTTGTACAATAAATACATAAATCTTTCTCTACACAACTTTCTGTTTCGATACGTGTATGTTTTTATTATTATATTAAAAATAATTTTTATAATTTAGTATTAATTTTTTGTTTTAATAAATGTAATAACGCAGAAAAAAAATATTAAAATAGCTTCCATACAAAATAAAGATTTGTATCTGCTGAATGTGGCGGGGCATTGACGTGTGACATTGAGATTCCATTTACAGAAATTTATATATAAAAATATATATAATACAGGCGTCCCTTGAGCTCTTTTATATATGCTGTGATAGTTATGTGTAAAACTGTATATTACAAGGGAAAATTTATGGAGACCTTTGTTTTATTGTAATATTTTTAAATTTTCACACGTCGAACCAGATATAAAAACCATATAAGATAAAATCTGCGCGTATAAAAATTCTCTAATTTATGTTATAATAACTATTGTTTATCTCATAGAATTTGAAAATAAAATAGGATCATCCATAATAGTTGCAACATTACCTAATACATTAAATAATTTAAAATGATATTTTTAAATAGAAAATTTATTCACTTATCAATTGTTTCAAACATTGTTGTAACATTTACTTGACCATAATTCTTTTTCAATTTTAATCACAGTTTTGTATATGTAAATATAAATTAGTATCTGAGTGTCTATATAAAAAATTGGTATTCGCCACAGTTTTATGTAAAGATTGGAAATTAATAAATTCTAGAATCTCCATCCATCGCTTTTCTATAAGTTTAAACTATAATTTCGCATTATTTATATGCATTGCAAAATTGGAGAAATAAAAAAAATTGGATAATAATTGAACAAGAAATTACGATATCATAGAAAATTTAACTTATTCTCATCACCGTAATCCATGCTCCACTTAATCAATTCCAGAAATTCCGCAGCAGATGTAAAAGAACTTTATGTACACATAGAAGTGGTTATCGGAATGCCATATATCAACTAAAGAAATAAATACTTTTATTTCATAAATTTATCTTTTCCGGTTACAAATGATGCTAATATGATGAATCGCATAATTTCGAAACCCCATAGTTCAAACAGAGCTCTGCATAAATTTATGATTGTGTAAAACTAAATTTCGCTCATAATTAAAATACCGTGCATTTGAAGGAACGCCGTTTGGATAATTCGAACGATATAAAAATTGTGTTAATTATTTGTAAAATACAAAAATTTTAGACCAAATATAACTATTTTTAATTGTGGATGTCTGAAACAATTTAGCTTATCCAAATATTTTGATTGAAATAATAATTAGTATAATTATAATTACTATTTTTGTTTAAATGTTTTTCCGTTTTTTTTTTTTTTCTTTCAAACAAAAGAAGGAAATTGTAAGAAAATAAAATACCCCAACGTCAACCACATCCTTAAAAAAATTATAAAAATATAGTATTATTATTATATGGGAAATCAGAAGCAATTTATTTCGGTTATAAACAGGCTAAATTATTCTTAACGTATAAATTATTCTTAAGGCTATTATAAGTAAAACTAAGGAAATTCTGGAAAAAAATCGATCTACCAACAAGGAAATCATTTAAAATATTTTGTTTGCGTATCAATCAACATTTCACAAAAAGTAAGAGGTTTGCGACAATAATATCGCCTTATACCATTTCACCAATGATTTAAATTTCAACCAATTTTATATTGTACTTGTTAACTTGATTTTTTGTACAGGCAAATTTAGAACATTTATTACTTTTATTTGTTTAATGTTGTTGATATAAAAATAATGAAATTATTAACGATAATTTCAGACAAAATGTTGAATTGTTATATACTCCCGTGCAGAGTAATTGGCCAACTTGATTGTAATTAAATAAACTACACTTGGACTGTAATGTGTAGCGCATAAAAATGCTAAAATATGTCATTGAGTACTAAAATATGTAGGGCCAATACATAACTACAAAAAATTACAAAGTAATACAGATTTCTGGAGAAGGAGTAACATTAAATTTACCATGACGATGCGATGATGAATTTTTAGTATATGTTTTATGAAAATATTATATAAATTCTTCGATGCGCTTCTAATATTATATACACAAATAAAATGTATAAATTATTAAAAATGCTGAATGTTAAAATATTTTTTCAAGAGAAAATATGTTCTTTCTATACAAAATATACGCTATACGCTACGATGTTATGTGATGTCATATATTTTCCATTGGGAAAAACTATTGTTTTTTCATCTCACAAAAAAAAAAAGCGAATTCCATTCAAAGACTTTAAAATAGACACATAAAGAAAGATAGAAAAAAAAAATAAAAACCAGCAAGAGATTTATGCTTCAAATATTCCAGTTTATCATTCCGCGTAGAAATATATGAGAGATGTGTGTAAAATTTTTGTTACAATATTTTTCACAATTGTGTGTTTTTTCTATTTTTTTATTTTATTTTTCTACGTCCCTCTAAGAAATGAAAAATAAAAAAAAATGGAAAAACAGAAGAAAAAAAAAATTGAAAATAAAGAAAATAATAAATCACATTGAAAGATGTTACCATGTACTTATTTTCCTCTCGGTGGGTGTGTGTGTGTGTGTGTATGGTATGTGTTTGCGAAATAGTCTATAAATCATAGAACATGATTTTATTTCCAATTAAACTGTTGTCATATAGCAACAACAATAAAAAAAAAAAAAACACACAGCTAAACAAGAAAATATCATTTCGCATCTCATCTTTATTAGAGATTTTCTATATATTAATTGTTGTTGTTGGCGTCATCGCCATACAGTATCAGCAATATTGTTAAACACAACCATTTTATTTTATGTTTATAATTAACAACTGAACGTAGCCTACTTAAATTGTATCAGAAAAAGACGAACCTTATTCCCTTATAAATTCTATACAAAATCTCCTGTTTTGATGACACTTTACAACTTTCGGGGAGATATTACCAAATATGATAAAATATAATCCCAAATATTTACTATCATTAATTTGTGTTTTCATTAGCATTTGTTGTCATACACTTAAGATTTGTTCCAATAAATAACACATGTACCATAAAACAAAAATCATAAAATCATTGAAAAATTACGAAGAAAATAAGTAATTTATTATTAATAATTGTTATCATAAAGTTACTTGATAGGAGAAGTTAGAAGATGAAAAAGGTTTTGTTTGCGTATACTTTGTACTTTGTATTTTACATTTTAGATTATAGAGAAATTAAGTGTATGGAAAAACATTAGTGTATTCGCAATAAGGATTTCGCTGTATGGCATATTAGTATCGAAACCATTAAGTATTCATCAAGAATACAGAATATGATATGACTGTTATGTGTGCACGTGTTTGTGGTACCCGCAAAAAATCGATTGCACAAATGTTTGGTTAACCGAAGAATTGAGACTCAATGTATGGATTAGATAATCATGTGATAGATAAGATAAAGTTAGTGTTAAATTTGTTTATCTAAGAAAAGATAAAGATAAACATATATATTTTTGAAAATATCATCTCAGTTAAAGATAACGTGTAATTTATCTGTATATAGATAAAAATTAAAGATAATAATAATTTTTTCAGTCGGTTTTATAATTGATAATTATGTCAAGGAACATATTAATATTATTAGGTGAAAAGATCATTTCAACTATGGCTCATCATACTACTTTTTCTATTCCATATTTTGTTGACATCCATTTTCTAACGATATGAAAGAAATTCTTAACTATATCACATTATAGTTTTTGAGGCGAAACACAAGTCTGGTGCGGTATTTATATTTTCGCTATATCGGATAAAAGGAACAAATTGGAATTAAATACTATGAAGACAAATTTCTAATTTCTAACATATAATAATAGTTTATGTTTCATATATTATATCATTAACAAAACAGATAAGATAACAAAGATAATGTTCGTCTACATTATTTTACGTCGTCGATAAATGCAATTATGTTTCTCTCCATCGAAAGTCAATTCCGATAGTTTTTAATTAGAAAATTTTTGATTCCGCCCTAAATCCGATTGACCAGATCTTGACGTTATTTTCGATCGTAAATTGTCTGTTAAATCCCACTTTGATTACATAACCGCTAGAGCTTCTATGGTGCCGGGATTTATTCAAAGAAGTTGTCGGGAATTTTCTAATCCATACGAGTTTATATTGTGCTTTTGTAAAATCTCAATTGGAATATGCTTTAGTTGTATGGAACCCATACTCGAATTCCATTGAGTCTGTACAAAAACGATTGGTTTTGTATGTTCTAAGGCAACTAAATGGTTTTCGGCTTCCATCTTATATCTTATCAATTTAGAATCTTTAAAACATAGGTGTGAAATCGGACTGTTGTTTTATTTAGTTTTGATCATTTGTCAAATCAGATTGATGCGCGCCAAATTTGCTATATCACTTATTGATTTTAGCGTATATCTAATGGACGTCTTCGTCGTCCATGCTTCTTGCGTTTGAGCCATGATCAGAACAAACTATGAAAAATATGGTCCATTAAACAATATATGTTACGATTATTTAATTATTATTCGAGTGTTTTAGATTTTGTGGGGGTGTCCCGTGATGTCTTTGGTCTTGGGAAAAAATATCAGATCTATGGATTTTTGACGACGGAATTAAGTATACGTCGCCTGGAATTATTGTAATGCTTTTAATTGTTTTAATTGTTTTAATTTTTAAATGTTATATTTTTAGTCTTGGTGTATAAGTTAATTTTTTAATTTTTAACTTTTATTAATATATATTTTTTTAGTTTTTAATGTGTATTTAAATTTATACTGTTCACTCTGTGTCATTCTGATAATAATTTGATTTTTATATTTGATTATAATTATAGTTAGCAGCGGTCAGTGGGGCTACATTGAAGCCCGTTGGCCAGTAAATAAATAAATAAATAAATAAACAATATTGATGATACTGTATATATAAAATCTATTCTCCACAACAAGTCTCCACAACACATATATTATTCTTTTATAAAATTAATTTTGTTCATAATAAAACATATATTATGTAGTAATTTTTTTTTACTCGTGTACCATATATATTTTGTATTTATTTGTACATATATGAATCCAGCATCTCTGTCTCTATATAGTTACAGCACATTTGATTTATAAATAAATAGATGCACAATAATGGCACACCTATTTTATTTGTGATTTATTGTTTGATATAAAAAATACATTAATAAGAATAATAAATAATTTAACAACAACAATAAATATAACGTGTGTGTGTGTGTGTATAGTTAGAAGAAAATTAAAACAAAAGTCTTACTTTACTTTACTTAAAGTTATTTTATTGTTGCATATCGGAAAACAAAAACAAATGATAGAGTTTCGTTTCTTTTTTTTTCTTTCTAACATAATTTTAAACATGAGCAAATATTCATTGTTCGTTTTTTTTTGTTATTCATTATAATATTAATATATTTTCTAATATTTTCTTATATTATTACAAAACAATCTATTCTTTTTTCTTTCCTTTCATATTTCAATGCGTCTTATTTATAAATAATAAATAAATTTGCTGACGGAAGTATAGTATTATATTCTATCTATAGCTACAATATCTATTATAGCTTAGCTATAGATATATGTTTGTGTGTGCTATATGTTCTGTTAAACATACAAATGTTTATAGCTACAAAATATATAATAATGTATTTATGATTATTTATTAGACATTATATAATATATTTCTACTGAGATTTCATCCAATCTAAATTGTGAGATGTGCTGCATATACAGAATCGCATATATGATAATCTGTGTAATATATTTATTATTTAATAAAACATTTTTCATAAATGTAGTACGCAAACAAACCCTTGAATCTTCTGTGTACAATATTTAATATGTGAATATATATTTTAGTATAAATAAGTTATATAGGAAACATTTTTAACATTAACAATTTTTAATTTCAATGGTAGGATAAGAGTATTTTACGTTATTCAAATTATTTGATTTTTCATTAAATATTTTAATAGATTATTATTTATACAAATCTTATTTCTTTATATACATTTGAGACAAGCATTGAGATATTTGCGGCGACGCAAATTTATTAGCCGATGTGGGGTGTGCAGAATAAATATAATTTTAAGTATTATACGCACAACACCCTTTACCATTTTAATCCAATTTTTAAACCACTAATCTATCTGGACATGTCCCAGGATTAAAACTATGTAGTCAATTAAAAATATATTTTTTAATTATATTTTAATATTTAATTAACCCGTTGTACTGTAAATAAATTAATGTATTATAAAATATTAGCCAAAATAAATAAATAATTGAATGTTATCGCGTCGTAGTACATTAATATTATTATTCAAAATAATAAATTAGCGCCATTTTCGTGCGGTGCGGTGACATTTTAAAATATTCAGTAAACGTGGTATAAATTTAGTAATTTGCGAACAACGCAACATTAGTTTTTATAATGGATTTTCAATGGTTAATCAATTTTAGTATAAAAATATATAATTATTTTTTTTTTTTTTTTTTTAGTGAATACATCAAATTTTTAAATACAACAAATATCCTATTCATCCCATAACAGAATAGACTTAACAGACGGAGTTGATTCGTGTCAAAGATTTTGCTTATTATATGTATTTATAGTACAAATATCCACACCATCACACAAACACTGACATACATATGGATTTTAACTTCAAATTCAGTATTTCAAATTATCAAATTCCGCAGTTTCCAAATCAAATTCAGTATTTTCCAAATCAAATTCAATATTTTAAAAATCAAATTCAGTATATATCAATAATAAACAGTAGAAAAAAGGTTAAAATTAATATAATGAATTGAATTTAATGAAAAATAACATAACTTTAATTTAATGCAAAGATTCAGATCAGAAACAGCTGATGGTAATTTCCATCATCATATCAAGGGAATAATTGCTGCAATCATGGATTCTACAATTATATTAACTAAATTAACTGATCATTTAGTGGATCCGTCAACAATTCCCGGACTTAGAATTCAGTTTTAGTAAACAACCTTTTCAATTGAATACGGTATATTGGGAAAATATGGTGAAAGAAAGACTAAGGTATGATTCGTGTCATTCATAATATCCAAATAATTTTATGTATTGTAAATTTCTACGCGTAACTGCGTCTACGAAATGTGTGGTGTTTTTTTTAAAACGAATCAGAAACGGAGCGTCAAAGTGTGCTGTATGGCGGCGGTTACTAAATGAATAAAATTAAAAAAAAATCTCATTTGATGCAGTCAAAAATCAAAGAAATATTTATTTATTTTTGAGATTCTTGAAAAGGATATCTACGATGGATTCGTTCCAAGTAAACGGTACAACGGCAATTTATTCTTTGTATATTAATTTTTTTATTTATTTAAGTTTAAGCGTTTGTTGAACCGTGTTCGACGACATAAAAATTATTATTTGATGTAATTGTTGAAATTGTGTTTGCAGATTATAGCACAAATAAATAAAATAATTTTTGCTCCTTTCTTTATCTATTTTGGTTATTTTAAGAACAAAGGACACATATCATTAATACTTTTTTTTAGCGAAATATTTAGTTTTTTGATAAATCACAAACCATTTTGTCATCATAAATTATATATAGAGGAACGAACTGTTTACTAATTGTTTCGAAATGAATTGTTCGAAAATGTAACGAATGGTAACCGGCGTGCAAACGGAAATACATTTAACAAAAATCCGTACAATTTAATCGGAAATTTTTCAAATTCTTGAAATCATATATATCACAATAAAATGTTATCTTGTGGTAATTAATTGGTCATTGATAATCTGTGATAAAGTTTACTGAACATATTAGTTAGTTATAGTTTTACTCCGCTATATAGTTAATTATCTGTGTGATGCTCTTTTTTTTTTATCTATCTATTCTATCTATTTTTATAGTTACAACTTAATTTGTATACTAAATGAATATATTGATTATGCGAAGCACAGTGTGTGTGTGTGTGTGTATGTACTAGGTATGAAAAATATAATAAATAAATAGCATAAAATTAGTTATTAAATATGTGGCTTATAGTAGGTAATGATTTTTTATTCTCACAAATCATAATCAAAAACAGATGAAAAATAATAATAATTTTAATGAGAATGGAAAAAAATATATAAACATTTTTTATAAATAATATTCTGTTTTTAATATATATAATGAGATGATGTTGTTGCGCGTTGGATATGCAAATAAGGGATTTTAATGTATAATAATAAATATAATATTCGTAAACATCAAAATAATATATAATATTGAAATTAATATATCCTGAAGGTAAATTATTTATTTATTTATTTCAATGTGGTTTTTCCTTTTTTTTCCTTTTTTTTTTCATTCTCTGTATTATTGTTTTTTATTTAATTTTTTTATTATTTATTTATTTTTATTTTTTTCCATTTTTTGTTTTTCGTTTTGCAGAGAGAAAGATTTATTTAAAAATTTTGCCAACGGGGTTGTACAAATCATTTTTATTTGTGCATAATATTCAAATATTTCAAGTTAATTTCACGTATACCTATTTCGCACACACACACACACACACACACACACACACACATACAATAAATTAGATGAGGGTTAATCGAAAAGTTTCGGGCAAATACCATTTTTTATTCACGTACGAATAAACTATATTTTTTAATGCCCCATGTAGCAATGGATGCCAGAAATAAATTCTTCTGCCCCGGAAAATTGTCAAATAGAAATATGATATGTTGAACGCTTGACGTAGTGGAATCCATAATTATAATTTTTTTGTATTATCATCCAACAAATCACTCATTAATATGTAAAACTATAATATTAATAGAATTAATTGAAAATCGAAAGAGTTAAATGAAAATAATTTATGAAAAAAATAATGAAAATATAATTAATTTCCAATCTTTTCAATATATAGAAGACATTTTTAAAATCGATATACACAAAATATTGTCGATTTCCAATTCCATATGAATGAGTAAGAAAATTCCATTTTGTGATACGTTACAAAAAATGTGTACAGTGTTTGACATTAGGTATGGAAATTAATTTCCGTATAATATTTTCATGAAAATTATTTACTATATTTTTAAAGAAATCGATAAAAAATAAATATAATTTTACAAGTAATCGACCGTCTTTTGCTGGCAAAATATTAACGCGGTCCACTCTATCATCAGCAGTTCTTTATATAGTACTTCAACGAATTGAAAAATTAAATTATATAAAGGCGGATACTCGCACTATACTTGGTTATTTAATACTGGAACGTATATGAAAAAAATAATTTGAATTATCATCGTTTTGAATTACGACGAGCCATATTTTTAACAAATTTCTATTTTTGTATACAGAATTGTATTGTAAATTACAAATAATTTTCCAATATATTTCATAGAAGAAATCTTTAAAATCATATGGATTCATGAACGAGATTTTCCAAACGATGGCATAGAAAATTTAAAGAAATTTGAGTTACTGTAAAAAAAAAGTGAACACCCACAAATGGTACAAAAAGTTATACAGTACCATTAGTTCATACAAAATTTCACTGACATAAAACGGAAAATCGGTCATCTCTTTTGAAGGCGTCAATCTGATTTTAAAATCACTTCTGTATGAAAGATTGGAAATTGAAAAAAATGGGAATCTGTTAAAACTATGGCCCGTCGTAATTCAAACAGATGACAATTTTTAAAAGTCGATTATCCAGAAAATTTAGTAACCAGACATTCCAATTTTTTTTCCATAATGCTGCCTACTTTCAACTCGGCTACCAATATAGTTAAAAATATAGTTATATTGTAATTTGAAAACATTTTTTCACGTTTCGCCCTTGCATCGCCCTAGTAACAATTTGTCCGTACTTTGAAAAATGTGGAAAATTTCCCTGAAAAAAATATATTGGAATTTGTCCAAAGAATGTCCATAGAATTTCCACTCAATATAATAGTATTTTATTTAGGTCAATTGAAATCTTTGGATTGTCAGTGTAATATTTCCAAAATATATCCGCGGTGTATTCATAATTTATTTTACCAATTATCCAAGACAGTAATTCAAGTTTTGTATATTTCGCTTATATATAGATATAATCCTCACTATTTTTAATTTATTTTCATAATTTTTAAAACAACCAGCAAATCAAATCCGTTATATTTCCGCGAGGAATTTTGTAAGATTTTTCACAGATTTTATCCGCGTTTTTTTATTTTTTTTATTGTTTATTAGAAAGAAAAAAAATGCACAATCGATGAAATTTTGCCATCGTTCGGGCAGCATATTCATTTTGTGCGCATAGAATTTCTGGTCTATCGACAAAAAAAAAAAAACTGAATCAAACGGCGATTTGACATCGCATCGTCATAAGAAATTGATTATTCTACTAATCCGAACAATTCACGGATATTACTTGCCAAAATACATGGACTATCCAAAGATATGTTTGTCAAAATTCGTGGATCTAATCACAAAAAATATGTACATAAATTCTATGGATATGCTGTGGAATAATAGCAATGAGAAATACTTCTAAGGAGAATTCGTAGAAATTATCATCGGAAATATACGCATAATCTAAGGACATTTTTTATAAAAATACATGGACACGGTTACACTCATCATATAAAATTCCAACGGACAGCCGTAAGAAATCCATAGATATTTCGTCGGATTAAAACTACGGACTACTACATACAATGCGGATATTTTGCGGACAAACTACGGACAGTGTTACTAGGGCGCAGCCATTGCGCCATCAAACTATAAAATTTATTTCGCACCGTCGACGCTGCAGTCAGTCTTTTGTGACCGCAACACTTCATCAGTTTATACGGTGATTTCAAAAAATAGTTTGACGTGACTCCGGATCACTTCAAAGGAAACAACAAATTTTCCATTGCCATCGAGGAATTCAAAAGATGGACGAAAAATTTGTGTAGTAAACGATGAACAAACCAAAGGTATTTTTTTTTTTTTTAATTAAATTGATTTTTTAAGGCACAACCATTAAAAATTTTTTAATTTGTTAATAAAATATGTGATTATTTTTCACACATTTCCGTATATACCATATTTTCGTTTCGCGGGATTAGCTTTATTATTTTGTATAATGTGTTTAGTAATATTTCGCGGAAACATGGCCTACGTGGTGTACCTAGAGTAATCAAAAACTTTTTGAATAACCTCTGTTCATATATGCAATGCATTGAACGTATGTATGTTTAAATAAAAAAAAATCAATCAAATCTGTGTGTGTTGTAATATAGTTTTGTGAGTGAGTAGCAAAAAAAATAAAAAACACATGTAATGAAGAAGAATTAAATTGAAAATAAATGAAAAAAATATATATAAAATAATAAGAAAAAATAAAAAATAAGCAAATAAGTAATTTCCACTTGGGAGGTAAAACATGGAAATCAACTCGCCTATATATATATATATATCTTATGTTATATTGTTCTGTGTGCAGCTCTGTAGAGTGTATACAGAGAAGAAGTACAGAGAAATGAAAAAAATACCTAAAATTATACAATGATATATAACTTTATACCTATACCTATAATACATTATAAAGTTCCCATATGTACAAATACATATATTACAATATATATATAATATAATATAGCAATTAATCCATTCCAACGAAAAAAGAAGTATAATTATTTTATTTAAGTCGATGCGTGCTTGTATCATCATCTCCAACAGAAAAAATAAAAGTACAAAAAACATTAAAACAAATTCGTTGAAATTAAAGAGTAATTTTGATGATGCCCCAGCTTATACATATTATAACATAATATAAAAAATAAATTTATAAAGAATTGAATGCAATAATATTTATATACGTAAGCAAATAAATAAACATAAACATAATGCACATAATTTGTGTATGTATTGCAATGTATATATATAATAATGCAATTTATATATGCAATATATATATATATATATAGGTAGCTACTACAGTGGCGAACGATGAACATTATAGTATTGGGTAAACAGAGCAAGATTAAATTGCGAAAAGTAAAGCAAATAATAAATAAATCTATTCGCCGTGGTCAAAACGTTTTTGATTCTTGCTGTTTATATGGCTAAAACTGAAAATCTATGGTTTTAACGTACTGCGCGATCTAAAAGATCTATGTATATTGTAACTAATGCCGTTCCTCCTTGCTATCGTAATTGCCATCTTTACTAAACAAACCCCCAGACACCAGATGGTATTTCAAGATATGAAAACACTTTACAATCACCGACGCAGACATTATGCGAAGGTTTTTTTCTTCTTTTGCAGATAAATTCCTCTCGCGCTTTTTGAGTAGATGGGTTCTGGTGTCCAATTCTTATTCAATTTTGTATTAAAAATTCCATCTAAATTTTCGAGATGTGTACTCTTAAGCATTCCTTCAGTCACCTGTAAGTATTCCTTTTTTAAAGAATATGTGTTTGTTTTCAGTGCTTACCCTACTGCCGTGGACTACTATCGCCACTGGTAACTATAAACATATTTAAGCATACGAGGGCATTCCGATAAATTTTCTATGTTGTAACTAATATACATTTATATTTTTCACAATTGTATCAATTTGTGTGATACCAAGTTGATTGAAAAAAACACACAATTTTAGAATTTTATGTATATATTTTCATTTGTCGATCTGTGGAATACGTAATTGTTTCAATAACAATTAGAATCAGAATTGAATCAGAATAAACTTTTGTGCGTTGTCAAAAAAATGGATAAATTTTAAGTTGGTGCTGCATCACCATCATATGAAACTCCATTCGTTTTTATGGTATGTAATTGAATTTGAAAATGGATTTTAAATTATAATCATTATGAATTTGAACATGGATTGTAAATTATAAACAATTCTGTGGAGTGGAGAACCAAAAACAGTTACATCCATTGAAATGAAATGAAACAAAACCATGATAAAAATAGTTTTGAATGATCGAATAATTATAGTAAACAGCGATACAGTGGCAACAAAAGTGTTTTTCTGGTTTTTTTTTTCCGAAAATCGATCGTATCTTTTGAACGCAAAGAAGTGATTTTAAAGTTTCCATCTATACCTAAGATTGAAAATTTATTATAAAATATGCAATTTTATTTACATACAAAAATGAGCATCCGTTAAAACTATAAAGTAATTGATAATTTTTAAAAGTCGATTTTCGACCCAATTTAACGAATAGCAAATTTATTGTTTTCAAAAAGTAGACCCTTCCATCAACACCGCGGCTGCCGCACAAAAAATAGCGATATAGTTATATTGAAAATTGAATGCTAGTTCTGTTATGACTTCACCGGTGCCAAGCGACATCATAAACATCAAACAAACGAACGTATGAATAATATTTTACATCGCAATTAATTACACATGAAAATGCTATTTGTGTATAAGATGGTTGACTTGTCGCGTCACATTTTGTTATTAACATTGCCAAAAAAAAAATAATTGCGAACAGATTTTGGCAATTGAAATTAACGTAATCCAGATGAATTTTTGCTTAGATAAATAACAGCGCCTCGTCTGCATCCGCACGACATAACGAAAGCACAAAAAAAAAAGAATCAATCAAAACCAATGAGCGCGCTGCTGCTGGAGCGAATTGAAAAAATTGAAAAATTAAAAGTAGAAAATTTTTGACTGTCTTAAAAACAGGAAAAATACAATCAATGATGCGCATATTATTGTGCACTGTCACAAGAAAAGGACGACCTTCATTAAAAAGCGTAAACGCATCATATTACACAAGAGATAAAGTTTATATACATCACATTAAGGAGTTTTATTTTTCATGCGAAAGTCGTGAATTTACTGATCCTTATATCGTGCATTGTACGGCCATTATTTTATTCTGTTGTCAGCCAGCTCTGTTTTGGAATTATCTTACCAACATAGCTGCTTTTTTTTTTCATAATTCGAAACATAGAAATTCACATCAAATGAAATGTGGTTATGGCCGAAATTGAAGCCAATTGCAAAGGTTTTGACCAACTTATAATTTACAGATGACGATGAAGATGCAGTGTGTATTATATTGAGTTATGGCAGAAGATTAGTATGCTGAAAAATAAAGAAAATTGATGCTACAAAACCGGTAATATGAATACAGGAAACTTATCAGACTGTCTTTGTATAAATAAAATATAAAATCGTATTATTTGATGAATGCTATATAATATGGACACTGACACAGAGAGCAAACATCACAAAACATCATCACAATATTTTGTATTATATTAAATAATATAATATATTATAAAAGCAATAAAGAAAAAACTGAATAAAACCATTGCATATGAGTTTTTTTTATAGGTTATTTTAAAATTTAAAAAAAGGATACTAAAAAATATCATTATGACGAACATCGTAATCAGTCAGTCGGACACAAACGCACACACACACACACACACACACACAGGACAAACAAACATTTACTACCATATGATGATAAAATGAATTACGTACAGAAATTAAATTGGATAATTTTGTTGTATAATAATATAATATAATATGTATTTAAAATACGATGAATATTTTGATATGGAATTGTAAGTATACCTTAAAAGTTAATTAAGATAATGATTAAGATATGTATGAATAAATATACGGATATAAAATAATGTACATAATTGATTTTTTTTTCTGTTAGTTTGTTTTATTTATGTAATTTAGTACATTAAAAAAAAAAAAAAAAAAGTCTGTCGTTCATTAAACAATTTCTGCTTGTCGATATAACAATTTGTAATTTGTTTTGTTGAATGATTTTTTTTTTTTTCTTATACCAAAGAATGTTCTCATACAACAATTAATATAAATGTTTGGATTATATAAAAAAATTAAAATAACGTATTCGGGCATCAACAACAACAACAACAACAAGAGATGGAATGAAAAATGAGGAATATTATTTAAATATATTTTTCGAATCAGATTCTCTACCGAGTGGACGGATACGATTAGAGCAATCAAATTACCTATAATACTATAATTAGTAAATAATATAATACATATGAATCACATGACTGTTATTTATTTATTACTATTTTATTAGTTTTATTAAATTTTCTCACACAAAATATATTATTAATTTCACCACCGCACATTGATGTCAGTTAAGCAATATATATCTATGGTCGTATACAAGAGATTGCGTGCGTATGTGTGTTTGTATATAACAAAAAATTATCACGTGTATTTGCATAAAATTGTTCGTTTGATAAAAGATAATAAAAAGGCATTACTTTTATACATTTAAATAATATAATAATAATATTTCCTAATTAGTATTCTCACATGTAATTAAATCAATGCTTTTGCACAGATAAAATATTTTTAAATAATATAGGTATTAACAATAATTTTTCTCGTTTGCATTTTATTTCTTATATAGCATTTATTTATTTTATATTTCTCGTACATTATTTAACATAGGTATTATTTTGAATCAATCTGATAAATATGAATTTAATAATAAATACGACTGACTATATACGAACAAAGAAACTCTATTAATTTATAGTTTTATACACGTCTTCTCTGTGTGAAAAATAACCGCAATGGATTAAGAGTTTATTTTTATAAAAATAATTTCAATTATTGAAATGATTTTCGCTCAACTGAAATACTGCTGCGATTTGCACTAAGTTCAACACGGACTATGTTTTATGTGTTTACCTTACAACCTGTTTATTTCGATGCTGTATCTTCGCCTTCTATCATTTAATTCTTTAACCGGACCAATTATGTCACGGACTATCGTTCGTGCAAAAATCCGAAGTAATTGTTTCTGGTATCGGATTGATTATATTTTTGCACAAACATTTTTCTATTTGAATTTATGCTCGAAATTCCTCTTAAAGTGATAGTCTTCAATAGCGGTTTTTATTGCGACGGCACCTTTAACACATGATTTTATTTTTCCCAAATATACAATAATATAAATTGTTTTCCTGTAGGTAATCCGCCAAATCGATAATAATCCGTTGGTCTATTGCATCCATGTAGAATTGGTTTGTTCAAGTCTTTCAAGTCTACCGATTTCGTCCTTACAAGTTGCGTGTTATCAATGACTAAAATTCTAGCTCGTAAAACTATCCGTCCTATATATATAGTGAATCGAATCAATATTCAAACCATGACAACTTCAAACATATATTATATATGTAAACAGTGACGTCCATCAATTACAATATGATCAATTGTTCTACCATATGGAAAGCTCTACATCATTTTAAGAATATCCTTACGATGGGAAGTATTTATATTACTAATAACCATGTGTTTAGACATGACGAAATCAATCAATCAATTTTCATTTGTCATTTCATGAAAACTGTGTCTTTACCTGTAGTTGAATAACATATATTTATCCTGTCTCATCTGGGCAATAAATTTGCCTAAGATGTGGTGGCCGGGCGCAGCTCTACATATTTTTATATACCAGTTTCACATAAAACACGTCCTTCAAGTCAACAGTTTTTTTCTCAGTTTTTTTTACTAATTTTAAAATAAAATTTAATGTTTTTTGTTCTTTATACATTTTTTGTCCGACGCACAAAAACTTGTAAAACTTATCTTACGATGTATTTTAGCTTATACTCAATCAAAAGCACCAATAGATGGCATTACCAGATCAATATAAACCATTCCGGTTATTTTTCGTACAGAGAGTGGGTGTGTGTGTTGTGTATTATTTTTTGCGTTAATATTATACAATAAATTATAATATAAAAGCGTATTAGGTCATAAAATATAACTAATAATATAATAATAATCTGTGATTGAAATCATTTTTGTTGTTTTTTTTGTTTGTTTTTAATTTTTTCGTACAAAATGCGAAAACGTGCAATACAAAAACTTAATATACGGCAATAATATACAAAATAAATACAAAAACACTAAGGTGCACACACCTTTTTGTAATATAAAAATAAAATGCACTTATTATTTATAAATAAATTCTCGTTCTGTAATTCTGTAAATTTTATGTAAGTAAATAAATAGTATAATTTTGCATTACATTAAAATATAATAGGACAAAATCTAAATGCATATATTATTTAGGCACAATTATTCAAACCAATAATCGTTCAGTTTCCCAGGTGATATACTAAAATGCAGTACACAAAGCGAATACATAATTGCAAGGATATTTGTGGTGCATTTAGGATGAAAGATGGAATTTTGTTTACATGGAATTTGATGTTTCGCTGTGGTAAATTCGCGAAGATGTATGCAAAAACCTGTAAGATTAACGTGTGTCAAAAACTAAATTCATACAGTTGCGAAACAAATTAGGTGCTAGTCCTTTCAGAAACGATGGTTGCCTATAATTGAGTAGATAAGCAGTGCTTTTGTTATGTACAAGTGAAATTTGGCGTCGCACGTCAGTACGAACACCTTGCCCACACATATTTTTGTAATTAATAGTACTTATTCGAAGAATCATTCGTGTTCGATGACTTGAAACAATTGGTGATGAGCAGTTAGTAACGAGGTGCAAACAAACAAGAATTAAAATATATGTTTATAATTAAATGACGAAAATGGAAATGGATCCAAACGAACATACCTTGAGAAAGGATTGTAGTGGATATTACAAGGAAATTCTTATGGTTAGATGAGAATCTACAGGGTAGAAAGATAGTGCGTCGACCAACGGGTAATTGATTTAAGGTTGAAGTTCAGCATAAAGTAAGACCTGATGAGAGAGGTAAAGACTTTCGCTCAAAATAGAATAAGATAGCGCCGTTTTTTTATTGACGCTTGATGTATATGAAACGAATTATTTTGACGTGCGTTATATGATAAATGTGTTTAGCCCAAGTATGCGACAAATTTATTGCATGTCCGTAAATTAATTCTTCTATGTGTTCTTACAATTATTTTATATATATCTGATTATAATAAATAATAATAATAATAATAATAATAATAATAATAATAATAATAATAATAATAATAATAATAATAATAATAATAATAATAATAGAAAGAATATGAAATGGATAAAAGAAGATATATATTTTCGGGTCAATAATGTTGAACTTCACACGTCAGTGGAACACAGAAGTGTTAGGATAACTAGTTCTTCGTTTCTTTTTTTTTAAGAGAGTAACCTATGCGAACACAATATGAAATCATAATAAAACTTAAAATTTATCTTAAATGAAAATCGATTTGGGAAAGTTTAAATATAATAATAATAATAATAATAATAATAATAATAATAATAATAATAATAATAATAATAATAAAATTATAAGGCTATTATATACTCGTAGCTAAAATCGAATGCAAGTGTATTCTTTCGTCAGTCTATAAAAATTGAATGCAATTCTACTGTGAAGTATTGTATATTTATGTACAGTCGTATACTTCTATAAGAAAAAAATAAATAAAATTGAAAATTGTGGCCTTTTTTAAATTGATAAGAAAATTTACACCAATTTATAGTTTTAGGTTTAACAATATGAAAATCCTTCTATATATATGCAAATTTATGTGTCCAGAATTTTTTAATGATTTCTTCTACAATTGTTACCAAAATTTATATATAGTAGATTTGCATGAAACATAATTAACGAATTCTTGACACATTGATACACAGAGGTCAGCTATTTTGATATTTTTCTCGGAACTTGGTAATTTGATCATCGATTAAGAGATTTTTTAATGAAATTTTGAGTGTATAGATTAACATTGGTATTCTATGAACAATACCTAAGAAAATTCTGGAAAATTGATATCCGCAGGTCAATTATCCAGAACCAGTTTTCTGAAACGTAGTTAATATATCTCAGTCAATTTTAATGAAATTTTGTATGTAAGTTTATAGCAGAATTATAAGAACAGTTTCTCAGAAAGTTTTGGAAAATCGATACTTAGGTCAGTTATTCCCATCAATATTTTCTATAAGTACGTTGATATTGTTTTAATTTTTAAATTCAGTATATTGTAATATGTATAAGCAATTTTTATAGCACAATATCTGTTGAACATGTCAGTTTTACTGTTTATATTGCACGAATAATGATTTTGCTCATTACAAGGACAATGTTCAAATAATTTTGATACCAACTTTGAATGCATTAAAGTCAGACCATTTCCACATAATAATGTTGTATAGAAAACATATTAAAATTAATGCATTGGTTTATTGTTCATAGTACTTTTATAGTTTAGTAATACACATAACTATACTAACATTATTATTAATGTGAGAAATGGCCAAATTCATCAAGTTGCAGCAAAACTGGTCAGTACCAGAATTTTCTTAGGAATTTTCCTTGTAATGTTAGTTGGGATCTATATACAAAATTTCGTAAAACTTAAATGAGAAATGGCCAAATTCACCAGTTGCCAAGATAACAATAATGATTGGTCAGGATAACTGATTTAAGCAAAGTGATTTCCAAAATTTTACTTAGAAACTGTTTATAGAATTCCAATTGTAATCTACATTCAAAATTCTAACCAAAATCCATTGAGAAATGACAAAATTACAAAAAAAACTCCTACCATAAGCAAGTCGCTTGAAATTTTGCTCATAGAGTCAATCGACTGTACTATTTTGATTTCAAACACATATATACTTTAATAATTTTGCATATGAAAAATGGATATACCATATAGGTGTTGTATAGATATACGTATTATAATTCATATTACATTACACATACATATATAAGTACAGATTATATTGTGGATTATTTAAATAAATGTATAATTTTACTTATCATAATTTTACATTCATTGCTATGCTCTACTGTGTGTTATAAAGAAGAATTCGTGCAATTATAAAATAACATTCATTTAAAGACAAAACAAAAATAAGAAACAAAAAAGTTATTAAGAAAGATAACAATTATTCACGACTTCGCGTCTTTATACGAGTATATTTACTATAAAATAGGTAAAAACAGTGAATCTCCTTAATTTAATGTACACCCTCTGTACCATAATAAATCGAAATTGAAATGTAAACCATAAAATACGTAGTGCCACCTCTACGTTTTTTTGTGTATACATTGTGTGAACGTTCCTCAACAAACTGTCAAAATATCAAGACATTACATTCGCAGTAGAAACGAAAATACAACACATAAAGTTTAAGCTGTTTTGTGCGTCGGCCGCAAAATGAATATACAAACAAAGAAACATTAAATTTTGTTTTAAAATAGATGGAAATGCTACTCAAACGTATTATTTGCTTAAAATAGCACATCCTGATAATTGTATGTTAAAAGCACAAGTTTTTAAATGGCTTAAATGATTCACAGAAAGCATAGAAGCTATAAGTGATGATGAACGTCTAGGTCGACCATCTGAAGTAATTTACTGGAAAAACATTGAGAAAGTGCGTGATTTCGTTAAAATTTCTAAGAACTCTGAAGCGAGATTCATCGAAATTAAGCTTGTAATAACGAAAACAATAATTTATATAATTTTAACTGGTCTACGATAGGTGAATTAAAAGTTAGTTCCATATCAATTAAATGATGATCAAAAATTGCAACGAATTGAATTGATAATGGAATTTTTTGAAATTCACTATATACACTTAATTTAACTCCCTGCGACTAATTTTTATACCCAAAACTCCATTTGTCTATGAAAGGAAACAATTTTGCATCAGTTGAAAGCATTCAAAAGGCGACAATCACAGCTCTCAACAGTATTTCAATCACAGACATAAAAAAATCATTTTATACAACCATTTGTGCAACCTCACATCAAATTTGTTGTGTTGAATGTTAATAGTGATAGTGGAATAAAATATAGTTTAGATAAATGATGTGTGCGATGAGGAATGAAATATATGTTTTTGACATAAAAATACAAGAAACATCATTAATACAACATACATAGTACAACTATCAACCGCCAACCAAAATTTATTGATATTGTTTCAACCGATTGTCGCCATAGCCTTTAAAATGATTTTTGCCGGTTGTTGCACGAGACACGATATAATTTGCATATTTTTACAATCATTTTGATGGTTGGAAACTAAGTTTTGTATTGTGTATGGGCAGCAGAAGAAATTTTAAATGCATATATGGGGTAGAAGCACCAGCAATCGGACAGGTACCAATAGTCGGACACTTCATATTTGTCAACAATAAATTAAAGATAAATCGACGGATTTTTCTCGAAAGAAATGCACGTACGACAGATTTTATAATATTTTAAACACGTGTTAATGTTTTACTCGCGTATTTATCCAAATTTACACATAAATATAAAACGATACGGACTAATTACCCACACAAAATATTTTGAATGCAGACAAATTTGGTAAATTGTTATGCGGAGTAATTTAACAACTTCACGGTAATAAAAATTGTTTGGCGGATGTCATATGTTCCCCTTAGAGTAAAATGACTTGATGATGATGATGCTGATGATGATAATGATGATGTTATGATGCAGATGATTATGATGATGATAAAAGAATAAGCTATTATATGTGTATATGTGAATATTTTATTGATTAAAAGAATAGACATAGTATTTCGTGTAATAGGTATGACTCCATAAAACGAAATCTGTTTCAAAACAGTCACACCGAATATATCATTGAAAATAATCGATAGAAGCCGGTTTCATTGAAAAGGTATTTGTAACACATTGAGATTCGGCCACTTGGGTAAGTCAATTGGTTATCGTTGAAAAATCGGATAGTTCAAATAGGATATGTTTGGATCCTAGTAATTTAAATTTAAATATTTATTAAGTGGATCATTTTCAGTCGTTAATTGAAAGTTCATGAAGCATTTAAAGAATATCTTGAAGAACATGATAACATTATAAAAAGTGTTGTAAATAGGCCAATGGAAACTATGGTCCAATTGTAAAAGATTTCGACAATTCCTAAATTATTTGATGCTATAATGTTACAATAGCTATATAAACATTGGTTGAATGAACAATCAAAAACTATGATTTGAAGAACTGGTACATTTGTTTGTTCCTTTCGAAAAAAAACTAAAAAATTAAAAATAATGAAAAATTGAAATGTCCATGTGTGAAACCAATGTCCGCCACATACATTAAACAAAATGTGCAAGGCGAATTAGTAGTATTAATAAAAAAAAATTCATATTTCATTGAATACAATTTATCCAATAATATTTTTTATAAGAAAATTTAACTCAAATCGTTGCTATAAAAAGTATTTATTTTCTTATTATATAAATGTGGTGTGATTATATTGATTTGAATGCAATATTCACTGTATATTAGCAATAATATTTTAATCACATTGAGAGTTAACATCATACTATTGAGATCAAAAAATGATTCGAAAGTATTCACATTATATTATCGAAAAGAAATATATTAATATGTCATACCATATTTATGTAATACATTAATTTTTGTGTTAATGTTAAAAATAAAATATAGAAAGAAAATCAATATATTTTTAAATAAATTTATAATTTGTTTTCTTACTATAATATTATAGTGACATCATTGCTGACTATCCGGCACATTATTATGGATAAAATACATTGTCCGCTGATTGACACATAAGCGCTTAATAAGCACATAACACGTGCTGTGAATGTTAGTGTCAAAATAAAATTTTCATATAGGAGGCTATACACATGTGACTTTTGTTCAGTTGCATAACCACGTGCTGTTTGTTAAGTCTTATAAATTTAATTGATTTAAATACAAAAATTTGGTTAATGAATTGAAAGAATAATGTAAGTTTGTATGTATTACAAATAATTAATTTAAATATTTTTTAGACAAAGACGTTTCATAATATATTTAAATGTGAACCATAAATATCCAGAATTTCGACGATTTTATAAAATGTGTAATAAAGCAATTTTCTCTTCATTTTAAATAAATATTTAAAAGGCTACTTACACAAATGCGCAATTGTAAATGCGTAAGTGAATAACTATCTAGTTTTAATGAAGTCTTTTCAATGTTTGAGTGAATAATTTAAATGCATATTTACGAATAAAATTACGGTGGATGAGTATATTTATAGGGAACAATAGATACGGATAGTGATAGGGACTGATATGAATATAAATAATGAGGATAGAATAGATAATATAATAATATAATATTTGTTGTCTTTAATAAATATAAAACTAAGTTGTTTATTTAATGAAGCACCACTGGACAGTCGGCTAGCGAATCTTCAGATATAGAGGGGAATAAACCCCACACACCAAACAATTGGTTATAAATTACACCACCAGCAATTCATAAAATTTTTATAATTATACATTTTACTTTGGATAAAACCTTATACAATTTTCAACATTTTTACTCTGCAAATGAAACATTGTAATAAGTTTTATCATGCAAAATATAATCAATATAATATTTTCAACTATCGCAAACGTTTATTATATAAATTTTTGTAATTGTAATCTCACGATTGACTATAGCAAAGCGCGAATCGTTAACGATACCAATTGCACCACATCATTTAATTACTTAAATGATAATATTTTTTCTGTAATAATGAGTACAAAATTTTATTAATTTAATATTTCTACTTTTATTTTTCCTTTTAAATATAGTGTCTTACAATAATTACGGATATTTGGACGGACTATTTCAAATTTGAATTAACGAAAAACAAAAAATTAATAAAGATACAATAAATCAAGAAAGAAGAAACAAAAATGTTGCCGACTTCCATAACAAACTTTAATGATTATTTAAAATATATTTACACAAAAAACAAAAAAATTGATTATGATGATTTATGTGCAAAGTTTGGTACAGATCTTCGAAAAGATCAAATAAATTTCATTAAAGTGTATTTAAAATATTATGATGTCAATAGACGTCACGTAGATAAGGAAAATATATTACATTTTGCATGCCGTAATAATTTTTATGATTTGGTGAAATATCTCATAAAAACTCATATAAAAGTTAATGCTAAAGATACATTTGGCAATGCACCATTACATTATGCTATTATTTATTCAGATACAAAAATAGTTGAATTACTATTAAACATAAAATCAATTAATATTGATGACCTAAATTATGATGAAAAAAGCGCTTTACAATTAGCCGTTTTCAAAAATAATGATAGAGTAATTAAATTAATTTTAAAATGGTATCATTCAAAAAATATAAGCAAAAGAATTGGAAAACAATTTCTTCAAATTGTTTGTATACCTCAGATTGATATTAATATTTTCAAATTAATATTGCCTTATGTTTATAATATTAATGCTGTAGACAAATTTAGAAGGAGTGCCCTACATCTAGCTTGTAAATATGGAAATTTTCAAATTGTAAATTTACTTTTACAAAACAATATTGATGTAAATTTAACCACTGATAGAAACGAAACTGCATTGCATTTAGCATTGCATCGCAAATTACATAAGCAGATAATATTATCTTTACTTAGACATGGTGCTAATTGTAATTTATCTTCTAAATTTAATACAACATTGCAATATGCATTAGAATATAGTAATACGGAAATAATTGAATATATATTTTCTAAACTTGATAAAAATAATATAAATGAAAAGAATAGAAACGGTGATACTGCACTTCATACAGCTGTAAAGATGAAAAATGAAGCTATTATAAATTTACTTCTACAAAATAATATTGATGTTAATTTAGCAACAAATCACATGAAAGAAACTTCATTGCATTTAGCATTTCAACATAAATTACATGAACAGATAATAATATCTTTACTTAGACATGGTGCTAATTGTAATTTGTCTTCTGATTATAATACAACATTGCAATATGCATTAGAATATAGAAATACGGAAATAACTGAATTAATATTTTCTAAGCTTGATAAAAATAAGATTAGTGAAGTGAATTTATATGGTGAATCTGCACTTCATACGGCTATAAAGATGGAAAATGAAGATATTATAAATTTACTTTTACAAAATAATATTGATGTTAATTTAGCTACTAGTAATTTCAACGAAACTGCATTGCATTTAGCAATTCAACATAAATTACATGAGCAGATAATATTATCTTTACTTAGACATGGTGCTAATTGTAATTTATCTTCTAACTTTAATACAACATTGCAATATGCATTAGAATATAGTAATACGGGAATAATTGAATATATATTTTCGAAACTTGATAAAAATATGATTAATGAAGTGAATAAATACGGTGAATCTGCACTTCATACAGCTGTACAGATGAAAAATGAAGCTATTATAAATTTACTATTACTAAATAATATTGATGTTAATATAGCATCAAATTACAGGAAAGAAACTTCATTGCATTTAGCACTTGAAAAAGCATTGAATGAAGAAATAATACAAGCATTATTAAAATATGGTGCTAATTGTTATTTATCTTCTAATTATAAATCAACATTGCAATATGCTTTTGAATATGCTGGTTTTCAAGAATTCAATACGCATAATCAAATTTATTTGAAGATAATAAAATTGCTATTATTTGAGGGACAGTTTCTGGCTGATGCGACAATACTGGGTTATTTAAATCGTATACCGAAGAAAGCATTACAAATAATTTTATTATCATTTGTAAAACAAAATCAATTAATTCATAATGAAATTACTAAAACGTTTTGTTTCATTAATACAACTGATGAACATATACCCATTCAAAATGATAATTGTACTTATGATTGGTTATTACGAAATTTTAATGAAATCAAACAGATGTCTTCACGTGAAATATCAGCAACGCATAAAATTACATATTTTCAATTTTTATACATGAAAGATGATCAAATTGCAGTAATGTTACGTGCGAGCGAATACCACAAAGAATTAAACAAGTTTCCTAAAATACAAAATGAATTTCCAGAATATTCGTGGTTAATTTTACAAACATATTCAAACGGTAAAAATCGTCTTATTGAAAATATTATATTTATGAAATGTTTAATTAAGTCATTACCAACACGAATAACATTCAACGGATTATATGATGCAATAGATTTACTAATGAAAAAATTATTAAAAAATGACATTTTACATTTTATAGAAGGTTGCCGTGCGCACGAAAATGTATAAAATATATTAAGTATTAATAAGTTTACATTAACAGTGAAATGTTATATAATCTATAATAATAATAAATTGATGAAATATAACACTTGCATTGTTCAGGTTCAATAAACTCAATTAACTTAGTACTGCTCATACTCTACTTTTACTATTATTATCATCTGGTGATCTGGGGAATAAGCGGTTGTGTTAACATGTCCCATCCAAGTGCTTTGCACATTTCTTTGACCGCTTTGGCGACATAAGAACGATAATTGAATTGATGTGAAACACCATTTTATCTTGACTTTGGCAAATTTTTGTTGCTTTTCTTGAAGGCTCAATGCTAAAGTTGTTTTCCCTAAATAAGACTCAGCATACATATTAAGCTGGGCAATGAACAAAGACGACATTGCATCAGGTGTTGCGAGTCGCCGAAGACGAACTGAATACGGGCAGCAACGCTATGTTCACTATCATGGACATCGTGGGTACTTTCGATAAAATTCGATTCAAAAAAACTGAAAAGGTCAACTCAAAATGGGTGGGGTGATAGTGAGATGGATTGACAACATGTTGAAAAACCGATCAATCCCCACGGAGGAGTATGATCTCCTCTTTTGTGGAACATTACCGTAGACTCTTTACTCAACCGCCTTGAAGAAATAAATGTGCACTCGATTGGGTATGCAGATGATATAGCGATTATGGTAAGAGGTAGGTTCATGAGTACTTTTGCTGATGTTATAAGTGACACTCTCCGTGAGGCGGACTGAGTATACGAGGAACACGATCTTTCCATAAATCCTAGTGACAAATACATAAGTGCGTCAATATAACAAAAAACGCAAATAAATTATTGAATTTTTAATTGAAAAAATCATTTTAAAATAACGACTGAACGATTTCGTACCGTAAAAACATCGCATCGTTTTCTGAGAATTTTGGGAGGGGTTTTTCCTTTCGAAAAAAAACTAAAAAATTAAAAATAATGAAAAATTGAAATGTCCATGTGTGAAACCAATGTCCCCCACATACATTAAACAAAATGTGCAAGGCGAATTAGTAGTATTAATAAAAAAAAATTCATATTTCATTGAATACAATTTATCCAATAATATTTTTTATAAGAAAATTTAACTCAAATCGTTGCTATAAAAAGTATTTATTTTCTTATTATATAAATGTGGTGTGATTATATTGATTTGAATGCAATATTCACTGTATATTAGCAATAATATTTTAATCACATTGAGAGTTAACATCATACTATTGAGATCAAAAAATGATTCGAAAGTATTCACATTATATTATCGAAAAGAAATATATTAATATGTCATACCATATTTATGTAATACATTAATATAATATTTGTGTTAATGTTAAAAATAAAATATAGAAAGAAAACCAATATATTTTTAAATAAATTTATAATTTGTTTTCTTACTATAATATTATAGTGACATCATTGCTGACTATCCGGCACATTATTATGGATAAAATACATTGTCCGCTGATTGACACATAAGCGCTTAATAAGCACATAACACGTGCTGTGAATGTTAGTGTCAAAATAAAATGTTCATATAGTAGGCTATACACATGTGACTTTTGTTCAGTTGCATAACCACGTGCTGTTTGTTAAGTCTTATAAATTTAATTGATTTAAATACAAAAATTTGGTTAATGAATTGAAAGAATAATGTAAGTTTGTATGTATTACAAATAATTAATTTAAATATTTTTTAGACAAAGACGTTTCATAATATATTTAAATGTGAACCATAAATATCCAGAATTTTGACAATTTTATAAAATGTGTAATAAAGCAATTTTCTCTTCATTTTAAATAAATATTTAAAAGGCTACTTACACAAATGCGCAATTGTAAATGCGTAAGTGAATAACTATCTAGTTTTAATGAAGTCTTTTCAATGTTTGAGTGAATAATTTAAATGCATATTTACGAATAAAATTACGGTGGATGAGTATATTTATAGGGAACAATAGATACGGATAGTGATAGGGACTGATATGAATATAAATAATGAGGATAGAATAGATAATATAATAATATAATATTTGTTGTCTTTAATAAATATAAAACTAAGTTGTTTATTTAATGAAGCACCACTGGACAGTCGGCTAGCGAATCTTCAGATATAGAGGGGAATAAACCCCACACACCAAACAATTGGTTATAAATTACACCACCAGCAATTCATAAAATTTTTATAATTATACATTTTACTTTGGATAAAACCTTATACAATTTTCAACATTTTTACTCTGCAAATGAAACATTGTAATAAGTTTTATCATGCAAAATATAATCAATATAATATTTTCAACTATCGCAAACGTTTATTATATAAATTTTTGTAATTGTAATCTCACGATTGACTATAGCAAAGCGCGAATCGTTAACGATACCAATTGCACCACATCATTTAATTACTTAAATGATAATATTTTTTCTGTAATAATGAGTACAAAATTTTATTAATTTAATATTTCTACTTTTATTTTTCCTTTTAAATATAGTGTCTTACAATAATTACGGATATTTGGACGGACTATTTCAAATTTGAATTAACGAAAAACAAAAAATTAATAAAGATACAATAAATCAAGAAAGAAGAAACAAAAATGTTTCCGACTTCCATAACAAACTTTAATGATTATTTAAAATATATTTACACAAAAAACAAAAAAATTGATTATGATGATTTATGTGCAAAGTTTGGTACAGATCTTCGAAAAGATCAAATAAATTTCATTAAAGTGTATTTAAAATATTATGATGTCAATAGACGTCACGTAGATAAGGAAAATATATTACATTTTGCATGCCGTAATAATTTTTATGATTTGGTGAAATATCTCATAAAAACTCATATAAAAGTTAATGCTAAAGATACATTTGGCAATGCACCATTACATTATGCTATTATTTATTCAGATACAAAAATAGTTGAATTACTATTAAACATAAAATCAATTAATATTGATGACCTAAATTATGATGAAAAAAGCGCTTTACAATTAGCCGTTTTCAAAAATAATGATAGAGTAGTTAAATTAATTTTAAAATGTTATCATTCAAAAAATATAAGCAAAAGAATTGGAAGACAATTTCTTCAAATTGTTTGTATACCTCAGATTGATATTAATATTTTCAAATTAATATTGCCTTATGTTTATAATATTAATGCTGTAGACAAATTTAGAAGGAGTGCCCTTCATCTAGCTTGTAAATATGGAAATTTTCAAATTGTAAATTTACTTTTACAAAACAATATTGATGTAAATTTAACCACTGATAGAAACGAAACTGCATTGCACTTAGCAATTCAACATAAATTACATGAGCAGATAATATTATCTTTACTTGGACATGGTGCTAATTGTAATTTATCTTCTATATTTAATACAACATTGCAATATGCATTAGAATATAGTAATACGGGAATAATTGAATATATATTTTCTAGACTTGATAAAAATAATATAAATGAAAAGAATAGAAACGGTGATACTGCACTTCATACAGCTGTAAAGATGAAAAATGAAGCTATTATAAATTTACTTCTAAAAAATAATATTGATGTTAATTTAGCAACAAATCACATGAAAGAAACTTCATTGCATTTAGCATTTCAACATAAATTACATGAACAGATAATAATATCTTTACTTAGACATGGTGCTAATTGTAATTTATCTTCTGATTATAAAACAATATTGCAATACGCAACAGAATATAGTAATACGGAAATAATTAAATTAATATTTTCCAAATTTGATAAAAATATGATAAATGAAGTGAATTGGGATGGTGAATCTGCACTTCATACAGCTGTACAGATGAAAAATGAAGAAATTATAAATTTAGTATTACAAAATAATATTGATGTTAATTTAGCTACTAATGATAGAAAAGAAACTGCATTACATTTAGCACTTGAATTTAATTTGAACAAGAACATCATACAATCATTATTAAACCATGGTGCTAATTGTAATTTATCTTCTGATTGTAAAACAACATTGCAATATGCAACAGAATATAGTAATAACGAAATAATTGAATTAATATTTTTTAAATATGATAAAAATATGATTAATGAAGTGAATTGGAAAGGTGAATCTGCACTTCATACAGCTGTAAAGATGAAAAATGAAGCTATTATATATCTACTTCTACAAAATAATATTGATGCAAATTTAACTACTAAGGATAGAAAAGAAACTGCATTACATTTAGCACTTGAATTTAATATGAACAAGAACATCATACAATCGTTATTAAACCATGGTGCTAATTGTAATTTTTCTTCTGATTATAAAACAACATTGCAATATGCAACAGAAAATAGTAATATGGAAAAAATTGAATTAATATTTTCTAAACTTGATAAAAATAAGATTAATGAAGTGAATAAATTCGGTCAATCTGCACTTCATACGGCTATAAAGATGAAAAATGCAGCCATTATAAATTTACTTTTACAAAATAATATTGATGTTAATTTAGCTACTAATGATTTAAAAGTAACAGCATTGCATTTAGCATTCTATCGTAAATTACATGAGCAGATAATATTATCTTTACTTAGACATGGTGCTAATTGTAATGTATCTTCTGATTATAACACAATATTGCAATATGCAATAGAATATAATAATAAGGAAATAATTGAATTAATATTTTCTAAACTTGATAAAAATAAGATTAATGAAGTGAATGGACACGGTCAATCTGCACTTCATACAGCTGTACGAAAGGAAAATGCAACCGTTATAAATTTACTTTTAGAAAAAAATATTGATGTTAATTTAGTTACTAATGATAGAAATGAAACTGCATTGCATTTAGCATTTCATCGTAAATTACATAAGCAGATAATACTATCTTTACTTAACCATGGTGCTAATTGTAATTTATCTTCTGATTATAAAACAACATTGCAATATGCAATAGAATATAGTAATACGGAAATAATTGAATATATATTTTCTAAGAATGATAAAAATAAGATTAATGAAGTGAATAAATACGGTGAATCTGCACTTCATACAGCTGTACATATGAAAAATGAAGCTATTATAAATTTACTATTACTAAATAATATTGATGTTAATTTAGCTTCAAATAATTTAAAAGAAACTGCATTACATTTTGCACTTGAACGTAAATTGAACGAGAAAATAATACAAGCTTTATTAGCCCATGGTGCAAATTGTAACTTATCTTCTGATAATAATACAACATTGCAATATGCAATAAAATATAGTAATACTGAAATAATTGAATTAATATTTTCTAAATTTGATAAAAATATGATTAATGAAGTGAATTTGAATGGTGAATCTGCACTTCATACAGCTGTAGAGATGAAAAATGAAGCCATTATAAATTCAATTTTACAAAACAATATTGATGTTAATATAGCAACTAATTACATAAAAGAAACTTCAATTCACTTAGCACTTAAACCTGGATTGAATGAAGAAATAATACAAGCATTATTAAGATATGGTGCAAATTGTAATTTATCTTCTGATTACCAATCAACACTGCAATATGCAATAAAATATGATAATATAGAAATAACTAAATCAGTATTTTCTAAACTTGATAAAAATAAGATTAATGAAGTGAATTTAAAAGGTGAATCTGCACTTCATACGGCTATAAAGATGAAAAATGATGATATTATATATTTTCTTCTACAAAATAATATTGATGTTAATATAGCTACTAGTGATTTCAACGAAACTGCATTGCATTTAGCATTTGATATTAAATTACACGAGAAAATAATACAAGCTTTATTAGCTCATGGTGCTAATTGTAATTTGTCTTCTGATTATAATACAACATTGCAATATGCATTAGAATATAGTAATACGGAAATAATTGAATTAATATTTTCTAAACTTGATAAAAATATGATTAATGAAGTGAATAAATACGGTGAATCTGCACTTCATACGGCTATAAATATGAAAAATGAAATTATTATACATTTTCTCTTACAAAATAATATTGATGTAAATATAGCAACATATAACAGGGAAGATACTTCATTGCATTTAGCACTCAAACATGGATTGAATGAAGAAATAATACAAGCATTATTAAAATATGGTGCTAATTGTTATTTATCTTCTAATTATAAATCAACATTGCAATATGCTTTTGAATATGCTGGTTTTCAAGAATTCAATACGCATAATCAAATTTATTTGAAGATAATAAAATTGCTATTATTTGAAGGACAGTTTCTGGGCGATGCGGAAATACTGGGTTATTTAAATCGTATACCGAAGAAAGCATTACAGATAATTTTATTATCATTTGTAAAACAAAATCAATTAATTCATAATGAAATTACTAAAACGTTTAGTTTCATTAATACAACTGATGAACATATACCCATTCAAAATGATAATTGTACTTATGATTGGTTATTACGAAATTTTAATGAAATCAAACAGATGTCTTCACGTGAAATATCAGCAACGCATAAAATTACATATTTTCAATTTTTATGCATGAAAGATGATCAAATTGCAGTAATGTTACGTGCGAGCGAATACCACAAAGAATTAAACAAGTTTCCTAAAATACAAAATGAATTTCCAGAATATTCGTGGTTAATTTTACAAACATATTCAAACGGTAAAAATCGTCTTATTGAAAATATTATATTTATGAAATGTTTAATTAAGTCATTACCAACACGAATAACATTCAACGGATTATATGATGCAATAGATTTACTAATGAAAAAATTATTAAAAAATGACATTTTACATTTTATAGAAGGTTGCCGTGCGCACGAAAATGTATAAAATATATTAAGTATTAATAAGTTTACATTAACAGTGAAATGTTATATAATCTATAATAATAATAAATTGATGAAATATAACACTTGCATTGTTCAGGTTCAATAAACTCAATTAACTTAGTACTGCTCATACTCTACTTTTACTATTATTATCATCTGGTGATCTGGGGAATAAGCGGTTGTGTTAACATGTCCCATCCAAGTGCTTTGCACATTTCTTTGACCGCTTTGGCGACATAAGAACGATAATTGAATTGATGTGAAACACCATTTTATCTTGACTTTGGCAAATTTTTGTTGCTTTTCTTGAAGGCTCAATGCTAAAGTTGTTTTCCCTAAATAAGACTCAGCATACATATTAAGCTGGGCAATGAACAAAGACGACATTGCATCAGGTGTTGCGAGTCGCCGAAGACGAACTGAATACGGGCAGCAACGCTATGTTCACTATCATGGACATCGTGGGTACTTTCGATAAAATTCGATTCAAAAAAACTGAAAAGGTCAACTCAAAATGGGTGGGGTGATAGTGAGATGGATTGACAACATGTTGAAAAACCGATCAATCCCCACGGAGGAGTATGATCTCCTCTTTTGTGGAACATTACCGTAGACTCTTTACTCAACCGCCTTGAAGAAATAAATGTGCACTCGATTGGGTATGCAGATGATATAGCGATTATGGTAAGAGGTAGGTTCATGAGTACTTTTGCTGATGTTATAAGTGACACTCTCCGTGAGGCGGACTGAGTATACGAGGAACACGATCTTTCCATAAATCCTAGTGACAAATACATAAATGCGTCAATATAACAAAAAACGCAAATAAATTATTGAATTTTTAATTGAAAAAATCATTTTAAAATAACGACTGAACGATTTCGTACCGTAAAAACATCGCATCGTTTTCTGAGAATTTTGGGAGGGGTTTTTCCTTTCGAAAAAAAACTAAAAAATTAAAAATAATGAAAAATTGAAATGTCCATGTGTGAAACCAATGTCCCCCACATACATTAAACAAAATGTGCAAGGCGAATTAGTAGTATTAATAAAAAAAAATTCATATTTCATTGAATACAATTTATCCAATAATATTTTTTATAAGAAAATTTAACTCAAATCGTTGCTATAAAAAGTATTTATTTTCTTATTATATAAATGTGGTGTGATTATATTGATTTGAATGCAATATTCACTGTATATTAGCAATAATATTTTAATCACATTGAGAGTTAACATCATACTATTGAGATCAAAAAATGATTCGAAAGTATTCACATTATATTATCGAAAAGAAATATATTAATATGTCATACCATATTTATGTAATACATTAATTTTTGTGTTAATGTTAAAAATAAAATATAGAAAGAAAACCAATATATTTTTAAATAAATTTATAATTTGTTTTCTTACTATAATATTATAGTGACATCATTGCTGACTATCCGGCACATTATTATGGATAAAATACATTGTCCGCTGATTGACACATAAGCGCTTAATAAGCACATAACACGTGCTGTGAATGTTAGTGTCAAAATAAAATTTTCATATAGGAGGCTATACACATGTGACTTTTGTTCAGTTGCATAACCACGTGCTGTTTGTTAAGTCTTATAAATTTAATTGATTTAAATTCAAAAATTTGGTTAATGAATTGAAAGAATAATGTAAGTTTGTATGTATTACAAATAATTAATTTAAATATTTTTTAGACAAAGACGTTTCATAATATATTTAAATGTGAACCATAAATATCCAGAATTTCGACGATTTTATAAAATGTGTAATAAAGCAATTTTCTCTTCATTTTAAATAAATATTTAAAAGGCTACTTACACAAATGCGCAATTGTAAATGCGTAAGTGAATAACTATCTAGTTTTAATGAAGTCTTTTCAATGTTTGAGTGAATAATTTAAATGCATATTTACGAATAAAATTACGGTGGATGAGTATATTTATAGGGAACAATAGATACGGATAGTGATAGGGACTGATATGAATATAAATAATGAGGATAGAATAGATAATATAATAATATAATATTTGTTGTCTTTAATAAATATAAAACTAAGTTGTTTATTTAATGAAGCACCACTGGACAGTCGGCTAGCGAATCTTCAGATATAGAGGGGAATAAACCCCACACACCAAACAATTGGTTATAAATTACACCACCAGCAATTCATAAAATTTTTATAATTATACATTTTACTTTGGATAAAACCTTATACAATTTTCAACATTTTTACTCTGCAAATGAAACATTGTAATAAGTTTTATCATGCAAAATATAATCAATATAATATTTTCAACTATCGCAAACGTTTATTATATAAATTTTTGTAATTGTAATCTCACGATTGACTATAGCAAAGCGCGAATCGTTAACGATACCAATTGCACCACATCATTTAATTACTTAAATGATAATATTTTTTCTGTAATAATGAGTACAAAATTTTATTAATTTAATATTTCTACTTTTATTTTTCCTTTTAAATATAGTGTCTTACAATAATTACGGATATTTGGACGGACTATTTCAAATTTGAATTAACGAAAAACAAAAAATTAATAAAGATACAATAAATCAAGAAAGAAGAAACAAAAATGTTGCCGACTTCCATAACAAACTTTAATGATTATTTAAAATATATTTACACAAAAAACAAAAAAATTGATTATAGTGATTTATATGAAAAGTTTGGTACAGATATTCGAAACGATCAAATAAATTTCATTAAAGTGTATTTAAAATATTATGATGTCAATAGACGTCACGTAGATAAGGAAAATATATTACATTTTGCATGCCGTAATAATTTTTATGATTTGGTGAAATATCTCATAAAAACTCCTATAAAAGTTAATACTAAAGATACATTTGGCAATGCACCATTACATTATGCTATTATTTATTCAGATACAAAAATAGTTGAATTACTATTAAACATAAAATCAATTAATATTGATGACCTAAATTATGATGAAAAAAGCGCTTTACAATTAGCCGTTTTCAAAAATAATGATAGAGTAATTAAATTAATTTTAAAATGTTATCATTCAAAAAATATAAGCAAAAGAATTGGAAGACAATTTCTTCAAATTGTTTGTATACCTCAGATTGATATTAATATTTTCAAATTAATATTGCCTTATGTTTATAATATTAATGCTGTAGACAAATTTAGAAGGAGTGCCCTTCATCTAGCTTGTAAATATGGAAATTTTCAAATTGCAAATTTACTTTTACAAAACAATATTGATGTAAATTTAACCACTGATAGAAACGAAACTGCATTGCATTTAGCAATTCAACATAAATTACATGAGCAGATAATATTATCTTTACTTAGACATGGTGCTAATTGTAATTTATCTTCTAAATTTAATACAACATTGCAATATGCATTAGAATATAGTAATACGGGAATAATTGAATATATATTTTCTAAACTTGATAAAAATAATATAAATGAAAAGAATAGAAACGGTGATACTGCACTTCATACAGCTGTAAAGATGAAAAATGAAGCTTTTATAAATTTACTTCTACAAAATAATATTGATGTTAATTTAGCAACAAATCACATGAAAGAAACTTCATTGCATTTAGCATTTCAACATAAATTACATGAACAGATAATAATATCTTTACTTAGACATGGTGCTAATTGTAATTTATCTTCTGATTATAAAACAATATTGCAATACGCAACAGAATATAATAATACGGAAATAATTAAAATAATATTGTCCAAATTTGATAAAAATATGATTAATGAAGTGAATTGGGATGGTGAATCTGCACTTCATACAGCTGTACAGATGAAAAATGAAGATATTATAAATTTAATATTACAACATAATATTGATGTTAATTTAGCTGCTATTGATAGAAAAGAAACTGCTTTACATTTAGCACTTGAATTAAATTTGAACAAGAACATCATACAATCATTATTAAATCATGGTGCTAATTGTATTTTATCTTATGACTATAAAACAACATTACAATATGCAATAGAATATTGTAATAAGGAAATAATTGAATTAATATTTTCTAAACTTGATAAAAATATGATTAATGAAGTGAATAAATACGGTGAATCTGCACTTTATACAGCTGTAAAGATGGATAATGAAGCTATTATAAATTTACTTTTACAAAACAATATTGATGTAAATTTAACTACTAAGGATAGAAACGAAACTGCATTGCATTTAGCATTTCTACGTAAATCACATGAGCAGATAATATTATCTTTACTTAGACATGGTGCTAATTGTAATTTATCTTCTAAATTTAATACAACATTGCAATATGCATTAGAATATAGTAATACGGAAATAATTAAATTAATATTTTCCAAATTTGATAAAAAAATGATTAATCAAGTGAATTGGTATGGTGAATCTACACTTCATACAGCTGTACAGATGGAAAATGAAGATATTATAAATTTAGTATTACAAAATAATATTGATGTTAATTTAGTTACTAATGATAGAAAAGACACTGCATTACATTTAGCATTTCATTGTGGATTACATGAGCAGATAATATTATGTTTACTTAGACATGGTGCTAATTGTAATTTATCTTCTGATTGTAATACAACATTGCAATATGCAATAAATTATGGAAATACTGAAATAATTGAATTAATATTTTCTAAAATTGATATAAATAAGATTAATGAAGTGAATTTAGAAGGTGAATCTGCACTTCATACAGCTGTAAAGATGGAAAATGAAACTATTATAAATCTACTTATACAAAATAATATTGATGCAAATTTAACTACTAAGGATAGAAAGGAAACTGCATTACATTTAGCACTTGTATTTAATGTGAACAAGAACATCCTAGAATCATTATTAAACCATGGTGCTAATTGTAATTTATCTTCTGATTATAAAACAACATTGCAATATGCAATAGAATATAGAAATAAGGAAATAATTGAATTAATATTTTCTAAAATTGATAAAACTATGATTAATGAAGTGAATAAATACGGTGAATCTGCCCTTCATACTGCTGTACAGATGAAAAAGGAAGCTATTATAAATTTAGTATTAAAAAATAATATTGATGTTAATTTAGTTACTAATGATAGAAAAGAAACTGCAATGCATTTCGCATTTCATCGTAAATTACATAAGCAGATAATATTATCTTTACTTAGACATGGTGCTAATTGTAATTTATCTTCTGATTATAAAACAACATTGCAATATGCAATAGAATATAGGAATAAGGAAATAATTGAATTAATATTTTCTAAACTTGATAAAAATAAGATTAATGAAGTGAATAGATACGGCCAATCAGCACTTCATACAGCTGTACAGATGGAAAATGCAGCCGTTATAAATTTACTTTTACAAAATAATATTGATGTTAATTTAGCTACTAGTGATTCCAACGCAACTGCATTGCATTTAGCATTTGACCTTAAATTACATGAGCAGATAATATTATCTTTACTTAGACATGGTGCTAATTGTATTTTATCTTCTGATTATAATACAACATTACAATATGCAATAGAATATAGTAATACGGAAATAATTGAAAATATATTTTCTAAGCTTCATAAAAATAAGATTAAAGAAGTGAATAAATACGGTAAATCTGCACTTCATACGGCAATAAAGATGAAAAATGAAGCTATTATAAATTTTCTTTTACAAAATAATATTGATGTTAATACAGCTGCTAGAGATTCCAACGAAACTGCATTGCATTTAGCATTTGATCTTAAATTGCACGAGAAAATAATACAAGCTTTATTAGCCCATGGTGTTAATTGTAATTTATCTTCTAAATATAAAACAACATTACAATATGCAATAGAATATGATAATATAAAAATTATTAAATCAGTATTTTATAAACTTGATAAAAATAAGATTAATGAAGTGAATTTAAAAGGTGAATCTGCACTTCATACGGCTATAAAGATGGAAAATGAACATATTATAAATTTTCTTCTACAAAATAATATTGATGTTAATTTAGCTACTAATGATTTAAAAGTAACAGCATTGCATTTAGCATTTTATCGTAAATTACATAAGCAGATAATATTATCTTTACTAAAACATGGTGCTAATTGTAATTTATCTTCTGATTATAATACAACATTGCAATATGCATTAGAATATAGTAATATGGAAATAATTGAATTTATATTTTCTAAGTTTTATAAAAATATGATTAATGAAGTGAATAAATACGGTGAATCTGCGCTTCATACGGCTATAAATATGAAAAATGAAATTATTATACATGTTCTCTTACAAAATAATATTGATGTAAATATAGCAACATATGGCAAACAACTTACTTCATTGCATTTAGCACTTAAACATGGATTGAATGAAGAAATAATACAATCATTATTAAAATATGGTGCAAGCTGTAATTTATATTCTAATTCTCAATCAACATTGCAATATGCAATAAAATATGATAATATAGAAATAACTAAATCAGTATTTTCTAAACTTGATAAAAAAGAGATTAATGAGGTGAATTATAAAGGTGAATCTGCACTTCATACGGCTATAGAGATGGAAAATGAAGATATTATAAATTTTCTTTTACAAAATAATATTGATGTTAATATAGCTACTAGTAATTTCAACGAAACTGCATTGCATTTAGCAATTCAACATAAATTACATGAGCAGATAATATTATCTATACTTAGACATGGTGCTAATTGTAATTTATCTTCTGATTATAAAACAACATTGCAATATGCAATAGAATATAATAACACAGAAATATATAAATCAATATTTTCTAAACTTGATAAAAATAAGATTAATGAAGTGAATAAATACGGTGAATCTGCACTTCATACGGCTATAAAGATGAAAAATGAAGCTATTATAAATTTACTATTACTAAACAATATTGATGTTAATATAGCATCAAATTATGTGAAAGAAACTTCATTGCATTTAGCACTTGAACATGCATTGAATGAAGAAATAATACAAGCATTATTAAAATATGGTGCTAATTGTTATTTATCTTCTATTTATAAATCAACATTTCATTTTGCAAATAGAATATAATAATAAGGAAATAATTGAATTAATATTATCTAAACTTGATAAAAATAAGATTAATGAAGTGAATTGGGCGGGTGAATCTGCACTTCATATTGCTATAAAGATGAAAAATGAAGCTATTATAAATTTACTATTACTAAACAATATTGATGTTAATATAGCATCAAATTATATGAAAGAAACTTCATTGCATTTAGCACTTGAACATGCATTGAATGAAGAAATAATACAAGCATTATTAAAATATGGTGCTAATTGTTATTTATCTTCTAATTATAAATCAACATTGCAATATGCTTTAGAATATGCTGGTTTTCAAGAATTCAATACGCATAATCAAATTTATTTGAAGATAATAAAATTACTATTATTTGAGGGACAGTTTCTGGCTGATGCGACAATACTGGGTTATTTAAATCGTATACCGAAGAAAGCATTACAAATAATTTTATTATCATTTGTAAAACAAAATCAATTAATTCATAATGAAATTACTAAAACGTTTTGTTTCATTAATACAACTGATGAACATATACCCATTCAAAATGATAATTGTACTTATGATTGGTTATTACGAAATTTTAATGAAATCAAACAGATGTCTTCACGTGAAATATCAGCAACGCATAAAATTACATATTTTCAATTTTTATGCATGAAAGATGATCATATTGCAGTAATGTTACGTGCGAGCGAATACCACAACGAATTAAACAAGTTTCCTAAAATACAAAATGAATTTCCAGAATATTCGTGGTTAATTTTACAAACATATTCAAACGGTAAAAATCGTCTTATTGAAAAAATTATATTTATGAAATGTTTAATTAATTCATTACCAACACGAATAACATTCAACGGATTATATGATGCAATAGATTTACTAATGAAAAAATTATTAAAAAATGACATTTTACATTTTATAGAAGGTTGCCGTGCGCACGAAAATGTATAAAATATATTAAGTATTAATAAGTTTACATTAACAGTGAAATGTTATATAATCTATAATAAATTGATGAAATATAACACTTGCGTTGTTCAGGTTCAATAAACTCAATTAACTTAGTACTGCTCATACTCTACTTTTACTATTATTATCATCTGGTGATCTGGGGAATAAGCGGTTGTGTTAACATGTCCCATCCAAGTGCTTTGCACATTTCTTTGACCGCTTTGGCGACATAAGAACGATAATTGAATTGATGTGAAACACCATTTTATCTTGACTTTGGCAAATTTTTGTTGCTTTTCTTGAAGGCTCAATGCTAAAGTTGTTTTCCCTAAATAAGACTCAGCATACATATTAAGTTGGGCAATGAACAAAGACGACATTGCATCAGGTGTTGCGAGTCGCCGAAGACGAACTGAATACGGGCAGCAACGCTATGTTCACTATCATGGACATCGTGGGTACTTTCGATAAAATTCGATTCAGAAAAACTGAAAAGGTCAACTCAAAATGGGTGGGGTGATAGTGAGATGGATTGACAACATGTTGAAAAACAGATCAATCCCCACGGAGGAGTATGATCTCCTCTTTTGTGGAACATTACCGTAGACTCTTTACTCAACCGCCTTGAAGAAATAAATGTGCACTCGATTGGGTATGCAGATGATATAGCGATTATGGTAAGAGGTAGGTTCATGAGTACTTTTGCTGATGTTATAAGTGACACTCTCCGTGAGGCGGACTGCGTATACGAGGAACACGATCTTTCCATAAATCCTAGTGACAAATACATAAATGCGTCAATATAACAAAAAACGCAAATAAATTATTGAATTTTTAATTGAAAAAATCATTTTAAAATAACGACTGAACGATTTCGTACCGTAAAAACATCGCATCGTTTTCTGAGAATTTTGGGAGGGGTTTTTCCTTTCGAAAAAAAACTAAAAAATTAAAAATAATGAAAAATTGAAATGTCCATGTGTGAAACCAATGTCCCCCACATACATTAAACAAAATGTGCAAGGCGAATTAGTAGTATTAATAAAAAAAAATTCATATTTCATTGAATACAATTTATCCAATAATATTTTTTATAAGAAAATTTAACTCAAATCGTTGCTATAAAAAGTATTTATTTTCTTATTATATAAATGTGGTGTGATTATATTGATTTGAATGCAATATTCACTGTATATTAGCAATAATATTTTAATCACATTGAGAGTTAACATCATACTATTGAGATCAAAAAATGATTCGAAAGTATTCACATTATATTATCGAAAAGAAATATATTAATATGTCATACCATATTTATGTAATACATTAATTTTTGTGTTAATGTTAAAAATAAAATATAGAAAGAAAACCAATATATTTTTAAATAAATTTATAATTTGTTTTCTTACTATAATATTATAGTGACATCATTGCTGACTATCCGGCACATTATTATGGATAAAATACATTGTCCGCTGATTGACACATAAGCGCTTAATAAGCACATAACACGTGCTGTGAATGTTAGTGTCAAAATAAAATTTTCATATAGGAGGCTATACACATGTGACTTTTGTTCAGTTGCATAACCACGTGCTGTTTGTTAAGTCTTATAAATTTAATTGATTTAAATTCAAAAATTTGGTTAATGAATTGAAAGAATAATGTAAGTTTGTATGTATTACAAATAATTAATTTAAATATTTTTTAGACAAAGACGTTTCATAATATATTTAAATGTGAACCATAAATATCCAGAATTTCGACGATTTTATAAAATGTGTAATAAAGCAATTTTCTCTTCATTTTAAATAAATATTTAAAAGGCTACTTACACAAATGCGCAATTGTAAATGCGTAAGTGAATAACTATCTAGTTTTAATGAAGTCTTTTCAATGTTTGAGTGAATAATTTAAATGCATATTTACGAATAAAATTACGGTGGATGAGTATATTTATAGGGAACAATAGATACGGATAGTGATAGGGACTGATATGAATATAAATAATGAGGATAGAATAGATATATGGTAGTAATTAGAATATATATTAGTATAATAGTTGTTGTCTTTAATAAATATAAAACTAAGTTGTTTATTTAATGAAGCACCACTGGACAGTCGGCTAGCGAATCTTCAGATATAGAGGGGAATAAACCCCACACACCAAACAATTGGTTATAAATTACACCACCAGCAATTCATAAAATTTTTATAATTATACATTTTACTTTGGATAAAACCTTATACAATTTTCAACATTTTTACTCTGCAAATGAAACATTGTAATAAGTTTTATCATGCAAAATATAATCAATATAATATTTTCAACTATCGCAAACGTTTATTATATAAATTTTTGTAATTGTAATCTCACGATTGACTATAGCAAAGCGCGAATCGTTAACGATACCAATTGCACCACATCATTTAATTACTTAAATGATAATATTTTTTCTGTAATAATGAGTACAAAATTTTATTAATTTAATATTTCTACTTTTATTTTTCCTTTTAAATATAGTGTCTTACAATAATTACGGATATTTGGACGGACTATTTCAAATTTGAATTAACGAAAAACAAAAAATTAATAAAGATACAATAAATCAAGAAAGAAGAAACAAAAATGTTGCCGACTTCCATAACAAACTTTAATGATTATTTAAAATATATTTACACAAAAAACAAAAAAATTGATTATAGTGATTTATATGAAAAGTTTGGTACAGATATTCGAAACGATCAAATAAATTTCATTAAAGTGTATTTAAAATATTATGATGTCAATAGACGTCACGTAAATAAGGAAAATATATTACATTTTGCATGCCGTAATAATTTTTATGATTTGGTGAAATATCTCATAAAAACTCCTATAAAAGTTAATGCTAAAAATTCAATTGGCCAAGCACCATTAACTTGGGCTATTCAATATTCAGATGCAAAAATAGTTGAATTACTGTTAAACATAAAATCAATTAATATTGATAACATCAATCATAAAGGAAATAGCGCCATACAATTAGCTTTTGTCGAAGAAAAGCATAAAGTAATTAAATTAATGTTAACACTTCATTATACAAAAAGTATCAGTAAAATAGCCAGAAAAGCATTTCTTCAAATTGTTTGTATACGTGAGATTGATATTAATATTTTCAAATTAATATTGCCCTATGTTAATAATATTAATGCTGTATACAAATATAGAATGAGTGCACTTCATCTAGTTTGTAAATATGGAAATTTAAAAATTGTAAATTTACTTCTACAAAGTAATATTGACGTGAATTTAACCACAAATAGAAACGAAACTGCATTGCATTTAGCATTGCATCGCAAATTAAATGAGCAGATAATATTATCTTTACTTAGACATGGTGCTAATTGTAATTTATCTTCTGATTATAAAACAACATTGCAATATGCAATAGAATATAGTAATAAGGAAATAATTGAATTAATATTATTTAAACTTCATAGAAATAAGATTAATGAAGTGAATGGTGATGGTGAATCTGCACTTCATACGGCTATAAAGATGGAAAATGAAGATATAATAAATCGACTTTTACAATATAATATTGATGTTAATTTAGCTACTAGTGATTTCAACGAAACTGCATTGCATTTAGCATTGCATCGCAAATTAAATGAGCAGATAATATTATCTTTACTTAGACATGGTGCTAATTGTAATTTATCTTCCGATTATAAAACAACATTGCAATATGCAATAGAATATGATAATATAGAAATAACTAAATCAGTATTTTCTAAACTTGATAAAAATATGATTAATGAAGTGAATTTAGAAGGTGAATCTGCACTTCATACAGCTGTTCAGATAAAAAATGAAGCTATAATAAATTTAGTATTAAAAAATAATATTGATGTTAATTTAGCTACTAATGATAGAAAAGAAACTGCATTACATTTAGCACTTGCATTTAAATTGAACGAGAACATCATAGAATCTTTATTAAATCATGGTGCTAATTGTAATTTATCTTCTGATTATCAAACAACATTTCAATATGCAATAGAATATAAAAATAAGGAAATAATTGAATTAATATTTTCTAAGTTTGATAAAAATAAGATTAATGAAGTGAATTTGAATGGTGAATCTGCACTTCATACAGCTGTTCAGATAAAAAATGAAGCTATAATAAATTTAGTATTAAAAAATAATATTGATGTTAATTTAGCTACTATTGATAGAAAAGAAACTGCTTTACATTTAGCACTTGAATTAAATTTGAACAAGAACATAATACAATCATTATTAAACCATGATGCTAATTGTAATTTATCTTCTGATTATAAAACAACATTGCAATATGCAATAGAATATAGTAATACGGAAATAATTAAATTAATATTTTCTAAACTTGATAAAAATATGATTAATGAAGTGAATTTAGTAGGTGAATCTGCACTTCATACAGCTGTTCAGATAAAAAATGAAGCTATAATAAATTTAGTATTAAAAAATAATATTGATGTTAATTTAGTTATTAATGATGGAAATGAAACTGCATTACATTTAGCATTTCATCGTGAATTACATGAGCAGATAATATTATCTTTACTTAGACATGGTGCTAATTGTAATTTATCTTCTGAATATAATACAACATTGCAATATGCAATAAAATATGGAAATACTGAAATAATTGAATTAATATTTTCTAAAATTGATAAAAATAAGATTAATGAAGTCAATAAATACTGTGAATCTGCACTTCATACAGCTTTACATATGAAAAATGAAGCTATTATAAATTTACTATTACTAAATAATATTGATGTTAATTTAGCTAACTATGAAATGAAAGAAACTGCATTACATTTAGCTTTGAAATGGAAATTTCATGAGCAGATATTATCTTTAATTAGTCATGGTGCTAATTGTAATTTATCTTCTGATAATGATACAACATTGCAATATGCAATATTTTATAGAAATACTGAAATAATTGAATTAATATTTTTTAAATATGATAAAAATATGATTAATGAAGTGAATTGGAATGGTGAATCTGCACTTCATACAGCTGTTCAGATAAAAAATGAAGCTATAATAAATTTAGTATTAAAAAATAATATTGATGTTAATTTAGCTACTATTGATAGAAAAGAAACTGCTTTACATTTAGCACTTGAATTAAATTTGAACAAGAACATAATACAATCATTATTAAACCATGATGCTAATTGTAATTTATCTTCTGATTATAATACAACATTGCAATATGCATTAGAATATAGTAATACGGAAATAACTGAATTAATATTTTCTAAGCTTGATAAAAATAAGATCAATGAAGTGAACAAATACGGTGAATCTGCACTTCATACGGCTATAAAGATGGAAAATGAAGATATTATAAATTTACTTTTACAAAATAATATTGATGTTAATTTAGCTACTAATGATTTAAAAGTAACAGCATTGCATTTAGCATTCTATCGTAAATTACATGAGCAGATAATATTATCTTTACTTAGACATGGTGCTAATTGTGATTTAGCTTCTAAATTTAATACAACATTGCAATATGCAATAGAATATAGTAATAAGGAAATAATTGAATTAATATTATCTAAACTTGATAAAAATAAGATTAATGAAGTGAATTGGGCGGGTGAATCTGCACTTCATATTGCTATAAAGATGAAAAATGAAGCTATTATAAATTTACTATTACTAAACAATATTGATGTTAATATAGCATCAAATTATATGAAAGAAACTTCATTGCATTTAGCACTTGAACATGCATTGAATGAAGAAATAATACAAGCATTATTAAAATATGGTGCTAATTGTTATTTATCTTCTAATTATAAATCAACATTGCAATATGCTTTAGAATATGCTGGTTTTCAAGAATTCAATACGCATAATCAAATTTATTTGAAGATAATAAAATTACTATTATTTGAGGGACAGTTTCTGGCTGATGCGACAATACTGGGTTATTTAAATCGTATACCGAAGAAAGCATTACAAATAATTTTATTATCATTTGTAAAACAAAATCAATTAATTCATAATGAAATTACTAAAACGTTTTGTTTCATTAATACAACTGATGAACATATACCCATTCAAAATGATAATTGTACTTATGATTGGTTATTACGAAATTTTAATGAAATCAAACAGATGTCTTCACGTGAAATATCAGCAACGCATAAAATTACATATTTTCAATTTTTATGCATGAAAGATGATCATATTGCAGTAATGTTACGTGCGAGCGAATACCACAACGAATTAAACAAGTTTCCTAAAATACAAAATGAATTTCCAGAATATTCGTGGTTAATTTTACAAACATATTCAAACGGTAAAAATCGTCTTATTGAAAAAATTATATTTATGAAATGTTTAATTAATTCATTACCAACACGAATAACATTCAACGGATTATATGATGCAATAGATTTACTAATGAAAAAATTATTAAAAAATGACATTTTACATTTTATAGAAGGTTGCCGTGCGCACGAAAATGTATAAAATATATTAAGTATTAATAAGTTTACATTAACAGTGAAATGTTATATAATCTATAATAAATTGATGAAATATAACACTTGCGTTGTTCAGGTTCAATAAACTCAATTAACTTAGTACTGCTCATACTCTACTTTTACTATTATTATCATCTGGTGATCTGGGGAATAAGCGGTTGTGTTAACATGTCCCATCCAAGTGCTTTGCACATTTCTTTGACCGCTTTGGCGACATAAGAACGATAATTGAATTGATGTGAAACACCATTTTATCTTGACTTTGGCAAATTTTTGTTGCTTTTCTTGAAGGCTCAATGCTAAAGTTGTTTTCCCTAAATAAGACTCAGCATACATATTAAGCTGGGCAATGAACAAAGACGACATTGCATCAGGTGTTGCGAGTCGCCGAAGACGAACTGAATACGGGCAGCAACGCTATGTTCACTATCATGGACATCGTGGGTACTTTCGATAAAATTCGATTCAGAAAAACTGAAAAGGTCAACTCAAAATGGGTGGGGTGATAGTGAGATGGGTTGACAACATGTTGAAAAACAGATCAATCCCCACGGAGGAGTATGATCTCCTCTTTTGTGGAACATTACCGTAGACTCTTTACTCAACCGCCTTGAAGAAATAAATGTGCACTCGATTGGGTATGCAGATGATATAGCGATTATGGTAAGAGGTAGGTTCATGAGTACTTTTGCTGATGTTATAAGTGACACTCTCGGTGAGGCGGACTGAGTATTCGAGGAACACGATCTTTCCATAAATCCTAGTGACAAATACATAAGTGCGTCAATATAACAAAAAACGCAAATAAATTATTGAATTTTTAATTGAAAAAATCATTTTAAAATAACGACTGAACGATTTCGTACCGTAAAAACATCGCATCGTTTTCTGAGAATTTTGGGAGGGGTTTTTCCTTTCGAAAAAAAACTAAAAAATTAAAAATAATGAAAAATTGAAATGTCCATGTGTGAAACCAATGTCCCCCACATACATTAAACAAAATGTGCAAGGCGAATTAGTAGTATTAATAAAAAAAAATTCATATTTCATTGAATACAATTTATCCAATAATATTTTTTATAAGAAAATTTAACTCAAATCGTTGCTATAAAAAGTATTTATTTTCTTATTATATAAATGTGGTGTGATTATATTGATTTGAATGCAATATTCACTGTATATTAGCAATAATATTTTAATCACATTGAGAGTTAACATCATACTATTGAGATCAAAAAATGATTCGAAAGTATTCACATTATATTATCGAAAAGAAATATATTAATATGTCATACCATATTTATGTAATACATTAATATTTGTGTTAATGTTAAAAATAAAATATAGAAAGAAAACCAATATATTTTTAAATAAATTTATAATTTGTTTTCTTACTATAATATTATAGTGACATCATTGCTGACTATCCGGCACATTATTATGGATAAAATACATTGTCCGCTTATTGACACATAAGCGCTTAATAAGCACATAACACGTGCTGTGAATGTTAGTGTCAAAATAAAATGTTCATATAGTAGGCTATACACATGTGACTTTTGTTCAGTTGCATAACCACGTGCTGTTTGTTAAGTCTTATAAATTTAATTGATTTAAATACAAAAATTTGGTTAATGAATTGAAAGAATAATGTAAGTTTGTATGTATTACAAATAATTAATTTAAATATTTTTTAGACAAAGACGTTTCATAATATATTTAAATGTGAACCATAAATATCCAGAATTTCGACGATTTTATAAAATGTGTAATAAAGCAATTTTCTCTTCATTTTAAATAAATATTTAAAAGGCTACTTACACAAATGCGCAATTGTAAATGCGTAAGTGAATAACTATCTAGTTTTAATGAAGTCTTTTCAATGTTTGAGTGAATAATTTAAATGCATATTTACGAATAAAATTACGGTGGATGAGTATATTTATAGGGAACAATAGATACGGATAGTGATAGGGACTGATATGAATATAAATAATGAGGATAGAATAGATAATATAATAATATAATATTTGTTGTCTTTAATAAATATAAAACTAAGTTGTTTATTTAATGAAGCACCACTGGACAGTCGGCTAGCGAATCTTCAGATATAGAGGGGAATAAACCCCACACACCAAACAATTGGTTATAAATTACACCACCAGCAATTCATAAAATTTTTATAATTATACATTTTACTTTGGATAAAACCTTATACAATTTTCAACATTTTTACTCTGCAAATGAAACATTGTAATAAGTTTTATCATGCAAAATATAATCAATATAATATTTTCAACTATCGCAAACGTTTATTATATAAATTTTTGTAATTGTAATCTCACGATTGACTATAGCAAAGCGCGAATCGTTAACGATACCAATTGCACCACATCATTTAATTATTTAAATGATAATATTTTTTCTGTAATAATGAGTACAAAATTTTATTAATTTAATATTTCTACTTTTATTTTTCCTTTTAAATATAGTGTCTTACAATAATTACGGATATTTGGACGGACTATTTCAAATTTGAATTAACGAAAAACAAAAAATTAATAAAGATACAATAAATCGAGAAAGAAGAAACAAAAATGTTACCGACTTCCATAACAAACTTTAATGATTATTTAAAATATATTTACACAAAAAACAAAAAAATTGATTATAGTGATTTATATGAAAAGTTTGGTACAGATATTCGAAACGATCAAATAAATTTCATTAAAGTGTATTTAAAATATTATGATGTCAATAGACGTCACGTAAATAAGGAAAATATATTACATTTTGCATGCCGTAATAATTTTTATTATTTGGTGAAATATCTCATAAAAACTCCTATAAAAGTTAATGCTAAAAATTCAATTGGCCAAGCACCATTAACTTGGGCTATTCAATATTCAGATGCAAAAATAGTTGAATTACTGTTAAACATAAAATCAATTAATATTGATAACATCAATCATAAAGGAAATAGCGCCATACAATTAGCTTTTGTCGAAGAAAAGCATAAAGTAATTAAATTAATATTAACACATACTGATACAAAAAGTATCAGTAAAATAGCCAGAAAAGCATTTCTTCAAATTGTTTGTATACGTGAGATTGATATTAATATTTTCAAATTAATATTGCCCTATGTTAATAATATTAATGCTGTATACAAATATAGAATGAGTGCACTTCATCTAGTTTGTAAATATGGAAATTTAAAAATTGTAAATTTACTTTTACAAAGTAATATTGACGTGAATTTAACCACAAATAGAAACGAAACTGCATTGCATTTAGCATTGCATCGCAAATTAAATGAGCAGATAATATTATCTTTACTTAGACATGGTGCTAATTGTAATTTATCTTCTGATTATAAAACAACATTGCAATATGCAATAGAATATAGTAATAAGGAAATAATTGAATTAATATTATTTAAACTTCATAGAAATAAGATTAATGAAGTGAATGGTGATGGTGAATCTGCACTTCATACGGCTATAAAGATGGAAAATGAAGATATAATAAATCGACTTTTACAATATAATATTGATGTTAATTTAGCTACTAGTGATTTCAACGAAACTGCATTGCATTTAGCATTGCATCGCAAATTAAATGAGCAGATAATATTATCTTTACTTAGACATGGTGCTAATTGTAATTTATCTTCCGATTATAAAACAACATTGCAATATGCAATAGAATATGATAATATAGAAATAACTAAATCAGTATTTTCTAAACTTGATAAAAATATGATTAATGAAGTGAATTTAGAAGGTGAATCTGCACTTCATACAGCTGTTCAGATAAAAAATGAAGCTATAATAAATTTAGTATTAAAAAATAATATTGATGTTAATTTAGCTACTAATGATAGAAAAGAAACTGCATTACATTTAGCACTTGCATTTAAATTGAACGAGAACATCATAGAATCTTTATTAAATCATGGTGCTAATTGTAATTTATCTTCTGATTATAAAACAACATTTCAATATGCAATAGAATATAAAAATAAGGAAATAATTGAATTAATATTTTCTAAGTTTGATAAAAATAAGATTAATGAAATGAATTTGAATGGTGAATCTGCACTTCATACAGCTGTTCAGATAAAAAATGAAGCTATAATAAATTTAGTATTAAAAAATAATATTGATGTTAATTTAGCTACTATTGATAGAAAAGAAACTGCTTTACATTTAGCACTTGAATTAAATTTGAACAAGAACATAATACAATCATTATTAAACCATGATGCTAATTGTAATTTATCTTCTGATTATAAAACAACATTGCAATATGCAATAGAATATAGTAATACGGAAATAATTAAATTAATATTTTCTAAACTTGATAAAAATATGATTAATGAAGTGAATTTAGTAGGTGAATCTGCACTTCATACAGCTGTTCAGATAAAAAATGAAGCTATAATAAATTTAGTATTAAAAAATAATATTGATGTTAATTTAGTTATTAATGATGGAAATGAAACTGCATTACATTTAGCATTTCATCGTGAATTACATGAGCAGATAATATTATCTTTACTTAGACATGGTGCTAATTGTAATTTATCTTCTGAATATAATACAACATTGCAATATGCAATAAAATATGGAAATACTGAAATAATTGAATTAATATTTTCTAAAATTGATAAAAATAAGATTAATGAAGTCAATAAATACGGTGAATCTGCACTTCATACAGCTTTACATATGAAAAATGAAGCTATTATAAATTTACTATTACTAAATAATATTGATGTTAATTTAGCTAACTATGAAATGAAAGAAACTGCATTACATTTAGCTTTGAAATGGAAATTTCATGAGCAGATATTATCTTTAATTAGTCATGGTGCTAATTGTAATTTATCTTCTGATAATGATACAACATTGCAATATGCAATATTTTATAGAAATACTGAAATAATTGAATTAATATTTTTTAAATATGATAAAAATATGATTAATGAAGTGAATTGGAATGGTGAATCTGCACTTCATACAGCTGTTCAGATAAAAAATGAAGCTATAATAAATTTAGTATTAAAAAATAATATTGATGTTAATTTAGCTACTATTGATAGAAAAGAAACTGCTTTACATTTAGCACTTGAATTAAATTTGAACAAGAACATAATACAATCATTATTAAACCATGATGCTAATTGTAATTTATCTTCTGATTATAATACAACATTGCAATATGCATTAGAATATAGTAATACGGAAATAACTGAATTAATATTTTCTAAGCTTGATAAAAATAAGATCAATGAAGTGAACAAATACGGTGAATCTGCACTTCATACGGCTATAAAGATGGAAAATGAAGATATTATAAATTTACTTTTACAAAATAATATTGATGTTAATTTAGCTACTAATGATTTAAAAGTAACAGCATTGCATTTAGCATTCTATCGTAAATTACATGAGCAGATAATATTATCTTTACTTAGACATGGTGCTAATTGTGATTTAGCTTCTAAATTTAATACAACATTGCAATATGCAATAGAATATAGTAATAAGGAAATAATTGAATTAATATTATCTAAACTTGATAAAAATAAGATTAATGAAGTGAATTGGGCGGGTGAATCTGCACTTCATATTGCTATAAAGATGAAAAATGAAGCTATTATAAATTTACTATTACTAAACAATATTGATGTTAATATAGCATCAAATTATATGAAAGATACTTCATTGCATTTAGCACTTGAACATGCATTGAATGAAGAAATAATACAAGCATTATTAAAATATGGTGCTAATTGTTATTTATCTTCTAATTATAAATCAACATTGCAATATGCTTTAGAATATGCTGGTTTTCAAGAATTCAATACGCATAATCAAATTTATTTGAAGATAATAAAATTACTATTATTTGAGGGACAGTTTCTGGCTGATGCGACAATACTGGGTTATTTAAATCGTATACCGAAGAAAGCATTACAAATAATTTTATTATCATTTGTAAAACAAAATCAATTAATTCATAATGAAATTACTAAAACGTTTTGTTTCATTAATACAACTGATGAACATATACCCATTCAAAATGATAATTGTACTTATGATTGGTTATTACGAAATTTTAATGAAATCAAACAGATGTCTTCACGTGAAATATCAGCAACGCATAAAATTACATATTTTCAATTTTTATGCATGAAAGATGATCATATTGCAGTAATGTTACGTGCGAGCGAATACCACAACGAATTAAACAAGTTTCCTAAAATACAAAATGAATTTCCAGAATATTCGTGGTTAATTTTACAAACATATTCAAACGGTAAAAATCGTCTTATTGAAAAAATTATATTTATGAAATGTTTAATTAATTCATTACCAACACGAATAACATTCAACGGATTATATGATGCAATAGATTTACTAATGAAAAAATTATTAAAAAATGACATTTTACATTTTATAGAAGGTTGCCGTGCGCACGAAAATGTATAAAATATATTAAGTATTAATAAGTTTACATTAACAGTGAAATGTTATATAATCTATAATAAATTGATGAAATATAACACTTGCGTTGTTCAGGTTCAATAAACTCAATTAACTTAGTACTGCTCATACTCTACTTTTACTATTATTATCATCTGGTGATCTGGGGAATAAGCGGTTGTGTTAACATGTCCCATCCAAGTGCTTTGCACATTTCTTTGACCGCTTTGGCGACATAAGAACGATAATTGAATTGATGTGAAACACCATTTTATCTTGACTTTGGCAAATTTTTGTTGCTTTTCTTGAAGGCTCAATGCTAAAGTTGTTTTCCCTAAATAAGACTCAGCATACATATTAAGCTGGGCAATGAACAAAGACGACATTGCATCAGGTGTTGCGAGTCGCCGAAGACGAACTGAATACGGGCAGCAACGCTATGTTCACTATCATGGACATCGTGGGTACTTTCGATAAAATTCGATTCAGAAAAACTGAAAAGGTCAACTCAAAATGGGTGGGGTGATAGTGAGATGGGTTGACAACATGTTGAAAAACAGATCAATCCCCACGGAGGAGTATGATCTCCTCTTTTGTGGAACATTACCGTAGACTCTTTACTCAACCGCCTTGAAGAAATAAATGTGCACTCGATTGGGTATGCAGATGATATAGCGATTATGGTAAGAGGTAGGTTCATGAGTACTTTTGCTGATGTTATAAGTGACACTCTCGGTGAGGCGGACTGAGTATTCGAGGAACACGATCTTTCCATAAATCCTAGTGACAAATACATAAGTGCGTCAATATAACAAAAAACGCAAATAAATTATTGAATTTTTAATTGAAAAAATCATTTTAAAATAACGACTGAACGATTTCGTACCGTAAAAACATCGCATCGTTTTCTGAGAATTTTGGGAGGGGTTTTTCCTTTCGAAAAAAAACTAAAAAATTAAAAATAATGAAAAATTGAAATGTCCATGTGTGAAACCAATGTCCCCCACATACATTAAACAAAATGTGCAAGGCGAATTAGTAGTATTAATAAAAAAAAATTCATATTTCATTGAATACAATTTATCCAATAATATTTTTTATAAGAAAATTTAACTCAAATCGTTGCTATAAAAAGTATTTATTTTCTTATTATATAAATGTGGTGTGATTATATTGATTTGAATGCAATATTCACTGTATATTAGCAATAATATTTTAATCACATTGAGAGTTAACATCATACTATTGAGATCAAAAAATGATTCGAAAGTATTCACATTATATTATCGAAAAGAAATATATTAATATGTCATACCATATTTATGTAATACATTAATATTTGTGTTAATGTTAAAAATAAAATATAGAAAGAAAACCAATATATTTTTAAATAAATTTATAATTTGTTTTCTTACTATAATATTATAGTGACATCATTGCTGACTATCCGGCACATTATTATGGATAAAATACATTGTCCGCTGATTGACACATAAGCGCTTAATAAGCACATAACACGTGCTGTGAATGTTAGTGTCAAAATAAAATTTTCATATAGTAGGCTATACACATGTGACTTTTGTTCAGTTGCATAACCACGTGCTGTTTGTTAAGTCTTATAAATTTAATTGATTTAAATACAAAAATTTGGTTAATGAATTGAAAGAATAATGTAAGTTTGTATGTATTACAAATAATTAATTTAAATATTTTTTAGACAAAGACGTTTCATAATATATTTAAATGTGAACCATAAATATCCAGAATTTTGACAATTTTATAAAATGTGTAATGAAGTAATTTTCTCTTCATTTTAAATAAATATTTAAAAGGCTACTTACACAAATGCGCAATTGTAAATGCGTAAGTGAATAACTATCTAGTTTTAATGAAGTCTTTTCAATGTTTGAGTGAATAATTTAAATGCATATTTACGAATAAAATTACGGTGGATGAGTATATTTATAGGGAACAATAGATACGGATAGTGATAGGGACTGATATGAATATAAATAATGAGGATAGAATAGATAATATAATAATATAATATTTGTTGTCTTTAATAAATATAAAACTAAGTTGTTTATTTAATGAAGCACCACTGGACAGTCGGCTAGCGAATCTTCAGATATAGAGGGGAATAAACCCCACACACCAAACAATTGGTTATAAATTACACCACCAGCAATTCATAAAATTTTTATAATTATACATTTTACTTTGGATAAAACCTTATACAATTTTCAACATTTTTACTCTGCAAATGAAACATTGTAATAAGTTTTATCATGCAAAATATAATCAATATAATATTTTCAACTATCGCAAACGTTTATTATATAAATTTTTGTAATTGTAATCTCACGATTGACTATAGCAAAGCGCGAATCGTTAACGATACCAATTGCACCACATCATTTAATTATTTAAATGATAATATTTTTTCTGTAATAATGAGTACAAAATTTTATTAATTTAATATTTCTACTTTTATTTTTCCTTTTAAATATAGTGTCTTACAATAATTACGGATATTTGGACGGACTATTTCAAATTTGAATTAACGAAAAACAAAAAATTAATAAAGATACAATAAATCGAGAAAGAAGAAACAAAAATGTTACCGACTTCCATAACAAACTTTAATGATTATTTAAAATATATTTACACAAAAAACAAAAAAATTGATTATAGTGATTTATATGAAAAGTTTGGTACAGATATTCGAAACGATCAAATAAATTTCATTAAAGTGTATTTAAAATATTATGATGTCAATAGACGTCACGTAAATAAGGAAAATATATTACATTTTGCATGCCGTAATAATTTTTATTATTTGGTGAAATATCTCATAAAAACTCCTATAAAAGTTAATGCTAAAAATTCAATTGGCCAAGCACCATTAACTTGGGCTATTCAATATTCAGATGCAAAAATAGTTGAATTACTGTTAAACATAAAATCAATTAATATTGATAACATCAATCATAAAGGAAATAGCGCCATACAATTAGCTTTTGTCGAAGAAAAGCATAAAGTAATTAAATTAATATTAACACATACTGATACAAAAAGTATCAGTAAAATAGCCAGAAAAGCATTTCTTCAAATTGTTTGTATACGTGAGATTGATATTAATATTTTCAAATTAATATTGCCCTATGTTAATAATATTAATGTTGTATACAAATATAGAATGAGTGCACTTCATCTAGTTTGTAAATATGGAAATTTAAAAATTGTAAATTTACTTTTACAAAGTAATATTGACGTGAATTTAACCACAAATAGAAACGAAACTGCATTGCATTTAGCATTGCATCGCAAATTAAATGAGCAGATAATATTATCTTTACTTAGACATGGTGCTAATTGTAATTTATCTTCTGATTATAAAACAACATTGCAATATGCAATAGAATATAGTAATAAGGAAATAATTGAATTAATATTATTTAAACTTCATAGAAATAAGATTAATGAAGTGAATGGTGATGGTGAATCTGCACTTCATACGGCTATAAAGATGGAAAATGAAGATATAATAAATCGACTTTTACAATATAATATTGATGTTAATTTAGCTACTAGTGATTTCAACGAAACTGCATTGCATTTAGCATTGCATCGCAAATTAAATGAGCAGATAATATTATCTTTACTTAGACATGGTGCTAATTGTAATTTATCTTCCGATTATAAAACAACATTGCAATATGCAATAGAATATGATAATATAGAAATAACTAAATCAGTATTTTCTAAACTTGATAAAAATATGATTAATGAAGTGAATTTAGAAGGTGAATCTGCACTTCATACAGCTGTTCAGATAAAAAATGAAGCTATAATAAATTTAGTATTAAAAAATAATATTGATGTTAATTTAGCTACTAATGATAGAAAAGAAACTGCATTACATTTAGCACTTGCATTTAAATTGAACGAGAACATCATAGAATCTTTATTAAATCATGGTGCTAATTGTAATTTATCTTCTGATTATCAAACAACATTTCAATATGCAATAGAATATAAAAATAAGGAAATAATTGAATTAATATTTTCTAAGTTTGATAAAAATAAGATTAATGAAGTGAATTTGAATGGTGAATCTGCACTTCATACAGCTGTTCAGATAAAAAATGAAGCTATAATAAATTTAGTATTAAAAAATAATATTGATGTTAATTTAGCTACTATTGATAGAAAAGAAACTGCTTTACATTTAGCACTTGAATTAAATTTGAACAAGAACATAATACAATCATTATTAAACCATGATGCTAATTGTAATTTATCTTCTGATTATAAAACAACATTGCAATATGCAATAGAATATAGTAATACGGAAATAATTAAATTAATATTTTCTAAACTTGATAAAAATATGATTAATGAAGTGAATTTAGTAGGTGAATCTGCACTTCATACAGCTGTTCAGATAAAAAATGAAGCTATAATAAATTTAGTATTAAAAAATAATATTGATGTTAATTTAGTTATTAATGATGGAAATGAAACTGCATTACATTTAGCATTTCATCGTGAATTACATGAGCAGATAATATTATCTTTACTTAGACATGGTGCTAATTGTAATTTATCTTCTGAATATAATACAACATTGCAATATGCAATAAAATATGGAAATACTGAAATAATTGAATTAATATTTTCTAAAATTGATAAAAATAAGATTAATGAAGTCAATAAATACGGTGAATCTGCACTTCATACAGCTTTACATATGAAAAATGAAGCTATTATAAATTTACTATTACTAAATAATATTGATGTTAATTTAGCTAACTATGAAATGAAAGAAACTGCATTACATTTAGCTTTGAAATGGAAATTTCATGAGCAGATATTATCTTTAATTAGTCATGGTGCTAATTGTAATTTATCTTCTGATAATGATACAACATTGCAATATGCAATATTTTATAGAAATACTGAAATAATTGAATTAATATTTTTTAAATATGATAAAAATATGATTAATGAAGTGAATTGGAATGGTGAATCTGCACTTCATACAGCTGTTCAGATAAAAAATGAAGCTATAATAAATTTAGTATTAAAAAATAATATTGATGTTAATTTAGCTACTATTGATAGAAAAGAAACTGCTTTACATTTAGCACTTGAATTAAATTTGAACAAGAACATAATACAATCATTATTAAACCATGATGCTAATTGTAATTTATCTTCTGATTATAATACAACATTGCAATATGCATTAGAATATAGTAATACGGAAATAACTGAATTAATATTTTCTAAGCTTGATAAAAATAAGATCAATGAAGTGAACAAATACGGTGAATCTGCACTTCATACGGCTATAAAGATGGAAAATGAAGATATTATAAATTTACTTTTACAAAATAATATTGATGTTAATTTAGCTACTAATGATTTAAAAGTAACAGCATTGCATTTAGCATTCTATCGTAAATTACATGAGCAGATAATATTATCTTTACTTAGACATGGTGCTAATTGTGATTTAGCTTCTAAATTTAATACAACATTGCAATATGCAATAGAATATAGTAATAAGGAAATAATTGAATTAATATTATCTAAACTTGATAAAAATAAGATTAATGAAGTGAATTGGGCGGGTGAATCTGCACTTCATATTGCTATAAAGATGAAAAATGAAGCTATTATAAATTTACTATTACTAAACAATATTGATGTTAATATAGCATCAAATTATATGAAAGAAACTTCATTGCATTTAGCACTTGAACATGCATTGAATGAAGAAATAATACAAGCATTATTAAAATATGGTGCTAATTGTTATTTATCTTCTAATTATAAATCAACATTGCAATATGCTTTAGAATATGCTGGTTTTCAAGAATTCAATACGCATAATCAAATTTATTTGAAGATAATAAAATTACTATTATTTGAGGGACAGTTTCTGGCTGATGCGACAATACTGGGTTATTTAAATCGTATACCGAAGAAAGCATTACAAATAATTTTATTATCATTTGTAAAACAAAATCAATTAATTCATAATGAAATTACTAAAACGTTTTGTTTCATTAATACAACTGATGAACATATACCCATTCAAAATGATAATTGTACTTATGATTGGTTATTACGAAATTTTAATGAAATCAAACAGATGTCTTCACGTGAAATATCAGCAACGCATAAAATTACATATTTTCAATTTTTATGCATGAAAGATGATCATATTGCAGTAATGTTACGTGCGAGCGAATACCACAACGAATTAAACAAGTTTCCTAAAATACAAAATGAATTTCCAGAATATTCGTGGTTAATTTTACAAACATATTCAAACGGTAAAAATCGTCTTATTGAAAAAATTATATTTATGAAATGTTTAATTAATTCATTACCAACACGAATAACATTCAACGGATTATATGATGCAATAGATTTACTAATGAAAAAATTATTAAAAAATGACATTTTACATTTTATAGAAGGTTGCCGTGCGCACGAAAATGTATAAAATATATTAAGTATTAATAAGTTTACATTAACAGTGAAATGTTATATAATCTATAATAAATTGATGAAATATAACACTTGCGTTGTTCAGGTTCAATAAACTCAATTAACTTAGTACTGCTCATACTCTACTTTTACTATTATTATCATCTGGTGATCTGGGGAATAAGCGGTTGTGTTAACATGTCCCATCCAAGTGCTTTGCACATTTCTTTGACCGCTTTGGCGACATAAGAACGATAATTGAATTGATGTGAAACACCATTTTATCTTGACTTTGGCAAATTTTTGTTGCTTTTCTTGAAGGCTCAATGCTAAAGTTGTTTTCCCTAAATAAGACTCAGCATACATATTAAGCTGGGCAATGAACAAAGACGACATTGCATCAGGTGTTGCGAGTCGCCGAAGACGAGCTGAATACGGGCAGCAACGCTATGTTCACTATCATGGACATCGTGGGTACTTTCGATAAAATTCGATTCAGAAAAACTGAAAAGGTCAACTCAAAATGGGTGGGGTGATAGTGAGATGGGTTGACAACATGTTGAAAAACAGATCAATCCCCACGGAGGAGTATGATCTCCTCTTTTGTGGAACATTACCGTAGACTCTTTACTCAACCGCCTTGAAGAAATAAATGTGCACTCGATTGGGTATGCAGATGATATAGCGATTATGGTAAGAGGTAGGTTCATGAGTACTTTTGCTGATGTTATAAGTGACACTCTCGGTGAGGCGGACTGAGTATTCGAGGAACACGATCTTTCCATAAATCCTAGTGACAAATACATAAGTGCGTCAATATAACAAAAAACGCAAATAAATTATTGAATTTTTAATTGAAAAAATCATTTTAAAATAACGACTGAACGATTTCGTACCGTAAAAACATCGCATCGTTTTCTGAGAATTTTGGGAGGGGTTTTTCCTTTCGAAAAAAAACTAAAAAATTAAAAATAATGAAAAATTGAAATGTCCATGTGTGAAACCAATGTCCCCCACATACATTAAACAAAATGTGCAAGGCGAATTAGTAGTATTAATAAAAAAAAATTCATATTTCATTGAATACAATTTATCCAATAATATTTTTTATAAGAAAATTTAACTCAAATCGTTGCTATAAAAAGTATTTATTTTCTTATTATATAAATGTGGTGTGATTATATTGATTTGAATGCAATATTCACTGTATATTAGCAATAATATTTTAATCACATTGAGAGTTAACATCATACTATTGAGATCAAAAAATGATTCGAAAGTATTCACATTATATTATCGAAAAGAAATATATTAATATGTCATACCATATTTATGTAATACATTAATATTTGTGTTAATGTTAAAAATAAAATATAGAAAGAAAACCAATATATTTTTAAATAAATTTATAATTTGTTTTCTTACTATAATATTATAGTGACATCATTGCTGACTATCCGGCACATTATTATGGATAAAATACATTGTCCGCTGATTGACACATAAGCGCTTAATAAGCACATAACACGTGCTGTGAATGTTAGTGTCAAAATAAAATTTTCATATAGTAGGCTATACACATGTGACTTTTGTTCAGTTGCATAACCACGTGCTGTTTGTTAAGTCTTATAAATTTAATTGATTTAAATACAAAAATTTGGTTAATGAATTGAAAGAATAATGTAAGTTTGTATGTATTACAAATAATTAATTTAAATATTTTTTAGACAAAGACGTTTCATAATATATTTAAATGTGAACCATAAATATCCAGAATTTTGACAATTTTATAAAATGTGTAATGAAGTAATTTTCTCTTCATTTTAAATAAATATTTAAAAGGCTACTTACACAAATGCGCAATTGTAAATGCGTAAGTGAATAACTATCTAGTTTTAATGAAGTCTTTTCAATGTTTGAGTGAATAATTTAAATGCATATTTACGAATAAAATTACGGTGGATGAGTATATTTATAGGGAACAATAGATACGGATAGTGATAGGGACTGATATGAATATAAATAATGAGGATAGAATAGATAATATAATAATATAATATTTGTTGTCTTTAATAAATATAAAACTAAGTTGTTTATTTAATGAAGCACCACTGGACAGTCGGCTAGCGAATCTTCAGATATAGAGGGGAATAAACCCCACACACCAAACAATTGGTTATAAATTACACCACCAGCAATTCATAAAATTTTTATAATTATACATTTTACTTTGGATAAAACCTTATACAATTTTCAACATTTTTACTCTGCAAATGAAACATTGTAATAAGTTTTATCATGCAAAATATAATCAATATAATATTTTCAACTATCGCAAACGTTTATTATATAAATTTTTGTAATTGTAATCTCACGATTGACTATAGCAAAGCGCGAATCGTTAACGATACCAATTGCACCACATCATTTAATTATTTAAATGATAATATTTTTTCTGTAATAATGAGTACAAAATTTTATTAATTTAATATTTCTACTTTTATTTTTCCTTTTAAATATAGTGTCTTACAATAATTACGGATATTTGGACGGACTATTTCAAATTTGAATTAACGAAAAACAAAAAATTAATAAAGATACAATAAATCGAGAAAGAAGAAACAAAAATGTTACCGACTTCCATAACAAACTTTAATGATTATTTAAAATATATTTACACAAAAAACAAAAAAATTGATTATAGTGATTTATATGAAAAGTTTGGTACAGATATTCGAAACGATCAAATAAATTTCATTAAAGTGTATTTAAAATATTATGATGTCAATAGACGTCACGTAAATAAGGAAAATATATTACATTTTGCATGCCGTAATAATTTTTATTATTTGGTGAAATATCTCATAAAAACTCCTATAAAAGTTAATGCTAAAAATTCAATTGGCCAAGCACCATTAACTTGGGCTATTCAATATTCAGATGCAAAAATAGTTGAATTACTGTTAAACATAAAATCAATTAATATTGATAACATCAATCATAAAGGAAATAGCGCCATACAATTAGCTTTTGTCGAAGAAAAGCATAAAGTAATTAAATTAATATTAACACATACTGATACAAAAAGTATCAGTAAAATAGCCAGAAAAGCATTTCTTCAAATTGTTTGTATACGTGAGATTGATATTAATATTTTCAAATTAATATTGCCCTATGTTAATAATATTAATGCTGTATACAAATATAGAATGAGTGCACTTCATCTAGTTTGTAAATATGGAAATTTAAAAATTGTAAATTTACTTTTACAAAGTAATATTGACGTGAATTTAACCACAAATAGAAACGAAACTGCATTGCATTTAGCATTGCATCGCAAATTAAATGAGCAGATAATATTATCTTTACTTAGACATGGTGCTAATTGTAATTTATCTTCTGATTATAAAACAACATTGCAATATGCAATAGAATATAGTAATAAGGAAATAATTGAATTAATATTATTTAAACTTCATAGAAATAAGATTAATGAAGTGAATGGTGATGGTGAATCTGCACTTCATACGGCTATAAAGATGGAAAATGAAGATATAATAAATCGACTTTTACAATATAATATTGATGTTAATTTAGCTACTAGTGATTTCAACGAAACTGCATTGCATTTAGCATTGCATCGCAAATTAAATGAGCAGATAATATTATCTTTACTTAGACATGGTGCTAATTGTAATTTATCTTCCGATTATAAAACAACATTGCAATATGCAATAGAATATGATAATATAGAAATAACTAAATCAGTATTTTCTAAACTTGATAAAAATATGATTAATGAAGTGAATTTAGAAGGTGAATCTGCACTTCATACAGCTGTTCAGATAAAAAATGAAGCTATAATAAATTTAGTATTAAAAAATAATATTGATGTTAATTTAGCTACTAATGATAGAAAAGAAACTGCATTACATTTAGCACTTGCATTTAAATTGAACGAGAACATCATAGAATCTTTATTAAATCATGGTGCTAATTGTAATTTATCTTCTGATTATCAAACAACATTTCAATATGCAATAGAATATAAAAATAAGGAAATAATTGAATTAATATTTTCTAAGTTTGATAAAAATAAGATTAATGAAATGAATTTGAATGGTGAATCTGCACTTCATACAGCTGTTCAGATAAAAAATGAAGCTATAATAAATTTAGTATTAAAAAATAATATTGATGTTAATTTAGCTACTATTGATAGAAAAGAAACTGCTTTACATTTAGCACTTGAATTAAATTTGAACAAGAACATAATACAATCATTATTAAACCATGATGCTAATTGTAATTTATCTTCTGATTATAAAACAACATTGCAATATGCAATAGAATATAGTAATACGGAAATAATTAAATTAATATTTTCTAAACTTGATAAAAATATGATTAATGAAGTGAATTTAGTAGGTGAATCTGCACTTCATACAGCTGTTCAGATAAAAAATGAAGCTATAATAAATTTAGTATTAAAAAATAATATTGATGTTAATTTAGTTATTAATGATGGAAATGAAACTGCATTACATTTAGCATTTCATCGTGAATTACATGAGCAGATAATATTATCTTTACTTAGACATGGTGCTAATTGTAATTTATCTTCTGAATATAATACAACATTGCAATATGCAATAAAATATGGAAATACTGAAATAATTGAATTAATATTTTCTAAAATTGATAAAAATAAGATTAATGAAGTCAATAAATACGGTGAATCTGCACTTCATACAGCTTTACATATGAAAAATGAAGCTATTATAAATTTACTATTACTAAATAATATTGATGTTAATTTAGCTAACTATGAAATGAAAGAAACTGCATTACATTTAGCTTTGAAATGGAAATTTCATGAGCAGATATTATCTTTAATTAGTCATGGTGCTAATTGTAATTTATCTTCTGATAATGATACAACATTGCAATATGCAATATTTTATAGAAATACTGAAATAATTGAATTAATATTTTTTAAATATGATAAAAATATGATTAATGAAGTGAATTGGAATGGTGAATCTGCACTTCATACAGCTGTTCAGATAAAAAATGAAGCTATAATAAATTTAGTATTAAAAAATAATATTGATGTTAATTTAGCTACTATTGATAGAAAAGAAACTGCTTTACATTTAGCACTTGAATTAAATTTGAACAAGAACATAATACAATCATTATTAAACCATGATGCTAATTGTAATTTATCTTCTGATTATAATACAACATTGCAATATGCATTAGAATATAGTAATACGGAAATAACTGAATTAATATTTTCTAAGCTTGATAAAAATAAGATCAATGAAGTGAACAAATACGGTGAATCTGCACTTCATACGGCTATAAAGATGGAAAATGAAGATATTATAAATTTACTTTTACAAAATAATATTGATGTTAATTTAGCTACTAATGATTTAAAAGTAACAGCATTGCATTTAGCATTCTATCGTAAATTACATGAGCAGATAATATTATCTTTACTTAGACATGGTGCTAATTGTGATTTAGCTTCTAAATTTAATACAACATTGCAATATGCAATAGAATATAGTAATAAGGAAATAATTGAATTAATATTATCTAAACTTGATAAAAATAAGATTAATGAAGTGAATTGGGCGGGTGAATCTGCACTTCATATTGCTATAAAGATGAAAAATGAAGCTATTATAAATTTACTATTACTAAACAATATTGATGTTAATATAGCATCAAATTATATGAAAGAAACTTCATTGCATTTAGCACTTGAACATGCATTGAATGAAGAAATAATACAAGCATTATTAAAATATGGTGCTAATTGTTATTTATCTTCTAATTATAAATCAACATTGCAATATGCTTTAGAATATGCTGGTTTTCAAGAATTCAATACGCATAATCAAATTTATTTGAAGATAATAAAATTACTATTATTTGAGGGACAGTTTCTGGCTGATGCGACAATACTGGGTTATTTAAATCGTATACCGAAGAAAGCATTACAAATAATTTTATTATCATTTGTAAAACAAAATCAATTAATTCATAATGAAATTACTAAAACGTTTTGTTTCATTAATACAACTGATGAACATATACCCATTCAAAATGATAATTGTACTTATGATTGGTTATTACGAAATTTTAATGAAATCAAACAGATGTCTTCACGTGAAATATCAGCAACGCATAAAATTACATATTTTCAATTTTTATGCATGAAAGATGATCATATTGCAGTAATGTTACGTGCGAGCGAATACCACAACGAATTAAACAAGTTTCCTAAAATACAAAATGAATTTCCAGAATATTCGTGGTTAATTTTACAAACATATTCAAACGGTAAAAATCGTCTTATTGAAAAAATTATATTTATGAAATGTTTAATTAATTCATTACCAACACGAATAACATTCAACGGATTATATGATGCAATAGATTTACTAATGAAAAAATTATTAAAAAATGACATTTTACATTTTATAGAAGGTTGCCGTGCGCACGAAAATGTATAAAATATATTAAGTATTAATAAGTTTACATTAACAGTGAAATGTTATATAATCTATAATAAATTGATGAAATATAACACTTGCGTTGTTCAGGTTCAATAAACTCAATTAACTTAGTACTGCTCATACTCTACTTTTACTATTATTATCATCTGGTGATCTGGGGAATAAGCGGTTGTGTTAACATGTCCCATCCAAGTGCTTTGCACATTTCTTTGACCGCTTTGGCGACATAAGAACGATAATTGAATTGATGTGAAACACCATTTTATCTTGACTTTGGCAAATTTTTGTTGCTTTTCTTGAAGGCTCAATGCTAAAGTTGTTTTCCCTAAATAAGACTCAGCATACATATTAAGCTGGGCAATGAACAAAGACGACATTGCATCAGGTGTTGCGAGTCGCCGAAGACGAACTGAATACGGGCAGCAACGCTATGTTCACTATCATGGACATCGTGGGTACTTTCGATAAAATTCGATTCAGAAAAACTGAAAAGGTCAACTCAAAATGGGTGGGGTGATAGTGAGATGGGTTGACAACATGTTGAAAAACAGATCAATCCCCACGGAGGAGTATGATCTCCTCTTTTGTGGAACATTACCGTAGACTCTTTACTCAACCGCCTTGAAGAAATAAATGTGCACTCGATTGGGTATGCAGATGATATAGCGATTATGGTAAGAGGTAGGTTCATGAGTACTTTTGCTGATGTTATAAGTGACACTCTCGGTGAGGCGGACTGAGTATTCGAGGAACACGATCTTTCCATAAATCCTAGTGACAAATACATAAGTGCGTCAATATAACAAAAAACGCAAATAAATTATTGAATTTTTAATTGAAAAAATCATTTTAAAATAACGACTGAACGATTTCGTACCGTAAAAACATCGCATCGTTTTCTGAGAATTTTGGGAGGGGTTTTTCCTTTCGAAAAAAAACTAAAAAATTAAAAATAATGAAAAATTGAAATGTCCATGTGTGAAACCAATGTCCCCCACATACATTAAACAAAATGTGCAAGGCGAATTAGTAGTATTAATAAAAAAAAATTCATATTTCATTGAATACAATTTATCCAATAATATTTTTTATAAGAAAATTTAACTCAAATCGTTGCTATAAAAAGTATTTATTTTCTTATTATATAAATGTGGTGTGATTATATTGATTTGAATGCAATATTCACTGTATATTAGCAATAATATTTTAATCACATTGAGAGTTAACATCATACTATTGAGATCAAAAAATGATTCGAAAGTATTCACATTATATTATCGAAAAGAAATATATTAATATGTCATACCATATTTATGTAATACATTAATATTTGTGTTAATGTTAAAAATAAAATATAGAAAGAAAACCAATATATTTTTAAATAAATTTATAATTTGTTTTCTTACTATAATATTATAGTGACATCATTGCTGACTATCCGGCACATTATTATGGATAAAATACATTGTCCGCTGATTGACACATAAGCGCTTAATAAGCACATAACACGTGCTGTGAATGTTAGTGTCAAAATAAAATTTTCATATAGTAGGCTATACACATGTGACTTTTGTTCAGTTGCATAACCACGTGCTGTTTGTTAAGTCTTATAAATTTAATTGATTTAAATACAAAAATTTGGTTAATGAATTGAAAGAATAATGTAAGTTTGTATGTATTACAAATAATTAATTTAAATATTTTTTAGACAAAGACGTTTCATAATATATTTAAATGTGAACCATAAATATCCAGAATTTTGACAATTTTATAAAATGTGTAATGAAGTAATTTTCTCTTCATTTTAAATAAATATTTAAAAGGCTACTTACACAAATGCGCAATTGTAAATGCGTAAGTGAATAACTATCTAGTTTTAATGAAGTCTTTTCAATGTTTGAGTGAATAATTTAAATGTATATTTACGAATAAAATTATGGTGGATGAGTATATTTATAGGGAACAATAGATACGGATAGTGATAGGGACTGATATGAATATAAATAATGAGGATAGAATAGATAATATAATAATATAATATTTGTTGTCTTTAATAAATATAAAACTAAGTTGTTTATTTAATGAAGCACCACTGGACAGTCGGCTAGCGAATCTTCAGATATAGAGGGGAATAAACCTCACACACCAAACAATTGGTTATAAATTACACCACCAGCAATTCATAAAATTTTTATAATTATACATTTTACTTTGGATAAAACCTTATACAATTTTCAACATTTTTACTCTGCAAATGAAACATTGTAATAAGTTTTATCATGCAAAATATAATCAATATAATATTTTCAACTATCGCAAACGTTTATTATATAAATTTTTGTAATTGTAATCTCACGATTGACTATAGCAAAGCGCGAATCGTTAACGATACCAATTGCACCACATCATTTAATTACTTAAATGATAATATTTTTTCTGTAATAATGAGTACAAAATTTTATTAATTTAATATTTCTACTTTTATTTTTCCTTTTAAATATAGTGTCTTAAAATAATTACGGATATTTGGACGGACTATTTCAAATTTGAATTAACGAAAAACAAAAAATTAATAAAGATACAATAAATCGAGAAAGAAGAAACAAAAATGTTGCCGACTTCCATAACAAACTTTAATGATTATTTAAAATATATTTACACAAAAAACAAAAAAATTGATTATAGTGATTTATGTGCAAAGTTTGGTACAGATATTCGAAACTATCAAATATATTTCATTAAAGTGTATTTAAAATATTATGATGTCAATAGACGTCACGTACATGAGGAAAATGTATTACATTTTGCATGCCGTAATAATTTTTATTATTTGGTGAAATATCTCATAAAAACTCCTATAAAAGTTAATGCTAAAGATACATTTGGCAATGCACCATTACATTATGCAATTATTTATTCAGATACAAAAATAGTTGAATTACTATTAAACATAAAATCAATTAATATTGATGACCTAAATTATGATGAAAAAAGCGCTTTACAATTAGCCGTTTTCAAAAATAATGATAGAGTAGTTAAATTAATTTTAAAATGTTATCATTCAAAAAATATAAGCAAAAGAATTGGAAGACAATTTCTTCAAATTGTTTGTATACCTCAGATTGATATTAATATTTTCAAATTAATATTGCCTTATGTTTACAATATTAATGCTGTAGACAAATTTAGAAGGAGTGCCCTTCATCTAGCTTGTAAATACGGAAATTTTCAAATTGCAAATTTACTTTTACAAAACAATATTGATGTAAATTTAACCACTGATAGAAACGAAACTGCATTGCATTTAGCAATTCAACATAAATTACATGAGCAGATAATATTATCTTTACTTAGACATGGTGCTAATTGTAATTTATCTTCTATATTTAATACAACATTGCAATATGCATTAGAATATAGTAATACGGGAATAATTGAATATATATTTTCTAAACTTGATAAAAATAATATAAATGAAAAGAATAGAAACGGTGATACTGCACTTCATACAGCTGTAAAGATGAAAAATGAAGCTATTATAAATTTACTTCTACAAAATAATATTGATGTTAATTTAGCAACAAATCACATGAAAGAAACTTCATTGCATTTAGCATTTCAACATAAATTACATGAACAGATAATAATATCTTTACTTAGACATGGTGCTAATTGTAATTTATCTTCTGATTATAAAACAATATTGCAATACGCAACAGAATATAATAATACGGAAATAATTAAATTAATATTGTCCAAATTTGATAAAAATATGATTAATGAAGTGAATTGGGATGGTGAATCTGCACTTCATACAGCTGTACAGATGAAAAATGAAGATATTATAAATTTAATATTACAACATAATATTGATGTTAATTTAGCTGCTATTGATAGAAATGAAACTGCTTTACATTTAGCACTTGACTTAAATTTGAACAAGAACATCATACAATCATTATTAAATCATGGTGCTAATTGTATTTTATCTTCTGACTATAAAACAACATTACAATATGCATTAGAATATTGTAATAAGGAAATAATTGAATTAATATTTTCTAAACTTGATAAAAATATGATTAATGAAGTGAATAAATACGGTGAATCTGCACTTCATACAGCTGTAAAGATGGATAATGAAGCTATTATAAATTTACTTTTACAAAACAATATTGATGTAAATTTAACTACTAAGGATAGAATCGAAACTGCATTGCATTTAGCATTTCAACGTAAATTACATGAGCAGATAATATTATCTTTACTTAGACATGGTGCTAATTGTAATTTATCTTCTAAATTTAATACAACATTGCAATATGCATTAGAATATAGTAATACAGAAATAATTAAATTAATATTTTCCAAATTTGATAAAAAAATGATTAATGAAGTGAATTGGTATGGTGAATCTACACTTCATACAGCTGTACAGATGAAAAATGAAGATATTATAAATTTAGTATTACAAAATAATATTGACGTTAATTTAGTTACTAATGATAGAAAAGACACTGCATTACATTTAGCATTTCATCGTGGATTACATGAGCAGATAATATTATCTTTACTTAGACATGGTGCTAATTTTAATTTATCTTCTGATTATAATACAACATTGCAATATGCAATAAATTATGGAAATACTATAATAATTGAATTAATATTTTCTAAAATTGATATAAATAAGATTAATGAAGTGAATAAATACGGTGAATCTGCACTTCATACAGCTGTAAATATGGAAAATGAAACTATTATAAATCTACTTCTACAAAATAATATTGATGCAAATTTAACTACTAAGGATAGAAAGGAAACTGCATTACATTTAGCACTTGAATTTAATGTGAACAAGAACATCATAGAATCATTATTAAACCATGGTGCTAATTGTAATTTATCTTCTGATTATAAAACAACATTGCAATATGCAATAGAATATAGAAATAAGGAAATAATTGAATTAATATTTTCTAAAATTGATAAAACTATGATTAATGAAGTGAATTTAAAAGGTGAATCTGCACTTCATACAGCTGTCCAGATAAAAAATGAAGCTATTATAAATTTAGTATTAAAAAATAATATTGATGTTAATTTAGTTACTAATGATAGAAAAGAAACTGCAATGCATTTAGCATTTCATCGTAAATTACATAAGCAGATAATATTATCTTTACTTAGACATGGTGCTAATTGTAATTTATCTTCTGATTATAAAACAACATTGCAATATGCAATAGAATATGGGAATAAGGAAATAATTGAATTAATATTTTCTAAACTTGATAAAAATAAGATTAATGAAGTGAATAGATACGGCCAATCAGCACTTCATACAGCTGTACAGATGGAAAATGCAGCCGTTATAAATTTACTTTTACAAAATAATATTGATGTTAATTTAGCTACAAGTGATTCCAACGCAACTGCATTGCATTTAGCATTTTACCTTAAATTACATAAGCAGATAATATTATCTTTACTTAGACATGGTGCTAAATGTAATTTATCTTCTGATTATAAAACAACATTGCAATATGCAATAGAATATGGGAATAAGGAAATAATTGAATTAATATTTTCTAAGCTTGATAAAAATAAGATTAGTGAAGTGAATTTATATGGTGAATCTGCACTTCATACGGCTATAAAGATGGAAAATGAAGATATTATAAATTTACTTTTACAAAATAATATTGATGTTAATTTAGCTACTAGTAATTTCAAAGAAACTGCATTGCATTTAGCAATTCAACATAAATTACATGAGCAGATAATATTATCTATACTTAGACATGGTGCTAATTGTAATTTATCTTCTAAATTTAATACAACATTGCAATGTGCATTAGAATATAGTAATACGGGAATAATTGAATATATATTTTCGAAACTTGATAAAAATATGATTAATGAAGTGAATTGGGAGGGTGAATCTGCACTTCATACAGCTGTACAGACGAAAAATGAAGCTATTATAAATTTACTATTACTAAATAATATTGATGTTAATATAGCATCAAATTACAGGAAAGAAACTTCATTGCATTTAGCTCTCAAACATGGATTGAATGAAGAAATAATACAAGCATTATTAAAATATGGTGCTAATTGTTATTTATCTTCTAATTTTAAATCAACATTGCAATATGCTTTAGAATATGCTGGTTTTCAAGAATTCAATACGCATAATCAAATTTATTTGAAGATAATAAAATTACTATTATTTGAGGGACAGTTTCTGGCTGATGCGGAAATACTGGGTTATTTAAATCGTATACCGAAGAAAGCATTACAAATAATTTTATTATCATTTGTAAAACAAAATCAATTAATTCAAAATGAAATTACTAAAACGTTTAGTTTCATTAATACAACTGATGAACATATACCCATTCAAAATGATAATTGTACTTATGATTGGTTATTACGAAATTTTAATGAAATCAAACAGATGTCTTCACGTGAAATATCAGCAACGCATAAAATTACATATTTTCAATTTTTATGCATGAAAGATGATCAAATTGCAGGAATGTTACGTGCGAGCGAATACCACAAAGAATTAAACAAGTTTCCTAAAATACAAAATGAATTTCCAGAATATTCGTGGTTAATTTTACAAACATATTCAAACGGTAAAAATCGTCTTATTGAAAAAATTATATTTATGAAATGTTTAATTAAGTCATTACCAACACGAATAACATTCAACGGATTATATGATGCAATAGATTTACTAATGAAAAAATTATTAAAAAATGACATTTTACATTTTATAGAAGGTTGCCGTGCGCACGAAAATGTATAAAATATATTAAGTATTAATAAGTTTACATTAACAGTGAAATGTTATATAATCTATAATAAATTGATGAAATATAACACTTGCGTTGTTCAGGTTCAATAAACTCAATTAACTTAGTACTGCTCATACTCTACTTTTACTATTATTATCATCTGGTGATCTGGGGAATAAGCGGTTGTGTTAACATGTCCCATCCAAGTGCTTTGCACATTTCTTTGACCGCTTTGGCGACATAAGAACGATAATTGAATTGATGTGAAACACCATTTTATCTTGACTTTGGCAAATTTTTGTTGCTTTTCTTGAAGGCTCAATGCTAAAGTTGTTTTCCCTAAATAAGACTCAGCATACATATTAAGCTGGGCAATGAACAAAGACGACATTGCATCAGGTGTTGCGAGTCGCCGAAGACGAACTGAATACGGGCAGCAACGCTATGTTCACTATCATGGACATCGTGGGTACTTTCGATAAAATTCGATTCAAAAAAACTGAAAAGGTCAACTCAAAATGGGTGGGGTGATAGTGAGATGGATTGACAACATGTTGAAAAACAGATCAATCCCCACGGAGGAGTATGATCTCCTCTTTTGTGGAACATTACCGTAGACTCTTTACTCAACCGCCTTGAAGAAATAAATGTGCACTCGATTGGGTATGCAGATGATATAGCGATTATGGTAAGAGGTAGGTTCATGAGTACTTTTGCTGATGTTATAAGTGACACTCTCCGTGAGGCGGACTGAGTATACGAGGAACACGATCTTTCCATAAATCCTAGTGACAAATACATAAGTGCGTCAATATAACAAAAAACGCAAATAAATTATTGAATTTTTAATTGAAAAAATCATTTTAAAATAACGACTGAACGATTTCGTACCGTAAAAATATCGCATCGTTTTCTGAGAATTTTGGGAGGGGTTTTTCCTTTCGAAAAAAAACTAAAAAATTAAAAATAATGAAAAATTGAAATGTCCATGTGTGAAACCAATGTCCCCCACATACATTAAACAAAATGTGCAAGGCGAATTAGTAGTATTAATAAAAAAAAATTCATATTTCATTGTATACAATTTATCCAATAATATTTTTTATAAGAAAATTTAACTCAAATCGTTGCTATAAAAAGTATTTATTTTCTTATTATATAAATGTGGTGTGATTATATTGATTTGAATGCAATATTCACTGTATATTAGCAATAATATTTTAATCACATTGAGAGTTAACATCATACTATTGAGATCAAAAAATGATTCGAAAGTATTCACATTATATTATCGAAAAGAAATATATTAATATGTCATACCATATTTATGTAATACATTAATTTTTGTGTTAATGTTAAAAATAAAATATAGAAAGAAAACCAATATATTTTTAAATAAATTTATAATTTGTTTTCTTACTATAATATTATAGTGACATCATTGCTGACTATCCGGCACATTATTATGGATAAAATACATTGTCCGCTGATTGACACATAAGCGCTTAATAAGCACATAACACGTGCTGTGAATGTTAGTGTCAAAATAAAATTTTCATATAGGAGGCTATACACATGTGACTTTTGTTCAGTTGCATAACCACGTGCTGTTTGTTAAGTCTTATAAATTTAATTGATTTAAATTCAAAAATTTGGTTAATGAATTGAAAGAATAATGTAAGTTTGTATGTATTACAAATAATTAATTTAAATATTTTTTAGACAAAGACGTTTCATAATATATTTAAATGTGAACCATAAATATCCAGAATTTTGACAATTTTATAAAATGTGTAATAAAGCAATTTTCTCTTCATTTTAAATAAATATTTAAAAGGCTACTTACACAAATGCGCAATTGTAAATGCGTAAGTGAATAACTATCTAGTTTTAATGAAGTCTTTTCAATGTTTGAGTGAATAATTTAAATGCATATTTACGAATAAAATTACGGTGGATGAGTATATTTATAGGGAACAATAGATACGGATAGTGATAGGGACTGATATGAATATAAATAATGAGGATAGAATAGATAATATAATAATATAATATTTGTTGTCTTTAATAAATATAAAACTAAGTTGTTTATTTAATGAAGCACCACTGGACAGTCGGCTAGCGAATCTTCAGATATAGAGGGGAATAAACCCCACACACCAAACAATTGGTTATAAATTACACCACCAGCAATTCATAAAATTTTTATAATTATACATTTTACTTTGGATAAAACCTTATACAATTTTCAACATTTTTACTCTGCAAATGAAACATTGTAATAAGTTTTATCATGCAAAATATAATCAATATAATATTTTCAACTATCGCAAACGTTTATTATATAAATTTTTGTAATTGTAATCTCACGATTGACTATAGCAAAGCGCGAATCGTTAACGATACCAATTGCACCACATCATTTAATTACTTAAATGATAATATTTTTTCTGTAATAATGAGTACAAAATTTTATTAATTTAATATTTCTACTTTTATTTTTCCTTTTAAATATAGTGTCTTACAATAATTACGGATATTTGGACGGACTATTTCAAATTTGAATTAACGAAAAACAAAAAATTAATAAAGATACAATAAATCAAGAAAGAAGAAACAAAAATGTTGCCGACTTCCATAACAAACTTTAATGATTATTTAAAATATATTTACACAAAAAACAAAAAAATTGATTATAGTGATTTATATGAAAAGTTTGGTACAGATATTCGAAACGATCAAATAAATTTCATTAAAGTGTATTTAAAATATTATGATGTCAATAGACGTCACGTAGATAAGGAAAATATATTACATTTTGCATGCCGTAATAATTTTTATGATTTGGTGAAATATCTCATAAAAACTCCTATAAAAGTTAATACTAAAGATACATTTGGCAATGCACCATTACATTATGCTATTATTTATTCAGATACAAAAATAGTTGAATTACTATTAAACATAAAATCAATTAATATTGATGACCTAAATTATGATGAAAAAAGCGCTTTACAATTAGCCGTTTTCAAAAATAATGATAGAGTAATTAAATTAATTTTAAAATGTTATCATTCAAAAAATATAAGCAAAAGAATTGGAAGACAATTTCTTCAAATTGTTTGTATACCTCAGATTGATATTAATATTTTCAAATTAATATTGCCTTATGTTTATAATATTAATGCTGTAGACAAATTTAGAAGGAGTGCCCTTCATCTAGCTTGTAAATACGGAAATTTTCAAATTGCAAATTTACTTTTACAAAACAATATTGATGTAAATTTAACCACTGATAGAAACGAAACTGCATTGCATTTAGCAATTCAACATAAATTACATGAGCAGATAATATTATCTTTACTTAGACATGGTGCTAATTGTAATTTATCTTCTAAATTTAATACAACATTGCAATATGCATTAGAATATAGTAATACGGAAATAATTGAATATATATTTTCTAAACTTGATAAAAATAATATAAATGAAAAGAATAGAAACGGTGATACTGCACTTCATACAGCTGTAAAGATGAAAAATGAAGCTATTATAAATTTACTTCTACAAAATAATATTGATGTTAATTTAGCAACAAATCACATGAAAGAAACTTCATTGCATTTAGCATTTCAACATAAATTACATGAACAGATAATAATATCTTTACTTAGACATGGTGCTAATTGTAATTTATCTTCTGATTATAAAACAATATTGCAATACGCAACAGAATATAGTAATACGGAAATAATTAAATTAATATTTTCCAAATTTGATAAAAATATGATTAATGAAGTGAATTGGGATGGTGAATCTGCACTTCATACAGCTGTTCAGATGAAAAATGAAGAAATTATAAATTTAGTATTAGAAAATAATATTGATGTTAATTTAGCTACTAATGATAGAAAAGAAACTGCATTACATTTAGCACTTGAATTTAATTTGAACAAGAACATCATACAATCATTATTAAACCATGGTGCTAATTGTATTTTATCTTCTGACTATAAAACAACATTACAATATGCAACAGAATATAGTAATAAGGAAATAATTGAATTAATATTTTCTAAACTTGATAAAAATATGATTAATGAAGTGAATTGGAACGGTGAATCTGCACTTCATACAGCTATAAAGATGAAAAATGAAGATATTATAAATTTATTTCTAAACAAAAATATTGATGTTAATTTAGCTACTAAGGATAGAAAAGAAACTGTATTACATTTAGCACTTGAATTTAATTTGAACAAGAACATCATACAATCATTATTAAACCATGGTGCTAATTGCAATTTATCTTCTGATTATAAAACAACATTGCAATATGCAATAGAATATAGGAATAAGGAAATAATTGAATTAATATTTTCTAAACTTGATAAAAATAAGATTAATGAAGTGAATAAATTCGGTCAATCTGCACTTCATACGGCTATAAACATGGAAAATGAAGATATTATAAATCTACTTCTACAAAATAATATTGATGTTAATTTAACCACAAATATAAACGAAACTGCATTGCATTTAGCATTTCATCGTAAATTATATGAACAGATAATATTATCTTTACTTAGACATGGTGCTAATTGTAATTTATCCTCTGATTATAAAACAACATTGCAATATGCAATAGAATATAGTAATAACTTAATAATCGAATTAATAGTTTCTAAAATTGATAAAACTATGATTAATGAAGTGAATTTAGAAGGTGAATCTGCACTTCATACAGCTGTTCAGATAAAAAATGAAGCTATTATAAATTTAGTATTAAAAAATAATATTGATGTTAATTTAGCTACTAGTGATTTCAACGAAACTGCATTGCATTTAGCATTGCAACGCAAATTAAATGAGCAGATAATATTATCTTTACTTAGACATGGTGCTAATTGTAATTTATCTTCCGATTATAAAACAACATTGCAATATGCAATAGAATATGATAATATAGAAATAACTAAATCAGTATTTTCTAAACTTGATAAAAATAAGATTAATGAAGTGGATAGATTCGGCCAATCTGTACTTCATACAGCTGTACAGATGGAAAATGGAGATATTATAAATTTACTTTTACAAAATGATATTGATGTTAATTTAGCTACTAGTGAATCCAACGAAACTCCATTGCATTTAGCATTTGACCTTAAATTAAATGAGCAGATAATATTATCTTTACTTAGACATGGTGCTAATTGTAATTTATCTTCTGATTATAATACAACATTGCAATATGCAATAGAATATAGTAATACGGAAATAATTGAAAATATATTTTCTAAGCTTCATAAAAATAAGATTAATGAAGTGAATATATACGGTAAATCTGCACTTCATACGGCAATAAAGATGAAAAATGAAGATATTATAAATTTTCTTCTACAAAATAATATTGATGTTAATACAGCTACTAGAGGTTCCAACGAATCTGCATTGCATTTAGCATTTGATCTTAAATTGCACGAGAAAATAATACAAGCTTTATTAGCCCATGGTGTTAATTGTAATTTATCTTCTGATTATAATACAACATTGCAATATGCAATTGAATATGATAATATAGAAATAACTAAATCAGTATTTTCTAAACTTGATAAAAATAAGATTAATGAAGTGAATTTAAAAGGTGAATCTGCACTTCATACGGCTATAAAGATGAAAAATGAACATATTATAAATTTTCTTCTACAAAATAATATTGATGTAAATACAGCTAATACTGATTTCAACGAAACTGCATTGCATTTAGCATTGTATCGTAAATTACATAAGCAGATAATTTTATCTTTACTAAAACATGGTGCTAATTGTAATTTATCATCTGATTATAATACAACATTGCAATATGCATTAGAATATAGTAATATGGAAGTAATTGAATTTATATTTTCTAAGTTTTATAAAAATATGATTAATGAAGTGAATAAATACGGTGAATCTGCACTTCATACAGCTGTACAGATGAAAAATGAAGTTATTATAAATTTACTATTACTAAATAATATTGATGTAAATATAGCAACATATGACAAACAACATACTTCATTGCATTTAGCACTTAAACATGGATTGAATGAAGAAATAATACAATCATTATTAAAATATGGTGCAAACTGTAATTTATATTCTTATTCTCAATCAACATTGCAATATGCAATAAAATATGATAATATAGAAATAATTAAATCAGTATTTTCTAAACTTGATAAAAATGAGATTAATGAGGTGAATTTAAAAGGTGAATCTGCACTTCATACGGCTATAAAGATGAAAAATGAACATATTATAAATTTTCTTCTACAAAATAATATTGATGTAAATACAGCTAATACTGATTTCAACGAAACTGCATTGCATTTAGCATTGTATCGTAAATTACATAAGCAGATAATTTTATCTTTACTAAAACATGGTGCTAATTGTAATTTATCTTCTAAATTTAAAACAACATTGCAATATGCATTAGAATATAGTAATACGGGAATAATTGAATATATATTTTCGAAACTTGATAAAAATATGATTAATGAAGTGAATAAATACGGTGAATCTGCACTTCATACAGCTGTAAAGATGAAAAATGAAGCTATTATAAATTTACTATTACTAAATAATATTGATGTTAATATAGCATCAAATTACAGGAAAGAAACTTCATTGCATTTAGCACTCAAACATGGATTGAATGAAGAAATAATAGAAGCATTATTAAAATATGGTGCTAATTGTTATTTATCTTCTAATTTTGAATCAACATTGCAATATGCTTTAGAATATGCTGGTTTTCAAGAATTCAATACGCATAATCAAATTTATTTGAAGATAATAAAATTACTATTATTTGAGGGACAGTTTCTGGCTGATGCGACAATACTGGGTTATTTAAATCGTATACCGAAGAAAGCATTACAAATAATTTTATTATCATTTGTAAAACAAAATCAATTAATTCAAAATGAAATTACTAAAACGTTTAGTTTCATTAATACAACTGATGAACATATACCCATTCAAAATGATAATTGTACTTATGATTGGTTATTACGAAATTTTAATGAAATCAAACAGATGTCTTCACGTGAAATATCAGCAACGCATAAAATTACATATTTTCAATTTTTATGCATGAAAGATGATCAAATTGCAGGAATGTTACGTGCGAGCGAATACCACAAAGAATTAAACAAGTTTCCTAAAATACAAAATGAATTTCCAGAATATTCGTGGTTAATTTTACAAACATATTCAAACGGTAAAAATCGTCTTATTGAAAATATTATATTTATGAAATGTTTAATTAAGTCATTACCAACACGAATAACATTCAACGGATTATATGATGCAATAGATTTACTAATGAAAAAATTATTAAAAAATGACATTTTACATTTTATAGAAGGTTGCCGTGCGCACGAAAATGTATAAAATATATTAAGTATTAATAAGTTTACATTAACAGTGAAATGTTAGATAATCTATAATAAATTGATGAAATATAACACTTGCATTGTTCAGGTTCAATAAACTCAATTAACTTAGTACTGCTCATACTCTACTTTTACTATTATTATCATCTGGTGATCTGGGGAATAAGCGGTTGTGTTAACATGTCCCATCCAAGTGCTTAGCACATTTCTTTGACCGCTTTGGCGACATAAGAACGATAATTGAATTGATGTGAAACACCATTTTATCTTGACTTTGGCAAATTTTTGTTGCTTTTCTTGAAGGCTCAATGCTAAAGTTGTTTTCCCTAAATAAGACTCAGCATACATATTAAGCTGGGCAATGAACAAAGACGACATTGCATCAGGTGTTGCGAGTCGCCGAAGACGAACTGAATACGGGCAGCAACGCTATGTTCACTATCATGGACATCGTGGGTACTTTCGATAAAATTCGATTCAGAAAAACTGAAAAGGTCAACTCAAAATGGGTGGGGTGATAGTGAGATGGATTGACAACATGTTGAAAAACAGATCAATCCCCACGGAGGAGTATGAACTCCTCTTTTGTGGAACATTACCGTAGACTCTTTACTCAACCGCCTTGAAGAAATAAATGTGCACTCGATTGGGTATGCAGATGATATAGCGATTATGGTAAGAGGTAGGTTCATGAGTACTTTTGCTGATGTTATAAGTGACACTCTCCGTGAGGCGGACTGAGTATACGAGGAACACGATCTTTCCATAAATCCTAGTGACAAATACATAAGTGCGTCAATATAACAAAAAACGCAAATAAATTATTGAATTTTTAAATGAAAAAATCATTTTAAAATAACGACTGAACGATTTCGTACCGTAAAAACATCGCATCGTTTTCTGAGAATTTTGGGAGGGGTTTTTCCTTTCGAAAAAAAACTAAAAAATTAAAAATAATGAAAAATTGAAATGTCCATGTGTGAAACCAATGTCCCCCACATACATTAAACAAAATGTGCAAGGCGAATTAGTAGTATTAATAAAAAAAAATTCATATTTCATTGAATACAATTTATTCAATAATATTTTTTATAAGAAAATTTAACTCAAATCGTTGCTATAAAAAGTATTTATTTTCTTATTACATAAATGTGGTGTGATTATATTGATTTGAATGCAATATTCACTGTATATTAGCAATAATATTTTAATCACATTGAGAGTTAACATCATACTATTGAGATCAAAAAATGATTCGAAAGTATTCACATTATATTATCGAAAAGAAATATATTAATATGTAATACATTAATTTTTGTGTTAATGTTAAAAATAAAATATAGAAAGAAAACCAATATATTTTTAAATAAATTTATAATTTGTTTTCTTACTATAATATTATAGTGACATCATTGCTGACTATCCGGCACATTATTTTGGATAAAATACATTGTCCGCTGATTGACACATAAGCGCTTAATAAGCACATAACACGTGCTGTGAATGTTAGTGTCAAAATAAAATGTTCATATAGTAGGCTATACACATGTGACTTTTGTTCAGTTGCATAACCACGTGCTGTTTGTTAAGTCTTATAAATTTAATTGATTTAAATTCAAAAATTTGGTTAATGAATTGAAAGAATAATGTAAGTTTGTATGTATTACAAATAATTAATTTAAATATTTTTTAGACAAAGACGTTTCATAATATATTTAAATGTGAACCATAAATATCCAGAATTTTGACGATTTTATAAAATGTGTAATGAAGTAATTTTCTCTTCATTTTAAATAAATATTTAAAAGGCTACTTACACAAATGCGCAATTGTAAATGCGTAAGTGAATAACTATCTAGTTTTAATGAAGTCTTTTCAATGTTTGAGTGAATAATTTAAATGCATATTTACGAATAAAATTACGGTGGATGAGTATATTTATAGGGAACAATAGATACGGATAGTGATAGGGACTGATATGAATATAAATAATGAGGATAGAATAGATAATATAATAATATAATATTTGTTGTCTTTAATAAATATAAAACTAAGTTGTTTATTTAATGAAGCACCACTGGACAGTCGGCTAGCGAATCTTCAGATATAGAGGGGAATAAACCTCACACACCAAACAATTGGTTATAAATTACACCACCAGCAATTCATAAAATTTTTATAATTAAACATTTTACTTTGGATAAAACCTTATACAATTTTCAACATTTTTACTCTGCAAATGAAACATTGTAATAAGTTTTATCATGCAAAATATAATCAATATAATATTTTCAACTATCGCAAACGTTTATTATATAAATTTTTGTAATTGTAATCTCACGATTGACTATAGCAAAGCGCGAATCGTTAACGATACCAATTGCACCACATCATTTAATTACTTAAATGATAATATTTTTTCTGTAATAATGAGTACAAAATTTTATTAATTTAATATTTCTACTTTTATTTTTCCTTTTAAATATAGTGTCTTACAATAATTACGGATATTTGGACGGACTATTTCAAATTTGAATTAACGAAAAACAAAAAATTAATAAAGATACAATAAATCAAGAAAGAAGAAACAAAAATGTTGCCGACTTCCATAACAAACTTTAATGATTATTTAAAATATATTTACACAAAAAACAAAAAAATTGATTATAGTGATTTATATGAAAAGTTTGGTACAGATATTCGAAACGATCAAATATATTTCATTAAAGTGTATTTAAAATATTATGATGTCAATAGACGTCACGTACATAAGGAAAATATATTACATTTTGCATGCCGTAATAATTTTTATGATTTGGTGAAATATCTCATAAAAACTCCTATAAAAGTTAATACTAAAGATAAATTTGGCAATGCACCATTACATTATGCTATTATTTATTCAGATACAAAAATAGTTGAATTACTATTAAACATAAAATCAATTAATATTGATGACCTAAATTATGATGAAAATACCGCCTTACAATTAGCCGTTTTAAATCAAAAAATTAATGTAATTAAATTGATGTTAAAACTTAATCATTCAAAAAATATCAGCAAAATATCCGGCAGACAATTTCTTCAAATTGTTTGTATACCTCAGATTGATATTAATATTTTCAAATTAATATTGCCTTATGTTTATAATATTAATGCTGTGGACAAAGTTAGAAGGAGTGCCCTTCATCTAGCTTGTAAATATGGAAATTTTCAAATTGTAAATTTACTTTTACAAAATAATATTGATGTAAATTTAATCACTAATAGAAATGAAACTGCATTACATTTAGCGCTTGAACTTAACTTGGACGTCAAAATAATACAATTATTATTAAAATATGGTGCAAATTGTAATTTATCTTCTGATTACCAATCAACACTGCAATATGCAATAGAATATAGTACTACGGAAATAATTGAATTAATATTTGCTAAAATTGTTAAAAATATGATTAATGAAGTGAATTTAGAAGGTGAATCTGCACTTCATTCGGCTATAAAGATGAAAAGTGAAGATATTATAAATTTACTTTTACAAAATAATATTGATATAAATTTAACCAATAAAAAAAAGGAAACTGCGTTGCATTTAGCATTTCATTATAAATTAGATGAGCAGATAATATTATCTTTACTTCGACATAATGCTAATTGTAATTTATCTTCTGATTATAAAACAACATTGCAATATGCAATAGAATATAGTACTACGGAAATAATTGAATTAATATTTGCTAAAATTGATAAAAATATGATTAATGAAGTGAATTTAGAAGGTGAATCTGCACTTCATTCGGCTATAAAGATGAAAAGTGAAGATATTATAAATTTACTTTTACAAAATAATATTGATATAAATTTAACCAATAAAAAAAAGGAAACTGCGTTGCATTTAGCATTTCATTATAAATTAGATGAGCAGATAATATTATCTTTACTTCGACATGATGCTAATTGTAATTTATCTTCTGATTATAAAACAACATTGCAATATGCAATAGAATATAGTACTACGGAAATAATTCAATTAATATTTGCTAAAATTGATAAAAATATGATTAATGAAGTGAATTTAGAAGGTGAATCTGCACTTCATTCGGCTATAAAGATGGAAAATGAAGATATTATAAATTTACTTTTACAAAATAATATTGATATAAATTTAACCAATAAAAAAAAGGAAACTGCGTTGCATTTAGCATTTCATTATAAATTAGATGAGCAGATAATATTATCTTTACTTAGACATGGTGCTAATTGTAATTTATCTTCTTATTATCAATCAACATTGCAATATGCATTAGTATATAGTAATACGGAAATAACTGAATATATATTTTCTAAACTGGATAAAAATAAGATTAATGAAGTGAATTTGAATGGTGAATCTGCACTTCATACAGCTGTAAAGATGAAAAATGAAGTTATTATAAATTCACTTTTAAAAAATAATATTAACGTTAATTTAGCTACAAATTATGGAAAAGAAACTGCATTACATTTAGCACTTGAAAGCAAATTAAATGTTCCGTTAATATTAACTTTACTACGTCATCGTGTTAATTGTAATTTATCTTCTTATTATAATACAACATTGCAATTCGCAATAAAATATGATAGCATACAAATAATTAAATCAGTATTTGCTCAAATTGATGAAAATATGATTAATGAAGTGAATTGGAATGGTGAATCTGCACTTCATACAGCTATAAAGATGAGGAATGAAGATATTATAAATTTACTTTTACAAAACAATATTGATGTAAATATAGCTACTAATAGCAAAGAAACTGCATTACATTTAGCAATGCATCGCAAATTAAATGAGCAGATAATATTTTCTTTATTAAGACATGGTTCCAATTGTAATTTATCTTCATATTATCAATCTACATTGCAATATGCAATAAAATATGACAATAGAGATATAACTAACTCAGTATTTTGTAAACTTGACAAAAATAATATTTATGAAGTGAACTGGAAAGGTGAATCTGCACTTCATACAGCTATAAATATGGAAAATGAAGTTATTATAAATTTACTTTTACGATATAATATTGATGTAAATTTAGCTACTAACAGCACAGAAACTGCATTACATATAGCAATGCATCGCAAATTAAATGAGCAGATAATTTTTTCTTTATTAAAACATGGTGCAAATTGTAATTTATCTTCTTATTATCAATCAACATTGCAATATGCAATAAAATATGATAATATAGAAATAACTAAATCAGTATTTTCTAAACTTGATAAAAATAATATTAATGAAGTGAATTTAGAAGGTGAATCTGCACTTCATACGGCTATAAAGATGAAAAATGAAGTTATTATAGATTTACTTTTAAAAAATAATATTGACGTAAATTTAGTTAACGATAGTCAAAAAAATGCATTACATTTAGCACTTGAACTTAAATTGAAGAAAAAAATAATAGAGTCATTATTAAGCCATGGTGGTAATTGTAGTTTAACTTCTTATTATAACACAACATTACAATATGCAATAGAATATAGTATTACAGAAATAATTGAATTAATATTTTCTAAACTTGATAAAAATAAGATTAATGAAGTGAATAGATACGGTCAATCTGCACTTCATACGGCTGTAAAGATGCAAAATGAAGCTATTATAAACTATCTTTTGCAAAATAATATTGATGTAAATTTAGTTACTAATATCAAAGAAACTGCATTGCAATTATCACTTGATAGCAAATTAAATGAGCAGATAATATTTTCTTTATTAAAACATGGTGCAAATTGTAATTTATCTTCTTATTATCAATCAACATTGCAATATGCAATAAAGTATGATAATATAGAAATAACTAAATCAGTATTTTCTAAACTTGATAAAAATAAGATTAATGAAGTGAATTTATATGGTGAATCTGCACTTCATACGGCTATAAAAATGGAAAATGAAGTTATTATAAATTTTCTTCTACAAAATAATATTGATGTTAATATAGCTACTAGTGATTTCAACGAAACCGCATTACATTTTGCACTTGAACATAAATTGAACGAGAAAATAATACAATCTTTATTAGCCCATGGTGCTAATTGTAATTTATCTTCTGATTATAAAACAACATTGCAATATGCAATAGAATATGATAACACAGAAATAAATAAATCAGTATTTTCTAAAATTGATAAAAATAAGATTAATGAAGTGAATGGTGATGGTGAATCTGCACTTCATACGGCTATAAAGATGAAAAATGAAATTATTATAAATTTACTATTACTAAATAATATTGATGTTAATATAGCATCAAATTACAGGAAAGAAACTTCATTGCATTTAGCACTCAAACATGGATTGAATGAAGAGATAATACAAGCATTATTAAAATATGGTGCTAATTGTTATTTATCTTCTAATTATAAATCAACATTGCAATATGCTTTAGAATATGCTGGTTTTCAAGAATTCAATACGCATAATCAAATTTATTTGAAGATAATAAAATTACTATTATTTGAGGGACAGTTTCTGGCTGATGCGACAATACTGGGTTATTTAAATCGTATACCGAAGAAAGCATTACAAATAATTTTATTATCATTTGTAAAACAAAATCAATTAATTCATAATGAAATTACTAAAACGTTTTGTTTCATTAATACAACTGATGAACATATACCCATTCAAAATGATAATTGTACTTATGATTGGTTATTACGAAATTTTAATGAAATCAAACAGATGTCTTCACGTGAAATATCAGCAACGCATAAAATTACATATTTTCAATTTTTATGCATGAAAGATGATCAAATTGCAGGAATGTTACGTGCGAGCGAATACCACAAAGAATTAAACAAGTTTCCTAAAATACAAAATGAATTTCCAGAATATTCGTGGTTAATTTTACAAACATATTCAAACGGTAAAAATCGTCTTATTGAAAATATTATATTTATGAAATGTTTAATTAAGTCATTACCAACACGAATAACATTCAACGGATTATATGATGCAATAGATTTACTAATGAAAAAATTATTAAAAAATGACATTTTACATTTTATAGAAGGTTGCCGTGCGCACGAAAATGTATAAAATATATTAAGTATTAATAAGTTTACATTAACAGTGAAATGTTATATAATCTATAATAATAATAAATTGTTGAAATATAACACTTGCATTGTTCAGGTTCAATAAACTCAATTAACTTAGTACTGCTCATACTCTACTTTTACTATTATTATCATCTGGTGATCTGGGGAATAAGCGGTTGTGTTAACATGTCCCATCCAAGTGCTTTGCACATTTCTTTGACCGCTTTGGCGACATAAGAACGATAATTGAATTGATGTGAAACACCATTTTATCTTGACTTTGGCAAATTTTTGTTGCTTTTCTTGAAGGCTCAATGCAAAAAGTTGTTCAGTTGGTGCGAGTCGCCGAAGAAGAACTGAATACGGGCAGCAATCCACTATCATGGACATCGTGGGTACTTTCGATAAAATTCTGTCTTGCCGTATTAGGATGGAGAAGTACAACTCAGTACAACAGACTGAGACGTTGGCGTTAACACATACTTCGGATCACTTGAAGGTGGGTCGGAAGCAGGGAAATATAGTTATAATTGCACTAGATAACCAGGTGGTGATTAGATGCATGGAACGGATTAAAATGACATAATTTTCGACTTTAGAATGTTTACAAAATCTAAATCGGTTTGCAAATCGAAATGGGCTCACCTTGATTTGGGATAGGGATCACATGGTGATCGATGGAAATGAAAGGCGGTCAAACTTGCAAAGATGGGATCGACCTTGATTTTCAACGGTCCGAAACCATAATCCGTCATTGATATGACGTGGGTATGGTGAGAGATCTAATCGATAAATAGATCATGGAAAAACATCGAAAATGTTGGGATAACATGAATAGATGTAGGCAATATAGATTTTCTACAGGAAATAACAGCAGGTTGGTTATAAGGATGGGGGGCAAGGAACCCCATGAAAATTGGTGTCAATTGTTACGGGACAAGGTGCTTTCAGCTATCATCTGAGACGGATGGGAAACCTTTTGGAAAATAATTGTAGACGTGCATGGATAACGAGAAGATTGCGTCGGAGGTAGTATGTCAATGTCCGGATTTGACAAGTAGCAGGTTTAAGGTTACGGGATTTTATTTGCTGAAGGAAGTGGATACGTAAACCTTGAAACAGATGCTGGAAACACGAAAGACGGTGCTGTGGCGCAGTGGATTGGTTTTCATCATAACAACCAATCAGTATAGTTTGCTCGGTATGGGGACGAAACGGGACCCACCAATTGGATTATTCCCCGAAGCATTTTATATATTATATTAACAAATTTGTAGTGTATATTTAATATTTCTTGTAGATTGTGAAATTCATCAACTTTTTTTTGCAATTAATAATGGCTATTTCTCGGCGGAGCTGCAACCGCTAGAGAACGCGTCCCTAGGTGGCGGATAAGGGAATGCTCGTCGGTATTACAGATGTACATATTTATTATGTATATTTGTGATTACTGAAGGGTAGGAAGGAAATAAAATACTTCCCGCGGACCAAACAGCAACAACATGCAATGACAACTATGAATATTAATACCCCAGGTGGCAGACCAGGCGTTGTCCTGGAAAATCCACCCTTTTCGAAGGTCGGCTCCACGGATTCTGGGGGGAGCCAATCATTGCAACACCAACAACAACAAACATCACCATTTGAAAGAAGTAGTATTCTACTAAGGTCACCTCCAGGGTTTACAATAAAGCAGAACACTCCAAATGAAAATCTGAATAACGTGAATGAAATTAACACCGAATGCACTAGAGGCAACTACTACAATGAATGGCGACTAGAAATAGTGGCCAGAAAACAGCTAGAAAAAGAGTTTGCTGACTTACAGAAACATGTAAAAAATTTAGAAGAGAGAATTAAACAATATACACCATTGGTTGTGCCACCACAAGAGATCAAAACAAACCCAATATATTGTACTGATGAAGAGGAATTAGTGCGAGAAACGGACTGGATCTTGGCAAAACAGAAGAGGCGTCATAAGAAAAGAAGGGCTAATGTAAGTCCGGGATCACCAATGAGTGATACTGAAACTAAGCCGGCATCCAGCCCGACAATAGGGAATGCGGTTCAAAATGTTAAAAAGACATCAAAAACCAGGGCGCAAGTTATTCCACCGATAATTATTTCCAGCGTGGAGACGTTCAATGAAATCAAGAGCATCACCCAATCCATAGATATAAACAAATGCAAGCTCACATCATATAATAATAATGCTTGGAAGGTTAGTCTTGAGGACGGTGATTCTTACAGATTGATCACAGAAGAATTGAATAAAAAGGAAGTACAATGGCACTCTTATGAAAATAAGGCGACAAGGCCAATAAAAGTAATGGTGCGTGGCCTACATCCATCATGCAATGAAGGAGAAATAATTGAAGACCTCAAGGGAAAACAACTTAAAATCCTTGAAGCAAAAAATATGATAAAGAAAGAAAGAGTAGAAAAGTTAAATGGGGAATACTCTATTCAAAAAAGGAGTCTTCCACTATTTATGCTTACGTTTGAAAACAATGAGAATTTCGAAAGAATTTTCAATATAAAGAGCATAATGGGCTTGATAGTGAAAGTAGAACCGCTGCGGAAAAATACGAATCAGATTCCACAGTGTAAGCGTTGTCAATCGTTTGGTCATACACAAAAATACTGCAATCGACACTATGCTTGTGTGAAATGCGCAGGAGAACATGCTACGAAAAACTGTTTGCTCTCAAGGGAACAAAAACCGAAGTGTGTTAACTGTAGAGGAGATCATCCCGCTAATTATAGGGGTTGTCTAATCGCAAAAGAACAACAGGCAAGAAAAAATAAACATACTAATAATGGAAGACCCAAACGGGATACACAAGTGGAAACTAGAACACCAACTGGCAGAAATAGTAAGGACACACCAAATACTTATGCTGGCATAGTCCGAAATATAAGACGGGATGAAGAAACATCAAGGGGGGAAATAAAGGAAATGCTCACCAAAATCCTAATCAGGATAAATAACCAAGAAATGCATATCAAAACCCTAAGTGAAGAAATCTCCAACATCAAGGATGGATCATTAAGAGTGCCTAAAAAACAATGACAACACTAAAAATAGCTACTTGGAATGCAAACGGTCTCTTGCATCATATTGATGAAATTGAACTGTTTTTAAACACTGAAAAAATCGACATCTTTTTAATATCGGAAACACACCTAAAAATAAACGAAAACATAAAAATTTTTAACTATAATACCTATCATACGCCACATCCTGATGGATCGGCAAGGGGTGGAACAGCCGTTTTAATTAAGAAAAATATACAGCATTTTGAAGATCAAGAAAAGATAAATACAGCAATACAAACAACAATAATAAACATTCAAACAAGGGGTAAAACACTCAAAATAGCGGCTATATACTGTTCTCCTAGTTACACATACTGCGAAGAAGACTTCACTACCCTATTTAAAAGTATGGGACACAGCTTTATTATAGGCGGAGATTTTAATGCCAAGCATACCTTCTGGGGGTCGAGAATGGTCAATGCTAGGGGTACAAAATTATACAAATCCGGGATGAGATATAAGTGTGGATTTCTTTCAACCGGATCACCAACATACTGGCCAACGGATCCGGCCAAAATACCTGATCTGATTGATTTTTTCATTATCAAGGGAATAAATGGCAATAACGCATATGTGGAGGGTAAATATGACCTAACGTCTGATCATACTCCGATATTATTAACGCTAGGTGAGACTGCAATACTCCGGGGGGCTCGCATAAAACTTACCAACAACAGCACAAACTGGAATATGTTCAGAGAAAATATAAAAAAATTTATTAATCTACGGGCCTCTCTTGAAACCAGAGAATGTATCGAAAATGAATCCGAACAATTTATTGCGGATATTCAACAAGCGGCAGAACTTAGCACACAAACTGGGGGGGTAAGACATCTAACATCTCCGTCTTATCCTATGGATATCCAAGAATTAATATTGGAAAAAAGAAGGGCCAGAAGAAAATGGCAATCCACAAGATACCCGGGGGACAAATCAATCCTCAATCGTCTAAGTAATCGACTTAAGTTCAGAATCAAAGAAGTAAAAAATGGTTCTATTAATACATTTCTACATAACCTAACATCACAAAAGGATACGGAATATTCACTTTGGAAGGCAGCAAAGCGATTCAGAAGACCTATAATGCATGACCCGCCTCTAAGAAATGATTTGGGGGTGTGGTTTGGTCAACCGAAGCAAAAAGCGAATCTCTTTGCGGGGCATCTATCGGGAGTATTCAAACCGTACTCACCAACCGGTGGTAATGAAAATATAACTTTTGGGGAAAGGAATGATGAATCAATTATATCCCCGGTTTCTTTAATTGAACTCAAACAGTTATGCAATAAACTCAGTAATAAAAAGGCGCCAGGATACGATCTTATCACTGCACAAGTATTAAAAGAACTACCTAATGTGGCGGTTACCAAATTGCAGCATATCATTAATGCATGCTTTAAATTAAGATATGTGCCTAGGAAATGGAAAATTGCTGAAGTTATCGTAATTCCGAAACCGGGTAAACCAACATCTGAGGTTTCATCATATAGGCCGATTTCCTTATTGCCACAAATGGCAAAGGTTATGGAAAAATTATTACTTAAAAGACTTTGTGAAATCATTGAAGAAAGACAGCTAATTCCAAATCATCAATTCGGCTTCCGGGCCAAACACTCTACTATAGATCAAGTACATCGTATAACCAACGTCATAGAGAGGGCACTCGAGGAGAGGGGGGTCTGTACTGCGGTTTTTCTGGATGTAAAACAGGCTTTTGATAAGGTTTGGCACAGGGGACTTGAATATAAACTACATAGGGATCTGCCAAGACAGTATTTTGAAATACTCAGGTCATATATGGAGGACAGATATTTTCGAGTTCGTTGTGGCACCGAATATTCTGAATTAAAAAAAATCAATGCAGGTGTTCCACAGGGTAGTGTTCTTGGGCCTGTGCTCTACCTATTGTATACAAGAGACATTCCTTGTTGCGAGGATACATTAACGGCCACATTCGCAGATGATACTGCGATCCTTGCAGTTGAGGACGATATAGAAAATGCAACAAAGAAAACTCAGAATGCTCTAAACCTCGTTTTAGGTTGGACACAAAAATGGAGAATCAAGCTAAATGAAACAAAGTCTACACACATCAATTTTACATATAAAAAAGTGCCACTAATACCGGTATTCATCAATAACAAGGTAGTACCATATGCAAATACAGTCAAATACCTCGGCATGACTCTTGATGTAAAACTAAAGTGGAAAGAGCATATCAAAAAGAAGAAAGAGGAATTGAATATAAGATACAGAAAACTGTGGTGGCTGCTGGGACGAAATTCAGAACTAAATACCCAGAACAAAATGCTGATATATAAACAAATTTTAAAACCTATTTGGACGTATGGACTACAGCTATGGGGCTGCTCATCAAAATCAAATATCAAAATGATACAAACTGTACAGAACAAAGTGATACGTGGAATAGTCAATGCTCCATGGTATGTGCGTAACCGGGATCTACATAGGGATCTGGGGTTAGAACTGGTATCGCAGGAGATAAAAAGGGTCTCCATGGCTCACAAAGCAAGATTGGATCTACACCCAAATATGGAGTTGGGGGGTATACTAAACACGGATGGCCTCCGTAGACTCAAGCGAACCAAGCCTTATGAGCTAATGGCCTAAAACAGCTATGGCAAGCATGTTAATTGACATCTTTCCAAACACGTGAAAATACATATGAAGGTAAAATCAATTGTCGATCTTATGGATTGGGTTTGATAAAAGTTGGTGTTTTTTAGTGGGTGCAAGCCCCACACTACTATGTGCTCGGGTACATAGTGTCCGTAAGGGATTTTTCACCAACCTCCGTTTAAAAAAAAAAAAAAAAAAAAAAAATAATGGCTATATTTTAAGCTATATATTTAAGCTAAATTCAGTAAAGGTAGACCGCCGATAAACGAATATTAAACATCTCAAGAAGAAATCCAATGTTATCTGTTCCAAAAATATGGGCGCCAATGCAAAAATCACACAAAAAATAAGTTTGACCACCTTGTTGTGAATATTATATGTGGGAAGACCTTTCAATATTCAATATTTATTTCTTAAATTATTTAATAATTTAAAAGCAATTGGGGAATTAAATGAATGAAAAAATGTTACGTTATCGTTTCTGAAAAAGCGTACCCACCACATTTCTTATCACTGCATCTACATATGACGGAACATTTTTCAAAATAAAAAGAAAAGTGTTAGCTTTATGTGACATTTCTAATATTAAAGATATTTTGTATTTTTTGTAATTGGTATAAATATTTGTATCTTGTTTTGGTTAAAAATTTATATTTGACTTTTTTCATTCTTGGGATTTGTGATATACTAACGTACCCTTTCATTACCTGTCGTAGTAGAGGTTTTTAGTAGAATTTTTATGAAATTATGAACTTAAAAATTACCTGTTAATCTTGAGTGTTGATGATAAGATGATGATAATAATAATGATGATGATGTGATGATGATGATGATGATGATGATGGTGATGATTATGACGATAATAAAAATAATGCAAAATATTAACTTTTAATTTGCCTAACGATTAATCTTTAACTTTTATTACAAAAATAAAAACCATACACAAATGAGAAAATATTTTATAGAATATATTCTTTTAGTTTATTTATTTTTATACTTATCAAAAACGGAATTAAACACAATTGAAAAAAAATATACACAGGAAAAACAAAATTTAATTAATTAGTTAGGCTATTTCACATTCAAATCATTTTATTCATATTTTCTCGATTTCACGCACTGCAAGATTACAGATTAAACAGACATTCTTTATTTTTGTTCTTTTTTTGATGTATTATTTAATTTCTTATTTTACAATTAATCACCATTTTATAAATTTATCAATAAAAAAAATTAAAATTTACAATAATTATAAATTCATTAAAAAAAAATAAATTATATTCACATCATTAGAAAAAAAAAGGAAAAAAATGAACTTTAATAAAAATTACAATGATTACAATAATTTTTACTACTCTTCGCTCTTGTTTTGTTCTTGATGATGATGGATGATGATGAATGGCATGGGGTGAGTGCTAGTGATTTTCCTTGAATTGTTGTTACGCAAGCGTTTAACCTATATAGAAATTAATTTTTTTTTGTTTTTTGAACAGCTTTAGCACTACCATTAATAAAAAAAAATTTATAAAAAATTATACACAAAATAAAAGTTTGATATTTTTTGCATAACACCTCATTCACAATTATTCACATGATTTTATATTCACATTTTATCCATTCCTATTAGTTATTAAAGAAAAATCTAGATATAAAAAAAAAATGAAGAAATCTATAAATTTATTAATATTTCAATTTCATTTCGTCTACCTTTTAATTACTACTACTAATTACACAAATAAAAAATAAAAATATATGATTACAAGAAAAGAAGCACGAACACAAGCACAATAAAATCCAATTATTTCTGCGTACTTCAATTTTATTGTTATATGACATATGATAATATTATGATTTTCTCATTTTCTCAATACACCCAATCCAGCCAATAAATAATTTTCATGACATACCACCCGGTAACACCCACCAGACAGATTACGTTTGTGCGCACTCGATGTGGTAATTTACATCTGCGTCTATAAACTTGTCGTTCTTGTGCGGATAAGTTATTCGACTTTTGCCTGTACAGTCAGTGCGCATAACTGTAGAATACAAAAACGCAAAAATGCACTTTGCTAGATTATATATTACCAGTGAAAAACCATTCTAAATAAAAAAAATAAATAACGATGGTATGGATATTTTATGGCTGCAGGGTTACTAATAATTTTCATACAAAAAAGATTTTACAAGAAATTGCATAGAGTTTTACTGGATTGGACTGGTTTCACTAAATACATTTTACGTGATGTGAATGGGATGCGGATACTGGACCGTTATGTTTTTTTCTTTTTTTCTCAATTTGTGATTAATGATAGAAAAAAAATGTCAGCACAGAAATCATAGAAATTTCTTTTGCGTAATATAATTAATTTATTATTAAACTTTTACATTTACATCGAACGGTGTTTTGTCAGTCTAAACAAGAATTTTTAGGAACGTAAAGTTATAAAACATGATTAAAGAATGTTTTCTGAACTGCCTGCAATTGTAAGGTAAACTTGGATGGAACACAATTCAGTGTGTTTGAAGAAATAAATGGGTTGTTTACGTGCACTGCTATTATTCATTATCGTTATCGCTTGTACATTATAATGAGAACAGTTTAAGAACATCTCGTGGTGTTAGCTGGCGACCATTTCATCGACTTGAGGACCGCAATTTTGCCGATGATATTTGTTTCGTAACACGTACCGCAGGGTGGCATGGAAAATAAACTAAAACTTTTACAAAAGTACTCTTAACACAATTCTGGTTTTATGAACAGTGTGGCGAATCAAGAAATAGTATTCAGTTTTATATATCACTATATTTTTCTTATAACCTGGGTGAAATTAACCTAAATTATGAAAAAAAATCTGGGTGTTCAGCGAATTAAATTTTCCGGAAAATCGACTTTTAAGAATTATCAGTATCATTTGTTATGTAATTACGAGCCATAGTTTTAACGGATTTTTTTAGTTTTGTATAAAGAATTGAAAATTATAATCAATTTTTAATCTTTCATAGAAGAAATTTTTAAAATCGGTTCACACGTTCAAAAGATATGACGGATTATCATCTTTTTTAATTACGGGCTATAGTTTTAACGGATTTCTATTTTTGCTTAGAGCATTGCAAATTATTGATTATAAAGAAATTCCCTAAAAAAAGATGATAAAAGTCGATTTTCCGGAAAATTCAGTAAGAGTACATTAAAATTTTTTTTACACTCGTCTACCAGAAAAATATAGTAATATTGCAATCTGGAAAAATTTTTTCACGCGTTGCCACTGGATTATGGCCCTGATAGAGTAGGTCGATGAATTCGGCTACATCGATAGTAGGTGGTAAGAACTGATGGTGGTGTTCGTGTTCGATGATCTGAAACAATTGGTAATGATTAATGATTAATTAATATAAATAATATATAATATAGTTCTTATTTTTCTAATTAATTAACATACATTTGTATATAAATTGATTGAATTAGTTCAGTAATTTTTTATTAAACATTTTTTCTCAATTATAACCTTACGCTAATCTTTCTTCTTTTATATATTAACACGTATGAATACAATTTTCATTTATTTGATGGATGTATTTGTTGTATTTACAGTTTCATAAATTATTTTATTTAATTTATTTTGAATTGAACGTTTGTTTAATATTAATTTATTTTTATTTTTAGTATTATTATTATTATTATTATTATTATTATTATTATTATTATTATTATCATTATTATCATTATCATTGTTATCAGGTTGATCTGAATGCGTTTTTAAATGTTGTAAATATCTAAACAAAAAAAATCATATTAAAAATTAATAATAAAATGTGAAAAATCAAAAATCCATACTTATTTTTTCGTATAAATGTGCATGAACAATTTTCACATTTATATGGTTTATCCGTGGTATGCGAATACATATGCATTTTTAATGACCATTGTTTTGAATATTGTTTATTACAAATTGTACATTTATGTTTAACACCTAAATGTGTGTCCATATGACGATCTAAATGACTTTTTTGTTTGTAACTATTTGGACAACGTTCACAAATATATGGTTTTTCACCGGTATGTTCACGCCGATGTAATATTAAATATGATGCACGGCTAAATTTTTTATCACAATCTGGACACTTAACAGTTTTTCCCGTATGCAATGTTAAATGAGTTTTTAATATTGTATTTTGTGAAAAACATTTACCACAAAATTTACATTTATATGGTTTTTCACCGGTATGTACACGTTTATGACATTTCAATGCATTACCTTGGGCAAATTTTGAACCACATTCTTGACATTGATATGGACGTTCTCCCGTATGAGTACGACGATGACTTCGCAAACGAAATTCTGTTGCAAATGATTTTTCTGCCAAGAAAAATTTGAAAATAAAAAACCGATAAAATTTATTGTTATTCTACCAAGAAAAATTTGAAAATAATAAACCGATAAAAGTTATTGTTATTTTAATTAAAATTAAATTAATTATTAAAATGTTATTAAACGATTTCTTAGAAACTGGTGTCAACCGAAGAAAAATTAACAACACTAAGCGTTAGTTGTTGTGTAAGTTATTATAAGATGTAATTCCAGAGTTTGTAGATCGTATAGGATTCAGACATCTCAAAACAGTTCAATGCATGCACCATAGATCAGTGAATGTGGCTGATCACTATTATTATTTACTGTGCGGCACATATCGCTCCATTTATTGGGTTGGCAAATATGTTTGTGTATTATGTGTATTTTTTAAATATATAAATTAATTAATTCTTTACATTGCATAAGAGTGTATTTTAACATCATCGACATTATTGAAATTCTTACCATTTAAGAAGTTATTCAAATTTCGTAAAGCAATCTGATGGTGCAACGTTAGTTCCTAATCAAGCTTCAATCCTATTTTATTGCCGAGTAACCAAAGATTTGCGTGTAACACATTAACTTTTCGATTTGCCAATTCTAATCGCTTTGAATTGCTTTCAGTTTGATTATAGGTAATTCCTTTGTAATCCCATCAAATTGATAACATAAATTGCTTTTGATGAATAACAAAATGATGCATGTTGGTTTGTACTGGTTCATCTTGCTTACTTAGTTTTAATTTATATTATTGTATACATTCCATTGTACATCGTCGGTTATCAATCGTTTCACAAATTTCTGTTACATTTTAAAAGTAAATTTCAGATGGTACGGCATTGTGTTAAATGAATTTCTTAAAGCTCATTAGAAACACAGCCAAATTGTATTATACGCATTATTTCAATACATGTGTGTTATGCATTATGTTTCTTCGCAATCTCACGTGTTATGCTATGACGATTCGCGTCGATTATTGCTTTGATGTAGTAGCCATCAACTGAAACTTATGTCTACTATCGACCAAATATTTACAATCATGGAAAAAACATAACATCGACAAAAATCAACCGGGTCACCAAAATTTATACAATATATTAGAAGAATTTGGAATGCCAACAAAACTCATCAGATTCAAATGGGTGACATTAAGTGACATGAATTGAAAAATATTGATCCAAAACATGATTTCAGATCCATTCGACATAGAAACGGGTTTAAAACAATGCGATTGCTTATTATCCACAACACTCTTGACGAATGTTGTTCGAGTGACGTTCAAAAAAGCAATTACATTATTGTCAATAAACCGACAAAGAACAATCTTTAATACATCAAGGCAATTCAAGTACTTGGGCTTAATTCTCAATGTGTGTCGAATAATATGGGAAAGGTAATTAAAATAAAAACATCGCACGCGTAACAAATGTATATATACTTTGAAACCCCCAACCCAATAAATCATTTTCTCTTTTGCATTCTTTTACCGCAGTTGAGTTTTACGTCGAATAATATTCACGCTTAAGAATTAAGTATGCAACTAGCTACAGCAATGTAGTAGTTAATCATTTATAAACAAAGTGTATTGTATACCGTTAGCCTCTGCTCCAGCGTCTTTAACAAGAACGAAATTACAATGATTCGTTTATATAAATTCTTTGTTCTGCAATGGTTGGATTTTTCAATATTGAAACCGTTAAACCCATTTCCTCTTTCTAGCTACCTGCTACACATTTCGTTTCTAAGCAGCGCCGATGTCCCTATCGACAAGACGTAATTTTTTAAATATTAATGGGGTATATTTTTCGACCTGAGGATTAATATAATTACAATTTATCTTGCACACTCTTATCACACACTAAATTTTATCTATGCCCTAATCTAATGTTAAAAAAAGAAGAAAAAAAAAACACATACCACAAACATCACAATTATAATTACGTTCACCGGTATGTGTTAATGTATGTATACGTAAACGTTGATTTGTTGTAAAACCTTTACCACATATTGAGCATAAAAATCTACATATAATTATAATATTAATAATATAAAATTTGAATGTAAGCAATTTGATGAAATAAATAATCCATTTACTTTTGCTCTGGTTTTTTGACATGACTATTTTGATGACTTTGTAATGCTGGTTTTGTACAATAACTTTTATCGCATTCATTACATTTAAATGAACGATCACCTGGAACAAATAAAAATTTTACAATAATAAATAACCGAACTATTATTAAAAATAAACTATTTATTAACTCTATTGTCATAATGTTACAAACCTTGATGTTGTAATAAATGTGATTTCAATGATGATTCTTGTGAACACAATTTTCCACAAACATTACATAAGTATGAAAACGGTTTACCGTTATGAACAGATTCAATATGTTTTTCTAAGGATACTTTTAATGCTATAAATATAATAAATTTTAATAAATAATTGGAATCATAAAGGACTTAATTAGAACAATGAAAAACTACATAAAGTAGAAAATATCAGTAACCTCAAAAGAAACACTGATAAAATAAAACAAGACCTACTAATTTATATCAATGTATGATCAAGTAAAAGCCATCATAAACTTATTGTATACGGTCGTCAAATTTGAAATACTACACAAAAAAGACTATTCCACAATGTAAGAGAGATGTCAAATCACATGGACAAATAGGTTATCCAAGAATACCAATTTATTAAAAACTAGCTCCAATGGAAACAACACGTTGTTCGTTAACGAATAAAATAAAGCGGCACACTAGAGTATAATCAAAATCAGAAAAAATCAACGTTTGATGACGACATATCTATCGGAAATCACCGGCGACAAAAATAATACAATAATACGTTTGCTAAACCGTAACAAGTAGAAATGTCCTATAAAAAAAAATTCAAAGTAGTTGAAATGAATACAGCGATTAATAGAAAACTAAGTGCCGAATAACACCAAAAGCTGTGATAAATTAGTACGTATAATAAAAATAGTAGGGGATGTAGCAAAGTTCCCTTGACTTCACAAGGAACATTCAAGTAATACAACTGAGTAATATCGTTCATTAGAAGGAGCAATCTATCCAAGCGTAATATCTTATGGAATGGAATGCATTTTAATCATATCATCATGAGAGAATAAATATCTGACGATAATAATAGACAAATAAACCTGAAACGAATCTAGGCGATAATATTGTGAAAAAAGCCATAAAGTATTTAAAAAAAATGTTTAACCACTTCGATTTGTAATTGAAATTTAATGACTTATATAACATAAGCCAATAAGAATTACGATAAAACAGTCAATAGATGAGAATAATTCAAATGAAAAAATAAAAATATATTGAACTTACGAAATCCTTTTTTACAATGATCACATTCATACCAATTTTTAAATATTTTTAATTGATTTGCATCTAATTTAAGTAAAGATTTATTTTTGTCTGCTACTATCGACGGATCATTGAATACATTTTTCTGCATCACCTCAGTTGTCGTTGGTTCATCAATTTCAATACAACTTATAATAAATCCAGCTGTTGATGCATCCACTTTCATTTTGTCTGCAATTTCCTTCTCTTCTATTTCCTTAATTTTTTCTTCAGTTTCAGCTATAACTTTATTAAAATTTTCAGTTCTTATTATTTCAATTTTGATATCATTATTATTATTAATATTATAGTTGTTAATTTGTTCATTAAATTGTTTTAATAACCATTTTTTCCGTGGTGACTTTCTAAGTTTTCTATCATTTTTCATTTCAACCTAAAAACACTTTATAAATTATTATTTTTTAAATAAATATGAATATTAAAAATAACTATACATTTTCATTAAATTGTTTTTTAAAAGTTTCTTTTGATTGAGTCACGTTCGGCAGTGTGGCGGATGTTGATTTTTCATCCTGTTCCACTAATATCTCTATTAAATAGTTATCATCTTCAGTTGCTTTTGTTTGTTGTTGATCTGTTTCATCAATTCTTGTTGTACTTAATACTACTGCAGCTGTAGCTGCTTGTTCTGCTGCAGCTGTTCGTAATTGTAAATCAGATTGTTCACATTTTTTTCGAAATTTATATGCAACTGTTAATTCTTCTACACAGTTTAAACAAATCATTTTTGGTAAACTATCTGTTTCTATTAATTTAATGTTTGTACAAATTTCTAATTGTTCAGAATAAGTTAAATTTATATTATTATCAATTTCGACACCATTTTCATCTTCAAATATATACTTTGTAAATAAGTCACGCATTTCTTCTTGTACATGCAAACATGACCGACAACACATTGAATTTAAATTCATTGTTTGATTTTGTTTTTATTGAAATTTAATTAATTTATTTTTATGAATTTATTTATTATTACTTTAAAAAAAAATAAAAATTTAAAAATTACTATACAATACAATACATTCATCGAACGAATAAAATAAAAAGTGAAAAAAAAATGTTGACAAATTTTGACATAAATGAAATTTTTTGCGTTTTCGGCTGAAATATTTATAAATGCTTCTGCTGGATTAATTTCTATTGAACATATTCATAAGCAACAACTCTCGAGACGACTCTTTATATGTTTTTAAATTTTATACTTCGTTCACATAATAAATAAATTTAATTTAAATATATATAATAATATCAAAAAATGAAAATGAAAGAATGTATAATGAAATAATTTTGTACAGATATCCATTTAAATGTAATCTACAACAATGTACGATGATAACTGTTCACCTGATGCGTATTACAAACACCACTTATTACTCGACGAACCTCAAAAATCAAACGTTGTAGTAAATCCGCATCGTTGTATGTTTTCAAATGTAACTGTAGTGTTGAAAAAAAAATTGAAAATTGAAATTGAAAAATAATTATAAATTCGAATTTATGTAATGATAAAATAAATTGTTTAACTAAGGCATGTTTCATGGAATTATATTTTAATTAATTAACTTTTTTCTCCATGTAACAGCTTCAGTTACATTTAATCTATCTAACAATATATACTATGTCTTCACTTGATGAATTTTATAGTTTATAATGTCACCTTGTAAAATGTTTATTAAGTGAAGACTAGAATTTTATCGTGGAAATATCAAAATATTCAACTTTATAGTATATAATGTATATATATTTACTCTTCGTATGCATAAGATTTACTTACTGTAATGTTTGTTGTAAAATAAACTAAAGCTGTAAAGGCAACAATAGTCAGTATAATGATGTAAATATGATTTATAATATAATTAATTGAATTTATATACTAAATGCACATTGTCAAATTTAAATTTTAAATATAGATTCATTGAACGTATCCTCCAAAATTACAGATGTTGTAAGGTTTTCATCTGGCATACCAAAATAAAAAATTAATATAAAAATTAGGAATAAATTACAAAATCCCATGGAGGTTGTATTTCTATGTCGATGACAAAATCCAATTCAATTTCGATAAACTGTTATTGAACTGCCGCATATGTGATACATTCTGATGTTGGTACAACAACAAATCAAACAAAAACACAAATTTATTTTTCATTCAATTTGTGCACTGCCGGGTACAGGCCATTGACATTGACCGTAGTATGACATTTACTACATTTTTATAATATTATTTTTATTTTTATTTGTTTATTTCTTGTAATTTTGTTTTGTGATTATTTGAAAAATTTTTTGTTTGTTTATTAATCATTATTTTTTTTCTAATGAAAATACCAAAAATAAAAATGACGTTTAAGATAATATTTATTATAATGAATTTATTAATAATTTATAATTTATGTGATAGTGAAAATTGTGTCAATATTTTTGATGAAAATATTCATTTACACTTATCAACAAAAACACCATATCGTTTTCTAGTAAATAAAAATGATCGAAAAATTGAATATGAAAGTAAGTACAAACGGAAAATAATTGTTAATAATTATAATAATTAATTAATTGTTTGTTTTTTTTTTTCTTGCTTTCTTTATGTTACGCAGATTGTCAACCAATTCGTTCATGGTCAATTATACGTCATGGAACACGTAATCCTGGACTTAATATTATAAATTTAATGAAAACAAAATTAATTGCGATACGTGATCGAATCGTTAATAATCCGGAACTACAATTATGTAATAAACAAATTGAATTATTTCGCGAATGGCATTCAATGATAGATGAAAATGAAGCAAAGTATTTAGTATTAGAAGGAACTGATGAACTATTAAAATTGGGTAAACGTTTTCATCCACGCTTTCCTGGATTGTTATCCGAAACATATAATAGTAGTTTGTATAAAGTAGGTATAAATAATTATATAAATTCGAATTAACAATTATGAAAAGGCTAACACTCGCCTTTGGAATTTGATACATTTTTTCTTAATAGTGTATACCCTTCTTCAAATTACGACATCTACCTAATTTCCTTCCTCTTTCAGACAAAACCCGAATAATTAATTAGAAAAATTAAGAAATCGCATAATTTTGAATTTAAGCATTTGATTTTATGTATAATAAATTTCTAATATTTGGTGACGATAAGTTACATTACTGACTGGGAGCTATATAAACTGAAACTACTAAAAAACCAACTAATAACTAAGAACCTGCTATAGAGGTATTTTTGTTTACATTTAGATATTATTTTAAAAAGTTGGTAGAGTTGGACAATATATTTTACACTGCAACCTCTGCAACTATTTATTCGATTTTATTGTTATTTTGATCTTAAGAGTGTATTATGATAAGACTTCTTATTGTCTGAAAGTAGTGAATCTTGGTAGTGATCACTTGTGTATAAATATAATAATAAAATACGTCATATATATACCAGCGTAGTATTTCTGCTCTAGTTTGTTTACCTAATTGACTTAGAGTTTCTTCGTAATTAAAAATTGATCATTTGAGTTCAATAGATCTCAATGTCAATGAGATTTGGTAATAGTTTTGATATAAACATCAAAGAACTCTGTTGCTTATTGGTAAGTCTTTGGGAATTTTAACCACCTATAATTTGTTATAGAATTACATTTTTTTTATATTTATGTAATTCCACGAAACGTCTCCACTAAATTAAATTAAGACGTAACCGGTTTTTGTTTTTTGTTTTTTTTTTTTGTACATTTTAATAAGTAATATAATTTTAACATTGAAATTATCGCGCTTATAATTTTAATAATATGCAAATATTTATCTCTTCTTTATTTATTAATATACCTATTATTATAAATTTACATATACACGTATTTGAGTTAATGAAATTCGCGGGATAACAAAAATGATATAATAAAAATTAAACATTATGAAAACGCTGATATTTAAAAATGCAAAAATAACTGCGTGAGGCAATTATAAAATACTTAAAAGTGGAAAATACGCTGGTGAGGATGTGGTTTACAATTTCAATCAAATATACATTTGTAACTGCAGTAAATAATATTACTATTATGTTTACAAACAGGTTTACAGGAAGCAAAAATAATAATTACTATCCTCACCTTGGTATGTATTGTTCGTGGACATCGAAACGTCAGTTCAATTTTCTGTAATTTCTTTGGAAAGTTTTAACAAAATATATAGCTTATATGAGCGATGATGTTTGCTTGCTGACACATACAACGGTGTGATATGCAAAATAAAGTACGAAAACTGGGCTTGGATCTGCGATTAAGATCAACGAGTTGAAAACTTCGTTACAGTTGGGAAACAGATTAACCGCAAAATCGATGATAGTATTTTTGAGGAAACCGATGGATTATGCTACCTCTCGGTAGTATGGTAACAACTGATGTTGGTGTGCAAAAGCAAATGTATATACGAAATAAAATATGCTAGCCCTGTTGGTTGCATTCAACATTCAACAAATAACATCGCGTCCAACGGCCTAACAGACAATTGGTAAAGAGAAGCAAACAAAAAATGAGGCTGATCCCGGGTTGTATATATTGTGTTGATGGAAATTAATTTTCCTCTTCTCACGAATGTATCCAACATCTCCAGAAAGTAACAATACTATTCAAAGTTAATTTTGTTTTAACTTTTTGAAAATAAACGATCAACAAAACACCTTTATAATACACAGAAACAATAACCTTGCCATAATTTTTCCTGCTGATGGAAACGGGTTTTCCGGTCTTGTTCACTTCCACCGGCTTCAATCCATTGTTTTGAATTTTCATTTCATTTTGATATATATACCAGTGATGTGATGGATTCTAGTTACATCAATAGCTATGAAACGACGTTTAAAATCTATTTTCTTTTGCTTAAAACAATTCAATCACGCTGGAGAAATTCGAAATTCGAATACTCTTTTGGTCAATTGTAAGCAAATTTGGCAACGATCTTGCACAAATCTTTATCATGTATAATTTTTCATGCAAAATTTCTTTAAACCTCAGCAATTTCACTCAATTTGTCGCTCATCGAACATTATATCATGGACTTGCTGGATGATTTGTGTTGTTTTATCAGTTTTTGGGCGATCTTTGCGTGCGTGGTTTGTATGACCAGATTTAATAAGAGCAGCTCATTTTATCACAATAAAAAATAAAGTTGATGCATTCTTATACACACAAATGATTCAATGTCGCAGTAGTTAGAACTCATATAATTCCATTAATTCCGGTAATGACACGAGACTGTATTTTTCATATTGAAAATTACTACATTGAGTTGCCATTCGTTCGTTTAGTGAAATAAACCAGGCACTTTTTTTGAACAATATGGTGTTGGACGCTATTCAGATTTTAACAATGTCACCACACTCAACGCTACCCGTATAACAATCGTTTGAATTAATGAAATATGAATCGAAATCGAATTATACACCAATTGATGAATTGTTATATACTCAAACATACTGAGAAACTTAATAACATCGCAGCAATGTTAGGTAGATGCACGAGAGAGACGGGGTTAATATCTGCGACTCCACGAATTCTGATGTGATCCGATATCAACCGAATAAATATCAGAAACTTTTAATCGTTTCGCAAAAACTTATATTTTAACCTTAAAATAATATAAATAAATAAATTTATTTTTATAGTTTAAATTTACAGACACCCAGAGAACCCGTTCAAGTTTTAATGCATTTGTAAGCGGCTTATTTGGACGTGATAGTTTACATAGGATTTTATATGAAGAACCATTAAAACGTGATCCAATTTTAAGAGTAAATTAGCCAAATTGAAATTCTTTTGTTAAATAATAAAATAACAGTTTCTGTTTATTAATTTTTGTTTAGTTTTATAAATTATGTAAAAAATGGAAAAAGGAAGTTGATAAAAATCCGGATGCATTGTCGGAAATAAAATTATGGTCAAACAGTAATGAAATGAAAAACGTATTGAAATCTATTGAACGTGAATTTGGTTTAACAAACATAACCGTTGATGACGTACGTTTAATGTACACAACATGTACATTTGAATTGGCATCGAATAAATACGGTCAAAGTCCATGGTGTTTGTTATTCAATTCGCATTCCATAAAAGTTATGGAATTTTTTGAAGATTTAGAATATTATTGGATTGATGGTTATGGTTATAATTTAACGTATGCACAAGCATGTCCAGCTATTTCCGATATGTTTAAACATATTATGTATGTATGTTTTATTTTTATATTTATTAAATAATATAATAAATAAATATATTAACAAAAATTTCTATAGGCCCAATTCAAAAGAACCAAATGCTACATTTTATTTCACACATTCTGGTACAATATTAAAATTATTAGCACATTTAGGATTATACAAAGATGAGTTTCAATTAACCCATAATGATTTTGACAAAGAACGTAAATGGGAGTCTAGTAAAATTGATGTATTTGCTAGTAATTTAATGTTCATAACTTATAAGTAAGAACAATGGCTTTAACATAATTAACTTTTTATAGATAATTTTTAAAATTGTGTTTTGTTTTTGCAGTTGCGAAAATGGTTTTTATGTTTTGACAATGCATCAAGAAAATGTTATAAATATTCCAGGATGTCCAGAAAATACAGATTTATGTGATATTAATACATTTTCGGACAATTTAAAAGAATCTATAAATAATTGTAAATTTAATGAAATGTGTACAATTATTTAGAAACAAATCCAAATATGTAGCTAATATGGACGTGTGATTTACAAAGGATTATATTATTTATAGAATTGTGTATTATTTTATATGTGTTGAGGTATTCATAATTTGTTATTTTTTAAATAAATATATTAATTTTTATATTTATTGGATTAGAGTTATTTTTTTATTGTTTTGTATTGTTCTTATATAGACAATGATTGGCATATTACAAAAATTAAGTAATTGATACATCAAAGATCCTGTGTCAATAATATTAGGTTTCAGATATGTGTTTAAGTACACATACAATTTGTAATATTAAAAATCAGACCGTTAACGCTCGATTATTTCATGCATCTAAATTTATTGATCGTCAAGGTTACCCTTTGTTGTTATTTTATGATATCATCTTAAAGAAAAACGAATCGGTGTTAATTTATTAATAAAACTTGTACGTAGAAGTGGTTAAAAATTGATTCCCAACTAGAAAAATAATATAAAAGAGGAAAATCAAACTCAAATCTAAAATTGGAGAAAATTTTTCCCTCAACGATCAACAATATTACACAAAATCCTATGTGAAAGAAATCCCATAAAACGATCCGATTTATAATCACCACAAATTTTTCGGTATTTATTTTAATGCTGAAATTTTTCTGTTCGTTTATAGAATAAAAGGAAAAACGAATATCTTTGAAAATATGGTGTTGGACACTACTCAAAGATTAACAATGCCTGCACACACACATCACTATTGGTTAATCACCCATGTAAAAATAATAGAATTATTTTAAAACATCTATCTTTCGTTAATTGCAGTACAATTTGTAAATTGTTATTTACTCCCATGCGGAGTAATTTACCAAATTAGCTGTAATGAAAGGTTTATTAGATGAACTACAGCTCCACTTGGAGCAATATATGAGTTTGAAAAAAAAAAAATTTACCCTCTTGACTGTAATCGAATATGCTCACAGATAAGATGCCATATATTTTCCACTTGAAGCAGCATGATTTGATGTTCCATAAACTGGCACTATTTATCAATTGAATGATAATCAACACGTATTTCAGATGAATAGAACTTTGTAGTATTTTTAGTAAAACATATTTGGGTAATTTTAGACGAAAAAGCTGAACCTGGATATTTATTGATAATAAAATTTATAAGGCTACTGCTTGTATTCAATGTGTTTTTGATATCTCGTTGTGGGTTCTTTCCAAGGTTGATCCATTTAGGTGACTTGGGTTATATGTCTCATTAATGCAGTTCTAAAACAACTAAAACTACACGCTGTACCTATCAATCCACTGCACACACATGTAGTGTTGGTAGTCCTCTACAATTACAGATTAGTGTATAGCAATTTTTTAGATAAATAACTGCGGACTCTCTTTTGTAGTTTAGCATAATCTCTATTCGGCATTCTCTTCTAGGTCCGTGTTATTGAAGTGTAAGTTACAATTAAGTATTTAGTTTTTGAACCATATCCACAGTTCTTGTAAAAAGTAATAACTGGCTCCCTATTACCTGTTTCAATCCTATCTCAACTAAATTTACCTTATGTATTTAATGCACGTGCGAAATGAGTCACATAGAAAGGCTATGAATGACAAAGTAATATTGTGAATTTTACTGTTGGTTATACCTATTGAATTTAATCGAATGGCCGCGTCAATCGAAACAATTTCGGAAATGAATATTTAAATTAACAATCTGAGAAATTCGAATATAAATTTCTTATTATATTAAAAAAAAGTTTGCCATTTAGGTTAGAACTGATAATTTTACCAAAATTTGTTACGACATTGAAAAGTGTAACGGCAACGGAAATCTAGTGTATAATACAATACCATCCTGCATAATACCTTCAAAATCTACGCCCAATGTGAACAAATGATTACGTTAGATTTTCTTTATACGAATTTTAAGTTGATAATCGAATAAATAATTAAATTAAAAATAGAAATTAATTCCGTTTATTGGAATTGAAATTGAAATTTATGGAAATTTTTATTACCGATGTAAGGTTATGAAAGTTGAAAAAATTTGATAAATGTTGTAAGGTTTTACACATAGTGCACGGTGTATTTATATATCGAAGAGACCTATTTGACAATCGAAATTTTTGTTTATATTTTATTTCTTTTTGTAATTTTGTTTAGAAATTTTTAGTTTGAATTTTTCTGTGAATTGAATTAATTGAGACGTTTTTCTTCTTTTTTTTTTTTTATAAATGTATATATTTTTATATTAAAAATAATAAAAATGTTATTTAAAATAATATTTATTTTTATAAATTTATCATTTATTTATATTTTATGTGATAGTAAAAATTGTCTTAATATTTATGATGAAAATATTCATTTACATTTAGCAGCAAAAACACCGTATCGTGTTGTTGAAAATAAAAATCATACAAAAATTGAATATGAAAGTAAGTGACCTCCGGCAGCTTCTAATTAAATCTAATTTCCTAATAAATTATTTTAATTTTTCATTTTATTTCTATACTTTTGTGTATATTTAAAGATTGTAAAGCAATACGTTCATGGTCAATTATACGTCATGGAACACGTAATCCTGGACGTAAAATTATAAATTTAATGAAGACAAAATTAACCGGAATACGTGATCAAATTGTTAATAATCCAGAACAAAAATTGTGTAATGAACACATTGAATTATTTCGTAAATGGAATTCAATAATAGATGAAAATGAAGCAAAAAATTTGTTATTAGAAGGAACAGATGAACTATTACAATTGGGTGAACGTATTCAATTACGGTTACCCATTTTTCTAACAGAATCTTATAATAGTAGCTTTTATAAAGTAATTGTATTTGAAATATATGTTTCTCGCTTTTATACATTTTTTTCGTGATTTTCATTAATAAGCGGATGTGTTGTGACAGTATTCGAAAACACAATTTTTGGTTATTGAGTCAAATTTAATGTGAATGACTTCTATATTATAAAGTTCTGCTAAAAATAGAACTCAAAGCAAAGTTTTGCTATTATTAAATTCATTATACACACACGAACACACATTTTATTGATTAATTAAAAAAATATCAAAAACATTTTTTTTAAGTTTAAATTCACAGATACTCAAAGGACCCGTTTAAGTTATGAAGCATTTGTAACTGGTTTATTTGGACGTGATAATCTACATCGTATTTTCTATGAAGAACCATTAAAAATTGATCCAGTCTTAAGAGTAAATTATTTTATTCATAAATATTAATTAATTTTATAATAACATTTCTTTTATCTATTTAGTTTTATAAATTATGTAAAAGATGGAAAAAAGAGGTTGATAAAAATCCGGATGCATTGTCGGAAATAAAATTATGGTCAAACAGTAATGAAATGAAAAAAGTATTAAAATCTATTGAACGTGAATTTGGTTTAACAAACATAACGGTTGATGACGTACGTTTAATGTATACAGTTTGCACGTATGAATTGGCATCTAGCAAATATGATCAGAGTCCATGGTGTTTGTTATTCAATTCGCATTCCATAAAAGTTATGGAATTTTTTGAAGATTTAGAATATTATTGGATTGATGGTTATGGTTATAATTTAACGTATGCACAAGCATGTCCAGCTATTTCCGATATGTTTAAACATATTATGTATGTATGTTTTATTTTTATATTTATTAAATAATATAATAAATAAATATATTAACAAAAATTTCTATAGGCCCAATTCAAAAGAACCAAATGCTACATTTTATTTCACACATTCTGGTACAATATTAAAATTATTAGCACATTTAGGATTATACAAAGATGAGTTTCAATTAACCCATGATGATTTTGACAAAGAACGTAAATGGGAGTCTAGTAAAATTGATGTATTTGCTAGTAATTTAATGTTCATAACTTATAAGTAAGAACTATGGCATTAACATAATTAACTTTTTATAGATAATCTGATAATTTTTAAAATTGTGTTTTGTTTTTGCAGTTGCGAAAATGGTTTTTATGTTTTGACAATGCATCAAGAAAATGTTATAAATATTCCAGGATGTCCAGAAAATACAGATTTATGTGATATTAATACATTTTCGGACAATTTAAAAGAATCTATAAATAATTGTAAATTTAATGAAATGTGTACAATTATTTAGAAATGAAACGATACGGATAATGGAATTCTGCAGATTTACACAGAACGTTAAATTAGATATTATAAATGTGTACTGGTATACACGCACTGTGTGTTTTTTTGCAATTTAAATCAATATTCTTTTTATAACATTCCAGTTGTGTTTGTTATTATGAATTTAATATATACCAGTAATAAAAAATTAACAATAAGGAAAATTAATTATTCTTCTAGTGCTTATTTATAAGGTATAGTTTTTCTATTTTTTAGCTTATTTATTTTGGTTAATAAGACCATATGGTTAACGCATATTTGTTTGTGTGTATTAAATATAATTACACTAGAAAATAAACTCACCTGTGAAATGCTCTCATATAACAATGACAATGGCCAAGGGTAGTCTATACGCAAAAAATGGCGATAATCAAGAAAATTAATGTATTAAATAACGCAGATGTTAAACAAAAATGATATTAATAAAAAAAAACTAAATTGAAATACTAAAATAACGAAATCTGATTCGGGTAGTTCTTAATTGTTATGGACATATATCGATAATAATATAATGTTCGTGTATTTACTAACAACAAATAATATGCTAGAATAAGTTTTCATCGTTATAGTCATCCTTGATATAATAGCCTCCTGCATTAATATTTATCTTGTTTTATATCTTTGATGTTGCATATATTACCTTACACTTATTGCCTTCTGGGCTATATATCACACTCCCAAAATGTTTTACTTCATTGAAGACTTTAGGCTATCTCATACAAAAATTCGATTTAATCTAATAATAGAGACAAATTCCCTTATACCAAATTTATGTTATCCAAATTAAATGTCACATTTGGATTATCATATGTTAGCTATAAATTTGTTTGTACTGCATTGGACAATCAGTTGGTATTTTGAATGAGGAACATTTGAAGATTTTTAAACATTTGATCATTAGGGCTTCTTCAAAGCTTTAATTGAAATGAATTAACTGAAAATGGACTGTGATTGATTTATTTCACCAAAACATGGTTATTAGCGGCATATGATGGAAAATTACGGAAGAATTTGGTATTCAAAAAAAAAAAACTGATAACGTTGGATAATGTTGTCATATGTGCGAATGCGAGATAAATTATCTGATCATTTTGAAACTACGACATTGTGACCCATTATGATTATAATAATAACATTACGCTAGAGAAGGTTTAATGTATCGAAATATGGTGACTATCAAGGATGCTATCGAATCGTGAAACAAGGAGACATCGGTTCTAAGTCCTAAAGTGAATACAGACGAAACAAAATATACAATAGCTCTCAAAACTGTCACAGTGTTTGACAAAATTTGACTTAATAAATAAAACTCAGATTTGTAAATGTATGAAATATATCAAACTTTATTTTCAAATAATAAAATGTTTGACAAACATGAAAAAAAAAATATTTATAAACATAATGAAATTAAAATTATATAATTCAAATAAAAAGAACTGACTACATTGGGACAGTTTTGAGACCCACTAAAACTAATTGAATAACTTTGTGTTTAGTACTTCGTGTAAGCTCCTGTAGCCTTTAAATCTGCAGCAATACGTCTAGGCATGGAAGATTATCAAAAGTATTTTGATCTATTTTTGACCATACCTCTTGAAATCTGTCCCACAATTTTCATTAATTCCCTTCGGCTCTATTTCATATTTATTAAGCTCTATTTTCATCGTCATCCATAAGTTTTCTATTGAATTAATGATGGCCAGTCTGAAACTTTAATTCTATGTTCCATCATCCACTTTTTGGTATGTTTGGTATCATGTTTTCGATCGTTGTCCCGTTTGATATATAATATCCTTTAAGTTTTTTTCTGTGCATTCGTAAATCTTGCGAAATTTCACAATAAGCCTGAGCCGTCATTTTCCCTTAAATTTTTGTCAATTATAGCACACCATTCTTATAAAAACATCCCCATAACATTAAACTTCCGCCACTAAATTTTATAGTAGTAATTATATTAATATCACAAATAGGTGTATTGGTTTGTTTGCACACATATTCATGTCCATCTGATTCAATTCTATTGATTTTGGTAGTTATCACTAAAAAATATGCTTTTCCAATCATGAGGTGTTCAATGTTTGATACTTTTTACAAAATTGTAATCGCATTTTTTGTATCTTAGTTTCAAGCTGGTCTTTTTTTTTTTTTTTAGTTCTGGCCTTGAAACCTGCGAGCCACATAAAATTCTTCACACAGTTTCCGCTGATATATCTACAGAGCTTGCATTTTTTATATAATATTTGGCAGCATCAACAGCATTTTTCGCTGTCCTTTTTTAATTAAGCTGACAATACGTGATTTATAGGCTACAGATAACTTCCGTTTTTCTACCTCCTTTCGATAAACTGTTATCTGTCCACTGTTCTGTGCTAAATCTACTTCCAATTCCTAATTTTCAGCCGCTATTTCACTAGCTGATTCCACTTTCTCGATTAAGAAACTAAGGTTATTATTAGAATTTTTTTTTTTTTAATTATATGTGAATGTGGATTGTTGCGGTGGTTGGTGGTGGTTGTTGTGATGATGTTAAAGACAAATATTCAATATACACATATATGGAATTCTCTTTATTTGTATATAAATATTTATTTTAATTTTATTAAAAATATATATGTTATTAATTTTAATTAATTTTCATTTCGGTTACATATAAATAACAATAATGATTTTTTTTAATAAATTAATTATATAAAATTAAAAAAAAAATTTTTAAAATAGATTTTCTTTTCAATAACTCTAAATAAATAAATATAATTAATTAATGTTGGGAAAGCCTCGCACAACGGTACACGAAACGCCGTGTATTCTATGTTTCGCATTTTATATAATGCTAATATATTTAACATTATTTAATTAAAATATAAAAAAATAAATTAATTTATTATAATTAAAAAAAAAAAAAAACAATTTTATTAATTCTATTAATTAATTATATATTTATAGTATTTATAATTGTAATTCATTGGAGACTGCATATGCATTGGTTAATTGTATTAATTATAATTTGGAAGATTTTTCATTAAGTTACCGGTATAATTGATTTAATGTTTTCTAAAAATATATTTCAAAATATATAGTCCAATTTTTTACCTTTTTATTTATTATAAATGTATATTTTTAATAGAAATATTAATAATAATTAAATTAGTTAATTCATATATGCGCACAGCCATTACATTTTCTTTATATGCGTTTTGTTTAATTTTTTATTAATTATATTAATTTTAATTACTCGTATTTTTTAATGCTATACAAAAAAATTACAATCACACAAATTTTATGTTAAATTAAAAATAATTGTAATCAATTAATTCGGCATTAGCTGGGGTTGTACTAAAATTTATTAAGTTAAAATTAATATAGTTTTTATAAGTTATTTTTTTTTTTTTTTTATATGTAACACACTTGCGCTACAACTTCTTTGTAATTCGTCTTATGGTTATGGTGTGGTCTAGTCGTAAGATTAGTAAAATTCTGTTAGCTCACAGCTGTGACAATTAAAAAATATTTTTTACTATTTCTGAAGAACATTCATTTCTATAATATTTTTATAATTAAAATAATTAATTAATTTGGCAATATTTTATGTCAGAAATGTTTTTTTTTTTTTTTTTTACAATTTAAATAATTAATAATTCTAATAATTGAAGTAGATTAGGTCTCTCTTACAAAATCATACATTGCAATTCTGTGTAAAGTACTTTTTGTCCAGTATAGCCTAAATCAAATGCAATATTTGCGTTTAGTCGTACCGTATCAATACACATTTCATACGATTACGAATATTTACGACTAATTCCGCGCAGCATAAGACTAATCACAGTTGGTAGCACCCGACTTTAATACAGTAATGTTTTCTACCGGAATTTATATGTTTTTATATATACTATTTCTATGTTTAGCTAAAATCTTATGTAATTCAGTAATATAGTATTTATATTAAAAATAAAGTGTGTCCCAATCAGACTAGTCCAAACAAATAGGATATTATGTATTTAGATAGACTAATAAAATGATAAAAATTATTCAAGATCAATGTTCCAATCAATAATATGATCCTTGGCAACACCACTTCAGGACCATTTCAGATTTTGTTGTTTTAGATTTTACAATTAGTCACTGGAATGGTCCAAACGACGAAAAGATAATAATTGCATCGACCAGAATGAATATGAAACAATTACAAATCGAGTTATAAAACACCAAAGTCCAAAAGCAATTGTAAAAAAACATAAGAAATATTCAAATGATCGCGTTTATTTCCAATAAATCGCTGTTAAAAAAAATTTTTGTTGATTTAATTTTAAGCTACTATTCATCAGCTAAAAACGAAACTAATTTTAATTTTTCTTCCTATGATGCTCCTCTCCTCTCGTGACTTCTTTCATTTTTAATAACAATAAAATTTACAAAAAAAATCTACTTTTGAACTATTTTTCAAACATAAAAAGTCGCATTTGATTTTTTATGACTTAAAACATATTGGTACAACAAATAAATTGTTTTCCGATGGACTAGGCTGACTGGGATTTTTAAAGGATATACCTATATACAAATAAAGTATAATTCATTAAAAATAAGAAACACAGACAAAATAAACAATTCAAAATCACTTATTGTCTTCCAATATTATGCACAGTGTAGAGTAGAACCAATTGGTATGCAATTATCAAAAGTTGTTATCAATTTCTTTCCTAAATCTTAGCATTGACTATATATAATATAAAAGGATTACCCTGTGCATTCCTAGGCTATAGACGTAGAAGAAGCTTACGAGAACTCATCCCGCATGTCTCCACTTTTTTATAGTATCTAGAATTGTTGAAATTTGAAATCATATGATACAAATAAAGAATTAAGTTTTTTAAGGATATGTTGACGACGACGACGACGACGACGCCGTATACTAACCGATGATATATCAACACATTAACGCTACACAGCACCTTCAAAAGTTGCAAAATTTCTAGAAATCATATTGCTTTAAATCAACGGACGTAAATACAACATATATAGAAAAGACACAAAATGGTTCGAATCTTGGATATAGCATCAAGAAAAATTAGATAGTTTATGTTTTATCAAATTGTCAAGATTTTGACAGGAATACTTTTAGGGGGTCCATGAAAATGTTTAGAGACTAAGGAATCATTTAAAGAACATCGATTTAGAGACAAATGATGAATGTAGATTTTACAAGAAACCCTAGAACATCTACTAAAAAATTGAGCAGATACAAGTCTGTAAAAGGAGAGATAACCTTGGTTGACGGCGAATTGTCATCGCTAAACTCACTGCATATCCTGACATTCATTAAGGAAGCGGGACTAGAGTGGGAACTCTGAGGATGAGAAACGCACCATACCATTCAAGGAGTCTAGAAAGTGTAGTACAATTGATCTTTTAAGTCGCAGTACTTTCAACACCACAAAAAAGTCTTAATATTTATAGTTTTTCAAAAATAAAAGTCCAAGTCATGTTTGTACACCTATTATTAAAAACATATGAAATATGAAGATGAACGCGTGGTCAAGGTTATGTAATGCTATTTAATTATCTGTTCCACATAACTTAATGTTCAGAAAATTATTTCCGCATTGTTACAACCAACAATTTTTTTTGATTTTTTTGTTGTCTTTTTTTTTTTTTTTTTGGAGAAAAAACGAATGCGCTTGCTTTATATGTATTCTTCGCGGTTATCGTAATCCTCTATGTCGTCTTAGAGAACCATCGATGCCATCCAAACACTTGTGTTTTGGATAAACTGGTATTTCAAACGTTTCGGTAACAGTTTTACCAAATTTTAATACAATTGTTTTTTATACATTGTACGACTGACACACAAAAACACAAACTACGTTTGTATTGTTGTATTTTGAGCTGTACTGCACTGAAGGAAATGTTATGGGACTTTGAAACTCTACTAATGGGTCGCGGTTCACAATAAATAAATGAAACAGCAGTCAATAGCTGCCGTTACGTTAGAAAGTTCTTACGATTATTTTTCGGACATAGTGGTGGTGCACGAATAATGTAATGTAAATATTTGATATATACATTCCGGAAAAATTTATAAATGCAATGAAAAGAAAAAAGAAAAACGAGACATTTAGCAAAATTATATCAATATCAAAATGTTATCTATAAATAAAATAATATAATTTATTTTGTATACGGTGCCATTTCAAATTTATAAAAACTTGTTTGCAAACAAACATACACACACACAGACAGACACAACTATAAAAAACAACTTTTATTTATTTTTTTTTTAATTATACTAATAATACAAATACGTCTTTTTTCGTTTTTCCACAGCATAATAATTAGTGACAATCAGATAATACAATACATATTATACAGTAAAATCGTTATATAGATACTCAAATCAGATTAATGGGTTTAATGGTTTAATAAACGTAGTGATGCGGTGTACAAATAATAGTTATATTCGATAGGTATGTTGGGTATTGCATATTTGCCAATCCAAAGTTCCTACCGCACGCGTCCACAGTTTGCCGATAGTGGAACGGACAGTAACGAGTTAGCTATGAATAACAAATCGGTGGCGGCGAACAATCTGGCGTTTGTGTAGGAGAATTACTAAGATGTACTGTCGGAAAACACTATACAAGTATTAAAATTTAGTTAATAATTCAATGATTACACAGTGTCATAACGAGTCAGAAGCGCTATTTTAACTGTTATCAATTCATCTAGATAATGTCACACACACACACACACATACAAAACATCCTATGGCCGATTCAACCATAATATTAATTGAATTAATAAAGAGTCTATGTATCGAGAAACATGTTTGCAGACTAATTAGTGAATCTATTTTCCGGAAAATTGAGTTTGCACTTGACTTTACTAAACTTTACACTTTCAACAATATCTAATCAGTTATATGCGCCACATCGACACGATTACTATATCGAGATGAACCCTGCTGTTGTGCTGCCTGCGTATTTATATAAACAAGGATCGTACAAATTCAAGTTTTATTAAAAATGTATAGACTTTACTGTGTATGATGAATGCATAAATAGAGAACATTAACCAGTCCATATACACCACATCACCGTTTTGTAATATTGGATAGGTATCCCATATGGTCCAGTCAGACCAATGCACAATTTCATGTGTGTTTTTAGTCGCATGTTTATATCTTTCGGTATTATATGTATATGCGTGTATGGTTGTATATGTGTGGATGTAAATTCTAGTATATATCTCAGTAAATTGCAGTACTACATTTTTGCTTTTTTTAATTTTCAATGTGAACGATTTTTATGATGTTCCTAGAAAATTATGCTTAGATAAAATTGGCAACAGTTTTTATAGTGATCGCGTAAAATTTTGAACTATACTATTCTGATTCTGATAAAAATTGATCACCAGTTATAGGGACGTATAATTGTATTCGGGCATTTGTCTCCTGAAATATGATTTTAAGAACTTATAAAAAATCAAATAGAAACTCACCGTGGTTGTGGTTGATAACATTTTTCCGAATATTATGTGGTGCATTAAGGTATGCGGGAGAGAGGCTTGAAGGAGCTCCGATCGGATTAGATTAATTTTTGAAATGTCATGGCCCAGCAGGCTAGGCAAAAGTTTTTCTATATCGAAAATTTGATTAAAATAAATCTAGTCATTCATAAGAAATACATATAATGGCCTGGCTGGACCATAGTGTGTCCACACAGTAGTGTTAAAAACAGAAAATAATGTTAATAAATAAAATAAAAAACTATAAATATAAAGAATATTCTATGTAGAAAAACTGGATTTCTTTCTTTTCACTTTAACTAAATATCTCATCTTCTTTTTTCCTCGTTTTGAGAAGAATCGCAATTTATTAATAGATTTTTTTATACAAAAAATTTTCAATTCCATTGAAACAATAAACATACAAAAGCGGCAGACACAACACAATATCGAACATAAGAACAACACGCAGAGACGCTAATTAATTTATAATCTTTTATAATCTTAAAAAAAGTAATTGTGATTTTAAAAATAACAGTGAATTTAGGCGACAGTTTATAGTGATTAAAAATGTTAATTAAATTACAATCTGGTATAATTATAATATTAATAATTCTTAATTATGGTCAAACGGAAAATGTTAATGGGAATAATACTAATATTAATAATACCAATTTAAATAATAATGCTACTACAGTAGAAGCTGTCGCAGAGGACACAATTTTAGAAAATGTTGATGAAATTGATAAAAAATTTGTGCCATATCAATTAAATCGAAATAATGAATTTGATTGGAAATTATCCAAATTAATATTATTAAATGGAATTGCTACTGCTGATGATGACAAACAAAATATGATATTATCAACATTTTCGATAAAATTACTGTTAACAATATTAGCGGAAGCGGCAGAAAATCATACGAGTACACATCTCGAATTAATATCAACAATTCTACCCAATTTACATACAATTACAGAAATACGTGAATATTTTGTAAATATATTTAATTCAATTTTTATGCAAAATAAAAATTCTAAATATTTTACATTCAAAATTGGTTCAAAATTATATATCGATGATGATTTTGAGCCAAAGAAAATTTATACAAATGTTATTAAAAAATATTATCAAACAGAAATAGAAAAAATTAATTTCCATAAAACTAACGAAACAACGGATATTATAAATAATTGGTGTAGTTCAGTGACCGATAGAAATATACAGAATTTAATAAATCCAAATGATATTGATTTTTCATCTGTATTAATTTTATTAAATGTTATTTATTTTAATGGATATTGGTTGAAACCATTTTCAATAAATGAAACAATATCGGGTCGTTTTTATCTTAAACCAACGGACTACATACACAAGGAATTTATGGTACAACAATCAACATTTTATTATACCGAATCGGACGATTTAGATGCTCGAATAATACGTTTACCATATAAAGGTGAACAATTATCAATGTACATACTATTGCCAAATGCAAAAGGTGGTGTAAATGAATTGTTATCACAATTGAATAAAAATAATTGGTATCGTATACAAAAATCAATGAATTTAACAAACATTCGTATCGAATTACCAAAATTTAAATTCGATTATTCACACAATGTTAATCAGTTGTTAGAAGCAATTGGTATAATACAAATATTTTCATCGGACGCAACACTAACGGAATTGGCACGTAAAAAAGAGTATCCAACAAATATTACAATTACATCGATCAATGGCAGTGCCACAGGAAATGCATCATCAATGTCATCGCCAGCAACAATAAATGCAACAACTTCCTATACAGATAACAATTTATTTGTATCGAAAATTTTACAAAAATCTGCTATTGATGTTAACGAAAAAGGTAGTACCGTTCATACATTAACCGAAATTGAATTAACAAATAAATTTCAAAATGCTGATATAACATTTATTGCAAATTATCCGTTTGCATTTATAATCGAAGATGAAACAACTGGTACGATTTTATTTTTGGGTAAAGTATTTAAACCACTTTAGAATAACAAAAAAAAAAAAAATAATAATTAATAATTAAATTTTAATTTTTACACGAAATTTATAGAAAAGAATGTTATTTTTTCATAAATAAATAAATAAATAAACAAATCAACTCTTTTCACACAAATCTAAATAAGTTAACTTAACTTGAAGGTGTGTTTGGACAATAGAAATCATACTGTACATCTAGTTTTTATGCATTGTTTGTGTTTTATCTTCAAAATAGAATGACTTGTTGTACACTGTGGCTGCCATTAGGCATATGATATCTTATTATTTAATAGTGTGGTGGCCCAAGACCATACTTAAGGTTATACTGCAGCGATTACTGATGTGTATAAATTATTTATTTTGAAAGGTCTGTCAGAAAGAGTGGACGCCAAATAGACATAATATCGAAAAGCGATGGTATCTGGTTTCCGTGTTTATTTCGCACCATAGTACAGAACAATTCACAAATTAGTCGACAATTATGTGTATCCTGAAATTAAGTATTGCTAATTTTCAAAGATATAATCGTGGTTTTTCTGGGCGTATATAAAGGTGTAAATTGTATTTCACCTATAAAAACGTTTAAGTGTATGAAAATACTGTAAAGTTTATCATTTACGTTTTGGGAAAATTACTCCGGAATGATTTACAATACGAACTGATTTTGAAGTTATTTTGTTACTTCTTGTTATTTCGTATTATTTATTAAACACTTTTGGGAAGTTATTTTATTTGGGAGTTATATTTATATACATACTTAAAAATCTATGGCTTATACGTCTATGGATTTATTAAAGGCAGTTAAAAAATTTGCTAAAATCTACCATAATTTGGGTATTTTTCGCAATCAAATTTAACCATTGAAGAAATTTGTTATTTAGAGAATAAAATGTTCTCTTAGGTACACGCTACTAGCTAATAGCTTATCGAAACCACCCTGTGGCCTGTATATATTATACGATAAATACATATTGTACCTCTATTTTTCTACAAAATATGATATCTTATCAAAACATAATAAATTAATTAAATTAAAATATTGATAAGTTTCATATTTTTTACATTTTTTTTTTGGTATATCATACGATTAGTTTTAAAATATTCAGTATTATAAATAAAATTGGTATTTATATAACAATAAATATTCGTATTATTATCATTGTGATACACTCGCACCATACCTTAAACATAATTAAACTTAAGTAAAAAATATAATTTAATTATTAAATGTTCTGTAAGTTTTTTTTTTTTTTAATTTTATGTTTACTGACACACACACGCACATTCACACACACACACACACACATACGGCCATCCATAAAAGATTAAATTCAATTTAAATTTATATTACAGCAAATAAATCACAAAATATAAAAAAAAAAAAACGTTTACGTTTCGACCCGCGGAAACAATTCGTAATTTTAAAATAGAAACTTTTTTTGTTTTTACGTTTTTTACAGGTAACTAAATTGCGTCTGCAATAATCATAAAATTTTTTCTAAACTTTTACATTTATCTCAATTATGTGGTGTTTTTTTCTTTTTTTAGCTTATCACTGAATATAAAAAATAAAAAAAATTATCTATACATTTCTTTCTTCGTGGTCGTCGTTTTAAAATAAAATATTTTTAAAATTAAAAGAAAAATCTATAGAAACAATTATAATTGTTTTAATGGTCTTTGTTTTGACCATGGCTGTTCTTCAGCACTAGCAAATAAGAAATAAATAAAATTACCGGCTACATTAATACCAGCTGCCAAATAAAATACAAAGCGCCATGATGTCAGTGTTTCATTACCACGTATAATTGAACCGATAATATATGGTGCAATAAAACCACATGTATTAGCGGCCGCATTTGTAAAACCATACATTGTGCCGGCAAAACGTGGACTTAATGAAATATGATTCATTTGATTACCTGGATAAATAGCACCTTGAAATGCACCAAAACCGGCTAACATTAATACAACTAATTTCCAATCACAACCAACATATGCAACACCAACTAAACCAATGGACGGTACAACTGATGCAATCATATTCCAAAATTTATATGAATTTACTTGTGTTATAAAACCTTTTAATAGCATCCAATCGGCAACTATTGAACAACCGATGCCAAACAGCCAACTTGTTAGATATGGTAATGATGACAGAATTGCATTTTGTTGTATATCCATATGTAAAATTTCTTTCATATATGTTGGTAATTCAGTTAATTGTGTATAAAATGCAAATGCTTGTCCACACTGTGTTATTAATATAGCCCATAATGGTATGCATGTTAACATTGAATTCCATGGTATAGACTCAATTTCATCTGGATCATATAATACATCTGGTGTTGGTTGTACAGCAAATTCAATAAATGTACGCTCTTGTAATGTAATGCGTGGATGTTTTTCGGGTGTATCAAATACAAAATAACACCAAAATAAAAACCATATAAAACCGGTAAAACCAAATATATAAAATGCTAACGGCCAACCACCCATATATTTTAGCGAACATAACCAACCGGATAATGGTAACGATATAACTGTACCAAAATTTGATCCTGCATATACAAGTGCTGCAAATTTACTACGTTCCAATGGTGGTATCCATCTGGCCAACATTGCATGCATTGCTGGATATGTTACACCTTCACCCATACCTTCTAGCACACGTATCAGCACCAGTGCAGGTAAATTATAATATGCTGCTATCGGTGTTAATAATGTAAATATTGCTGTTATAAATACACCTAATCCAAATATTAATTTACCACCAAATAGTTCGGCTAAACGTCCACCCGGTATTTGTGTTAACACATAACCATAAAAAAATGCACCCAGTACAATACCTTGAGTTCTTTCGTCCCATATAAAATCACCTTCTTGCTATTACATTCCATTTTATAGGATAAAACAAAAAAACAATAACATTAATTAACTGATAAATAAGACGGACAGACAGTATAAAATAAGACGGTCATACCACATTTACTTACCGGTGGCAGCGTTGAATTGGTTACTTCGGGTAATGGACATACATCTAATATAGTTTCATTCTCTACAGGCAATGCCGATTGATTTACCATTGCTACAATTGCAACAGATAGATTGACACGCATTGCATATACATTTGCAAATCCTAAAAATCCCATAATACCTAATATATGACGTTGTTTTGGAAATTTTCCATCTTCTGTGAATATATAAAAATAAAATAAGTATAATTAAAAACTGAAACGAGCATTAAATGTAAAGACGTGTAGGGTCAATCAAAAGGTGAAAGGTGGGTTGAGAATATGCTGAAATTAGTGTAATAAAACATCCAATGATGGATGACTTGTGAAATAGATAGGTAAAATACGCATACAGTGTTCTTCCAAGGATGAAGTAGACAAACTAATTATTTCCATTTATATACAAATCAAATATAATCAAAATGAATAATTATCGTGTACCAAATATGGATTGCCTCATATCATCGTTACAAACTACGTTTATTTCATGATTCAAATACTCCGATTTATTATCGATTTATTGTCAGATAAATTAATCTATAGCATAATTTAGGCTTTTGTACGTTAGGTGATAGTAAACACTTACTATACACATGAATTGAAATACAATCAGCACATTTTTCAAACAAGGTCATAATTTGCCCATGTGTATATCAACATATCCTCAACTTGCATTTGCCATCACAGTCTGATAAACGAATCTGTAATTTTAGAAATATCCTATATATCTATGATATCGAACACCGGAGGATGAACTTAAATGCTTCGGTTCAATGAAATCAAAATAATCTAACATCATCATCATCCATTTCTGTTAATCTACGATGGAGAATAGAATGTTTATAAAAGAAAAAAAAAGAAAAGAAGCTCTATCTTGTTCGGTGATTCCATAATAGTATACGAACAGTTTCCCAATACTAGACGTCATGTGACAAGAAAATGGCTACATAAAAGCCAAAAACTGGAAGGAAATAACATATTGTGCTATTATTTCATCTAAATTCTAAATGGAAATTCTAAATTCTATGGAATGTACCGCTACCCTACCGGTGATATTCCTTCTTTCTTTTGTATTTGATTCATTATTTGATGGCATCCATATATTTAAAATATCCCAATAATATACATGGCTCAAAATTCATTCCATATAAATTTATAAATACTAAATCACTTATTAATTTGATAATCGATTCATGAATATTTATACGAAACCTATTACTACTTAATTAAATTAATTGGAATTTAATATTAGAATATTTTTATTTGGCCTCGTCTTGTGCTTCTTATTTTTAATGAGTATGACGTCATTATACAATTGTAATGCCATTTATTAACATGTAGCCTCATTTAAAAGTTCCTAAAGTATCCTTAACATTTTACCTAAATCAGTCATTACATCTTGAGCGTAAAGAATTTGAAACACCTCACTCGTCCACAAAAACACATAAAATGATACAGAAAATTTATGGTTTATATTTGTTTATAAATCAATTCAGTTCACTTGAATTGTAATCTTAAACAAATTAGTCTTGGAAATAATAATCTTTGTATACAAGTTTAAATTACAAAAATACTCGTATTTAGGACAAAGCAAATTTTTTATTTTGAATAGGCAAAAAAAAATGTTTTTATATTAAATTATATTATTAATTTTTTGCATTGACGAAAAGTGACACAAATAAAACAAAATGCGTGCGAGCATCGTACAATATTTTATCTCAAAAGCATATATTCACAAGTTAATATCAATTTTATTCTTGTTATTATTTATGTGGTCTATTAAAATGTTTTCTAAATATGTAAATAATAAGCCGATAAAGAATATCTGTGTCACTATTCAAAAATCTTTTGTTTAATTTGGAAGATTATTTTAAAGAAACAGAGAAAGTTTTTAGTTCCGTACACACACGTCATCAGCCACTGTGACCTTCAAGCATGTCCATGACTGTTCTATGCATAATTTGGTGTTCGACAAATTTTCTCTGAAACACTGAGAAAATCCATTTCACTTTCATTACGTGCACAAATTATTGGCCGTTGGTTGAACTTCATTCAAACTTCAATTGCGTTTTGAACCATCGAAAAAAAAAGAAAAGATTCTTCGAAATCAATTACGTTCATTCACATCTTTTAAATAAAATGCACTAAATTAACAAAATTGTAATACGCCATTTTTGCAATAGACTGTCTGCCTTTTCCATTTCCATCGATTCATACGTCCTCTTATCCAAACCAGGGTGAGTTCATACCGAACAGTTTATTTATGTAATGTTTCCTCTGCAACCATGAATACTAACACAAAAGTAATTTTTGCATGATAACTTCGACAAAGATTTCGTGACAAGGGCATCATTCTCATAGTTATAAACCATCATTTAGAACATTATGCGTGCATTCCACTTCTTCAAATTATACGAACGTGTACGTGAAAATGCAGTCTCGTCATCATATTTACATACACGCACTTCCATTTCTACAAAGAATCGTCACTTTATGCAATCATATTACTCTCAATCATCGAAAGAAAGGCCATTTGAATTATATATCAATTTTAATGTAGCATGAGTAACATAACAACGTATATATTGATAAAGTTATCATAATTGCTTATATTACATTATATTATTGTTATTATTAAATTTATTTATACATAATAATACGTCCTATAAATGTTTTAATTGTTTGTAAATAAATAACAGAAAAAAAACATTTTGTATTTTACATAATGCATTTTGTTTGTGTTTGAAAGTAAATTTGATTGACGTCACTTTGCGTAGTATATAATTACAAGTCCAAGTATATAAGTATAAATTCAAGTGGAATTTCTGTAATTAACCATTACAACGTTTCACAGAATAATCTAAATCAAATGGAATATTAATTTAAAAAAAATATAATAATAAGTTTAATGCCACCTCTAAAATTGTTTGAGACAGTATTGAAAATCAAATAAAAAACATATTTCTATTATGTGATAATTATCAATTATATTACAACAACAATGACAATAACAAAAAAAACTGCTTCCTTGTCTTATCATTCTTTGTGTTGTTATGTTTTTCTTTAATTATGTTTTACTTTGCAATATTTGAAATATTTATTACAATTATTTTCCACATTTTTAATAAAATATAGAAATAAAAGAATAATAAATCATCGTAGAAGCTACCGGTCATCTTTCGCTGCTTATTATTAATCTTAAAGTTCGTTGAAAAGAAGGCAAATTGTGTCGTTTCAAATATAATCTCGTACACTTTCTAAATTTTTTCATATTAGATAAGAGTATGGGTTAGAAAAACCAATCGGTTTGGTTATAGAAATTTACATAAAATGCCAATTTCTTGAAAAAATACCAATCGAATAATTATAAAATTTGATGACAATCATATTCGATCCAAAAAATAGTTATCACACGAACTGACCACCAACATGTGTTCAGCGGTAGCGTATTCATGTAATTAAATATAATAATATCGTTAGAATTTCAATTAAATAGATTGCAATTAACTAGTTACTAGTAAGAGTTTAATGAGTTTACCAATATGTTATTTGCAAAAGTGAAAGGTATATGTTTCCCTAATTTCATTATTTTCATATGAATAAGTAGGTCAAAAGTTTTGTGCTTTGAAATAATATCAAATATTAACAGGAAATTTTTATTATTTGAGTAATAATTGAATATGGATATTTTTATAAAAATAATAAAATATCTACGCAAAATTACGTATTAAAGGTAATTATAAGTAATAAACATAAGCACCAAATTTTATTACGTAAACAAGTGCACAGAGTACACATAGCAAAGAGATATTATACGATGGTTGGTAAATAATTTAACGTTACGTAGGACGCAAGTAGGACGTATGCTTATACTTCCTATCTAAATATAATGTACTTATCGATAGATTATCTATATATACACTCACATAATTATTTTAAATATAAAACTGTTTAATCTCTGTCTAGTTTGTGTGTATGTTATAAACAACTTAAAATTTTAAATTGTATATAAATAATAAATTTCTTTGTTTTCATTAGACACCAGTATTTTATATAGAAAATAAAAAAACAATATTACCCATTATGTGATTTTCCATTAACGGAACATTATCATTTGTATCCGTATTTTCATCGCTATTTTCTACATAAGAATCTTGTGGATCATATGCATTAATATTTTGAATTTCTCTTGCTGTTGAATACATTTTTATTCCTTTTATTTATTATTTTTTTTTCTTTCTGTTTACCACCTTTTGTCCTTATTGCTTTATTTCAATCAATGCTCAGATGACTAATATTTTTCATCAAACAGAACATTTGTTGTTGTATTAAAATTATAAAATCAATTTTATACAAAAATCAGTTTTTGTATATTATAAAATATAACAAAAAATAATAATCACATTAATTTTAATTGAAAAATTATCATTTCCCTGGCAATGATAATATTTGCAAATAATTATCTGCAATTAATTTAAATTTAATTGAAAACTTAACAATTTGTCGTCGTAGGTACATAAAATTTGTATTAAATTTAACAAAATAAAAATATTGACGATTACCTCATCTTATAAAATTTTTCTTATCAATACGACACTACACACACACAAAACATATGCATGCCAGTAATTGCCAATGCAAATAAAAGACTTTTATTTTATTATATATTTTGTACATATAATTAAAAAATAAATTACTGATACCCGGACTGTAAAGTGATAACAATATTATAATTATAAATAATAATTATTTTATTATTACCGTATACCACATTTTTTTTTTTTTTTATATATATTTTATTTATATTTATAATATTGATGAATTAAATATCCTTTTCTTTTCTCCGATTTAGTCATCAATCTTGTAAAAAAAAAAAAAATGCAAATGAAAACAACAAATAAATAAATAAAAAATAAATAATTAATAAATTATTATTATAAAACTAAAAATAAAGTAAAAAAAAAACTTAAAAAGTTAAAAGAAAGAAAAAGAAATCAAGCAAAAAAAAAAATGCAAAATTCTGACAATTCCAACTCCAGCTTTATGTAACGAGCAAGTCGAAGGCGAATATAAAAAAAAGTAGTCCAATAATTCCATAATAGTCACAAAAAAAATTACATTTGATAGGATTTTTATTACAAAATCAATGGAGAAAAATAGAGAAACTACAACAAAATTTTGTACAACCACCAAGAATTTGTTCATCAAATTTGTTTAAATAAAAAAACAAAAATTCAAAAACAAAAAAAAAAAAGAAAAACAATTGAATGAAATTCCAATAATAATTTTCATACGGTTAATTAAATTGTGAAATTAGGTAATATTGGATTTGGCTGGTTATAATAAAAAGAAAAAAATCTGTAATAAATAATTCATGGATTCTCTATTAATTAAATGGAATATATTATTAAATATAGCAAATAATGAATTTCAATATAATCATAAAAAAAAGTAAGTAAATTTTACATATAATTATTTATCAATGTGCGTCTAACCACTACCCACAATTTTAATTGAAACTCTTAATTACTCTATATTTCCTAAAACATAGGTCTTCTACATAGCTATTTATCAAAATATCTGATAATTACTATTTATCAACAAATTGTGAAGACATAATATATTGTATTTTATTAGCAACAATTTTGGGATTGATGGTAGGCGAGATAGGAGTTTTTCATTGTGTCAAGGTAAGTGGGAATTGAAATTATTTTATTAACCATATTATGAACCATATTATAATTACAAAAGTTTAGGCATTCCCCCGATTAATTTAATCCTATCTTTTATGTCTAGAGAACGCAATGAAAATATTTTCCATTGCATTACCTTTGACGTTTTTTTTTCTTTCAATCTTTGCGGTAATAAATTACATTCCAAATGATCAATAAATTTATTGACTTTTGAAGAATTTTATTTAAGTGTCTATTGCAACCATATCTGATGAATTTGTAGGGACGATATATGAGTACTTCATCATTTATTTACAATTAGATTATATGAACTGATTGATTACGTTGTCCCATTGTGTCGTTAATGATGAAATGAAAAAATCATTATAAAAAAATATAACCTAAAAAGTAGTGTTTAACAAATCATTATGATGCTCCCATATGTAATATCGTCTCAGAATAAAATATTCTGTGTATACTATAATTTCATAGACATATAATTGTCTAAATTAAAACAAGACCGATTTTCCGGTAAATTTAAATAAGAAACATCATTGTTTTTATCCTTTGTACAGGTAACAAATTTATTTTTGTGATAATTCAAATCATTTATAATTCTTCTGTTCATATAAATATAAAATATATAAAATAATGTGAAATTTCTATACAAATATTAATTTGTAAATTAATCTACGAGTATATATAAAATCTAAATAAAAATAAAAATTAAGTTAATGGTCTTTGTTTTGACCATGGCTGTTCGTCGGCACTAGCAAATAACAAATAAATAAAATTACCGGCTACATTAACACCAGCTGCCAAATAAAATACAAATCGCCATGTTGTTAACGTTTCATTACCACGTATAATAGAACCAATAATATATGGTGCAATAAAACCACATGTATTAGCGGCCGCATTTGTAAAACCAAACATTGTGCCGGCAAAACGTGGACTTAATGAAATATGATTCATTTGATTACCGGCGCAAACAGCACCACTAAAAGCACCAAACCCGACTAGCATTATTATAACCAATATCCAATCACAACCCAACCATGCAACACAAATTAAACCAATGGACGGTCCTGCTGCTCCTAATGTATTCCATAATTTAAATGAATTAACTTGTGTTATAAAACCTTTTACCAAAAACCAATCGGCGACAATTGAACAACCAATGCCGAACAGCCAACTTGCTAGATATGGTAATGATGACAGAATTGCATTTTGTTGTAGATCCATATGTAAAATTTCTTTCATATATGTTGGTAATTCAGTTAATTGTGTATAAAATGCAAATGCTTGTCCACATTGTGTTATTAATATAGCCCATAATGGTATGCATGTTAACATTGATTTCCATGGTATAGATTCAATTTCATCTGGATCATATAATGTATCTGGTTCCGGTTGTAAACGATATTCAATAAATTTACGTTCTTGTAACGTAATGCGTGGATGTTTTTTTGGTGAATCGTATACATAATAACACCAAAATAAAAACCATATAAAACCGGTAAAACCAAATATATAAAATGCTAACGGCCAACCACCCATATATTTTAGCGAACATAACCAACCGGATAATGGTAACGATATAACTGTACCAAAATTTGATCCTGCATATACAAGTGCTGCAAATTTACTACGTTCCAATGGTGGTATCCATCTGGCCAACATTGCATGCATTGCTGGATATGTTACACCTTCACCCATACCTTCTAGCACACGTATCAGCACCAGTGCAGGTAAATTATAATATGCTGCTATCGGTGTTAATAATGTAAATATTGCTGTTATAAATACACCTAATCCAAATATTAATTTACCACCAAATAGTTCGGCTAAACGTCCACCCGGTATTTGTGTTAACACATAACCATAAAAAAATGCACCCAGTACAATACCTTGAGTTCTTTCGTCCCATATAAAATCACCTTCTTGCTATTACATTCCATTTTATAGGATAAAACAAAAAAACAATAACATTAATTAACTGATAAATAAGACGGACAGACAGTATAAAATAAGACGGTCATACCACATTTACTTACCGGTGGCAGCGTTGAATTGGTTACTTCGGGTAATGGACATACATCTAATATAGTTTCATTCTCTACAGGCAATGCCGATTGATTTACCATTGCTACAATTGCAACAGATAGATTGACACGCATTGCATATACATTTGCAAATCCTAAAAATCCCATAATACCTAATATATGACGTTGTTTTGGAAATTTTCCATCTTCTGTGAATGTATTTATTAAAAAAGTAATGTTTTAGTATTTTTATTCACTTCATCGATAGTAAGACACGGTTTTTCATAGATAGTAGTGTCCCATTCAGAGTAATTTACAAACTTGACTGTAATAAAGTATTCGAAAATGACATATATGTTCCACTTTAGTTGGAGGTTAATAATGATCATGATTATAATACTATTGTATTTTTGATAGTGTTAATGTGTAATTCGTGATATACGTATAAATTTAAATTAAATTTTTATTTTTTTTTGTTTTGATTAGTAATGGGTGAGGGGGAGCGGTGGGAAACATATTGATTTTAAAGGTGATTAATAAGAATTAATTTTACATATAATAACAAATACAAATTTTTACCTATTGTGTGATTTTCTGTTAATGGAAAATTATCATTTGTACTTTCTATACTTTTAACGCTATTTTCTATGTAACGATCATGCGGATCGTATGCACTAATATTTTGAATTTCCCTTGATGTTGAATACATTTTCTTAATTTATTTCTATATTACTCTTTGTCCAATGGTTAAGGTATTTAAATTAAAACTTATTATTATTGTTTAAACAAAAGTGTCAGCAAATTAATTATATACATAATTATTTATTATACAATAATATAATATAAATATGAAATGATGTGACCTTTCTTTTTCGAATTTAAGAAAAAAAATGATAATTAATTAATTATCTCTTATAAAAAACATATGTGAACTATATATGAAAATGTAGGCAGAGATCACATAAGAACTAATACAATACTACAATAATAATAAAAATGATAATTATAATAATAATACTTAAATATTTATTAATATAAAATCTAAATCATTTATTTGTTATGTTATGTAAAATTATTTTTATTTATTACAATGCAATGTCAATATTGCGTTCACTAATCTTTTTTCTAATTTCATACACAAATTACAATAAAAACAAACTAATAACAAAACAATAACAATTTGCAATTTAACAAAACAAAGCAAAAAAAGAATACTATAAATAAAATACGTATATAAGAAACTCACATGCGCAATTCGCAATCGAAAATATTTGACTGAATGAGACGAAAATATTAATGCCAAATGTTGACAATTTGTATATTTCGATTTCCAACGAAAAAAGGAGAATTTTGTTAAAATAACATTTAATAGGTTTTCCGGATTTTGTATACAATAAACAATTTTTGCCACCAAATATATTATAAAATTGTATTTGTGTGCTTATGTCGAGCCGATAAAACCCACTATCTCTACAGTAATGTACATATACATTTTTTTTGCTCGATACGCTATTTTCTTTCTTTTGTTTTACACAATTTTAAAAATCATTTTGGTTTTTCATAAAGTTAATTTTAAAATTATTATTTTTAATTGTTTTATTTGTGTTTCAGTTAATTTCATTAATAATCTTAATATAATTTATGGATAAGTTAAAGAAAGAATAAATGCGAAAAACATGAAATTTTGTAGGTAAAAGTTTTACTATTAGGGAACTCAGTGGCATTGGATGGTTAACGTCTGGATGGATAACCATAACAATGTGTACATACGTACACAGTACTATATATTTTCCATATGAAAATAATGAAATTGGTACGGTATTCGGTAAATTAGACAATATGTTTACTGGAAATGCCAGTATTACCCATTGTAGTTGTATCATTATCATATGGCACTTATCACTTATTAAAAAACATACTCGACTTTCTATTCAGATTTTCTTCAAATTGTTCATATTATGATTATCAGGTTATTTTCTCATTTGCTGGCTACATCATCCGGATCGTGAGTGACTGGTTCTCCTTGTTACTTTAGTATTACAAGAGCGAAGACTAGTCAGTTGCTATCTGAATGATCTGACTAGAATTTTCGATAACAAACTGGCTAGTCATGATCTGAACCATTTGAAAAAGGTAATATGAAAAATAAGACAAAATCGGATTTCTGAATAGAAAATCAAGTAGTGTAGTACAATAAAATAATTATCATAAATAAATTACACGCAAAACAATGAAATAGAAAACTAATACAATCACTAACTTTCTTGAAACTTTTAATAATTAAACTAACATGAACAGTGACATAAATACACGAAGTCGGAAATACAAGATAGCCAATTTAAATATATAGCTTTGTTATTACTTTAAATCGTTTTGTGTCTGTAAATGCAAATGTAATAGCTTTATCAATTTATATTTAATTTTATGGAACACCCAATATCAAATAGTTTCGTATTGTTTAACAGATTTAAAACTACCTTATCCGAGTTTACTTAGTTTGAGAATTAATAGTCATCGTTATTGTACATTATATTTCTGAGTATTGACCGTCTATATTTGCAACCTCTTTACGATTATCTTTCTCGCAACAAATGTATCTCTAAAATACGAAAAAGTCTGGTTCTCCTTCTTTTAAAGTGATCTCAACCATTCGTTCAATCACACTTCGTTCGTTGATCACAGACTTCACAGACACAGTTGAATATGGCTTGTGTGTGACAAAAAAAATAAATCTAAACGAAAGAAATTAGGCGAACGATCTGACCAAGCATGAGAAAAAAAAAACGAAATTGAATGATAATATCAACAAAAATTGAATTTTTAATTATTTGAATACTCATAATTACTTCTAATACAATGTGAAATACAATTTTACATATGAATGTTAGTTAGATGTCAGATACTAAGTGGTACAAATATATAATCGACAGAATTTATGCTAATCCAACTGGAGAATCTACCATATAGACATTCATCATAATCAACTTGTTAGACAACAACAATTCACCAATAAATAACGAAAATTTGTACATATTCCCGTATTTCACGATTGATTAGCATGAACCTATCACAAATTAGTAGATACCATAATATGTACCACTTTGGAGTAACATTTATTGTATATGGCTTGATGATGATGATCTATCAGGTGATTTCGTATGCGATGTCCGTTCTTGTATGGAAAAAATAAACGTTTTTAATTTTTAAATTTATACACAATTTTATTCATTAAAATATTGTATGCATCAATTGTTTGTAACCACCGTCACAATGAACCAACCTACGTGAATGAATGAATAATGGTAATCTGTAGGCGGTAAACCTGGACAGTATGGTGGGCGGTAAAGAACTTTATACTTTAACTGGGAAAGTCTTTATTGTATATTCAATTTATTCACTCCCAATGTTTAACAAAATGTTACAATAAACACTTGGACACTTGGCGTATACTCAATTATATATTTCCAATACCAGAAACAGATAGAAACATGGCATAAATTTTAAATCAAAATTTGTTTGTAGATATTATGGAAATTCCATATAATTGTTATATAATTTTATAAAATAGAATAATATGTAAATAGTATTAGTTTTTTCTTGAACTTGAATTGTGGATGTTTATCAGCTGTGTTGGGAATAATTGCATACGAAATTTTATCACAGAAAAATAACCAAATTGTTCAGGTTTCCATTATTGCAAGCAGATCGTTCAGTTGATGTTGCGATGGCAACCAATAATCAAAACAGTATTATATGTGCTGGATGTGCATCGCACACACTACGTGCGATTACAAAATAGCTCGACGTATCACTTACATGGATGGAAATGCGTTTAAAACATATTGAATTCGTAATTCATGAACTTAAAGAAATTCACTTCATTTGATTATGAACCGTAACGAAAATGATCCATTTTTTAAACGATTGATAATTATGGTGATGAAAAATAGGTTTTATATGCAAAAAAAGGAAATCGGAAAAGATCATTGAGCAAGCGATGATGGGTTAGCAAACAACAACAAAATGGGATATTCAGTAAAAGAAGAGGTAATGTGTTGAGTTTGATGGAATAATAAAGGAATTGACACTAAACAAACTAGAATATTTTTTGATGAATGCAGACTGTCGTACAACTGTCGTAACATTAATAAAATAATATAATGTTTGTGTATTTGCTAAATTAAGGTGTGGTCGAATCAGTTTAAATTTTTATAGCCATTCTTTATTAATACACCATTCCTGTTTAATGTGTTCGTTATTCCCAATACAATAATTTTCAAGATAATCATCTTCTTCTTGATTATTAACAGTATCTTGGTTATAGTCTGCTTCGGATATCGATCCGATTTCTAATGGGCCGGTGCTCTCTGCGTTTAAAATCTATCGAATATTTGAAAGAATATTTTATTCGATTGCGAATTTCATATTGTTGTTCTTAACGTCTTGCATAGTTTCCAACTTTCACAGAGCGTTTATGAAATTATAATATTATCAAATAGAATACTATTTATATATAAAACACAATTATACTTTTGAGATTCATCAATAAAATTAACTTTTTATTAAATATTATTATACAAAATATACAAATTAATAATTAATTAATTACACATTCACTCATAAATCAGTTTTTCTTTTGTTCTTTCTTAAATTACATATTGTTCCTATAAATGCTTAAATATTTAATAGTTTTATTATTTTTATAATAATTATAAATATATATATTTTGTGTAAATCTATCTCTTTTATATATATATTATTGATATTTTGAAATAAAATTTAATCCCATATGACTTAGAAATTTATTATACAATTTAATATTATAATCGCTTTTATTAACATAATCTGTTACACATACATTTCCGGTGTGACGTTATAATCATTAGTTTTTGTTAACTATAATTTTTATTGGTGTTATTTTTATTTAACATAATTTTTAATATTATCACATGATAAATATAAGATACGCTGATTAATTTTCTAATAAACATGTTCGACGAAACATAAAATTGGCTAAGGCGCAAAGGTTTTATTACAATATTATGTGTAGAAGAATTACATACATGTCCATTTAATTCACTTTATATTTTGAAATTGTACACGCAATATAAAAATATGCTTTTGTATATTCACAATTAGTGACGCAGCTGTAACCGTTTTTTATTATTCAAAAAAAAGCCCGTGTTGCCATGCAATATTCGTAGGCGATCGAAGTTAGCATTTTTCAGATTCCATTAGTCCAATGCAGTTTTGTATAATATTAATGAATCAATTATAAAGCTGTGCAATAGATAAACATTGATAACCCAATAAAATATGATGCAGACCAAAGTCAAATATTTGAAAAATATCTTGCAAGTCAATGTCATACCACAATGTAAAGTATCACTACATATGTCTGTACGAAACCAATGTGAAAACTAATATTTTTTATAACAATATGACAAATACTTATATTAGATGAATTTACATGTATCTCATTCGATAAGTATATGGCTTATAGTTTCAACAGTTTCAGTAATTAACTATGGCGATGTTTATGAACGACTGTGTATAGTAATTTATGGCAACATCAATGCACACTAATTAATTTATTAGCTGACATGTATGTGAGATTATGTTTTCTAATATGAATTAGTTTTCGCCTGTAGCTTATGAATAATTACATCGTTTAGAATTGAAATGTTATATAACAATTTTTGTTGGTGTTAATTCATAGAATGTGAATTGTATGTAGTTCTAGGAAAATATCACCTAGAACATTTGTCAAAATTGAATAAAATGGTAAAATTATTTCTTTATTTCGTCGTTGCCTTTTTCTTATTCAATTCATATTAAATGGTTTCTGAAAATAATCCCGATAATGTGAGTGGCAGACAAACCGATCATCGGTTTTGGTGTACCGAAAAAAATGCGATAATATTGAACTGCATATAGACTTTGTTCAATGATGATTGACGGCAAACATAGAAAAACTTGTAGCAACATTTACATTTTGATATGAAGGATTCACAAGGTATAAAAAAATGTTTCTAATATATAGCAGCCACGTACTGCGGATGTGCTTAATTATCAATACGGTTAATTTTTTTAGTATAGAATCTTCTTCTATAATTGATATGGCATTCTGTATCAACATTTTAACATGTAAATCGATCGCTTTACATCACACATATTATAGATAGATTCAATGCGTATCTTTATTTATATGCTATTTAAAAATTAAATTAAATAATTATTAATTATGTTTTTATAAATAATATAGAAATATCACGAAAAATATTAATTACAATAATTTAATTAGAAATAATGTGCTGCCCCGTCTACGCTAGCGCGTCTCTATAACTTTAATCATTTCTTTAATATTATCGATTATATTAAAAATAAAAAAAAAAATTCTGTAAAAAATAAAGGCGATATTTGTAGGTCTTTTAAAATTGCCCTATACTTTTTTTTTTGTATATTTAAGTTTTCCACCATAAAAATATGTAATTTAATATTTATAAATAGGCAATTATATATTAAAAATTAATATTTATAATAACAAAATACAACATTTTTATAATTATAAAAGACATTTCATTCGATTTTTTTTGGTAATTAATATTTATAGACGACAATAAAAAACGAATAATAATGATGTGTGTGTTGATAACAAAATAATAATAATAATAATAATAATAATAATATGAATTTTTCACGTGCGCAAATATATTTTTGAATATTTATTAATTGTTTTTCTGTTCCTATTAAAATACATTGGCCACATTTGGTGGTGGTTTTTGTTGTGGTGTTGTTGCATTGGTTGGTACACTTTGTTGTGGCCGGTCAATATCCTCATAACTTCGTTGCGTGTTTGATGGATACACTGTACTAACATTAATTGAACCACCTCGTTCGATTAACTCACGATGAAGTAATATTACTGAAATTATTCGTGCAACTAAATTTGCTATTGCAAATATTATCGCCCATACATCTGGAACAAAACACAAAAAATATATATTAAAAATTAAAATAAATTTTTTATTTTATAGCAACGAATAATAAATAATAATAATAATAATATTATAACAGCAGCAATGGAGTAAAAATAATATAAAATATAAGAAAATTATATATTTATAATAACAAATATTATATAATAAAATTTCATGGGTGGAATATAAAAATGTAACATAAGAAATTGTGGTAATATAATTTATAATATAAACAAATATATTATTGTATCTTATTTATAAAAACCAGAAGTAGTTAAGTTGTGATAGTTCTATAGTTGTGTATTAGGGTATTAGTTAATTTAGCACAACGATCATGTGTTGTGACATTAAAAAGGTTCATTGACTAAATTTCACATTATAAAAAGTAATTCATACATTCGATATTTGGTAATTAAAAGTCTCTATATATATATTGTATGAACTTTATTTATGTCCTAATTATAAGAATAGTCAATTGATCCAAATTTTTACCCTAATATGTTCATAATTTTTTATATATTAAATACGATTTTATGATGACGTTATAATATATTTCTAAATGGGACAATGTCAGGTGTATTTAGATTTAGTGTTTTACCATTTTGTTTGTGGTGCAATTGACCATTTAATCAGTTGTATATTAACAATATATCCAGAGTATCTGGAACTATTTAGTTGGACATGTAAGTATCTTGTTTATAAAACAATAACCGTTTTAACCACTTAATGCTAGGATTTTTCTTTGAAATAAGGTCAAAAAAATAGCCGGTTTTTTTTTTTGTTTTTATTTATAATATTGATACAGTAGAAATCATAATATAAACTTAAAAAACCATAAAAAATGGAAAAACGTTAATTTTATAAAATTTCGAACGAGCATACACTAAATATACACTAATCTCTATGAAATACAAACGGGCGAGAAGGTATCGCTCCAGATAAAAATATAAACATAATATTTATAAGTGGCGAGAGGTACTCGGGATAGCGCAAATCGGAACACATTTGATGTGCGAGAGGGTCTCGTTCGAGATGCTTAAGTGATTAATAATGAATTCGCTATAAATAAGATAACTTAAGCTTTTTTTTTTGCAAAATCTCTACACGGCGGGGGTCATATGACAAATTTTGCAATCCCTATATTTACTATTTTGTAGCCATAATATTTTACAGTTGCTTATAGTAATTACTGATGTGTGTATACAAGTATAACTTTGCGTCAGAGACTTAACAAGATAGATGACTATCATGCGATAGATAATGTTGGTCTTACCAAAAAATTTTTATCATTATCATATTTACCTTTTTGTATAATTTAAAAAAAAATCCATTTAAAAAACTCTTCGAATAATGATTGCTTTTGGTGTTAATATGGATATGATAAATAGTATACTGTGAAAAATGCTAAGATACAGAATAACAGGTTGAATAAACTCAACAACAACTGACAATTTCATTAAATGTAATTAAAAACAAGTAATTTCTATAATCAAAAAATAAAAAGTAATGGAAAAGATTCATAAAGAATAAAAATAGATTCCAAAAAATAAATTGTGCGTGAGCAAAACAAAAAAAAAAGGGCTAAAAACCGTTTGTTAAGTTTTGATTGAAAGGAATTCCTTATTGTATCGGTGGTAAAAAAATTGTTATATTTTGATAATGTTAAACGAACTATAACCATTGCGATGTCTCATCCATGTCAAGCAGGAAAATCGGCACTGAATATTCATTGGAAGCTGGTTATGTAATTGTTGGGGTCAAACGTTCGGTTGATGTATTATGATTTTTTGAAACCTATGGTCAAACTGGTAATTATTACCACGATAACAATTCCATCAGCTGAATCTTGTATGGAAAGCAAAAGGACTTCACTGTAACAGGTAGACAAGTTAAAATTATATTATTACAGCACAACTATACAATATATAAACCGCACGTTTCAAAACCGCAGTGCAATAAGAAACATTGGATGCGTATTAAGCCACGCACTTATTCAGATCGATGACACATGGAACAGTCAATTCAATATAATTATATGAAGACACGTCTATTCTTGGATCATAATTCGTGTTTACGTGTTTTAAATTTTCAAAAATCATTAATGTTTGATCCACAATGATTATAATCACATTTTTACCATTTCTAAAAACATAAGTCTTGAAATTTCACTGTTTGGACTGAGTGGATGCATGGCAGAGGAGCCTTTCTAATGTAATTTTTGTCTCTTTCTTTTTATATAGACATTTTTCCTCTGGTTGTAGTTTTAGATAATGTTTTTACATTGGCCATTGCCATATGGTGTTATTGTATACAGTGGGCCATAACTGATTACAGTATACATTGGATCATAAGTCATTCCGGTTATTTTTCGGACAAATGATCTAATACTCGTATATAACTAAATATTTACATAATTAATAAAATCATAACGTAATAGGTACATGCGTGTATAAAATAATAACATAATGTATGTAACCCCTTTCTTGTTATTTAAATGGAGGGCAACCGATACATCATAAGTTAAATTTTTATATTTTCCTATTTATATATTTTTTTGTATAATAATGCCTCCTTGAAAATGTTCACTAGTTTTCTTGTTCGTTAAATATTTATATAATTTCGAAATATATATATACCATAAGTATTTTGAAAAGAGGAAGGGGGAGGTTAAATCATATCGATTAAAATGTAATTTTAGTTCACTCAACTACTTTGTGAGGATGTATTCAAAGAATTTCTTAACTTTATTTTGGTTATTTGAATTTTAAAAATTTCCAAAAATTATTCATATCCATAGATAAAGGAATAATACAGAGACTAGATATGTATTCTTCTGGTCGGTGTCCAATTATGTATAGATCAAAACGCACTATTTTACTTTATTTCTTACAATGGAAAATTGACCATAGCCTTTTGAATGTGTAAATAGAAAAAATGAATTGTATATATGGTTTAAAAATTAAAATTGCTTCTGGCGTTCGTAAATTATATTCGTTTTTCTTGTGAAAAATAGTAAAATATGGAAAATGAAGTAATAAAATTATACAGAAAATAGTCTATAATTTCTGAATAACTAACACAATTTTTCAAAAATTGTTACCATAAATGATTGAATGCGATTTTGTAATGAAAATTGGCAATCCGATAAAGTAATATATTCTGCGTTATTGCAAAAATTGATAATTTGTATAAGATGCAATTTTCCGGGAAAAATTTACATTATAATATTTTTAAATTTTAATAACTATTCGTAGATGCGTAACTATTTATATGAAAATTTATATGTAATCCTGATTTTTTCAGGTTTCACGTCCCAACACCTTAACAATACAATTTCTGTCATCATAAATTGATGCCCGGTTTTTTTCTTATTTTTTCCGACGTTCAATTTACCTGCTATGTGTTATGAAATTTCGAATACGATCAACTTACAATAATTAGCACTCCGATTGTTTCTTCTATAATGTAATGACAAGAATGCCCTGTCTTACCATATATATAGTATTTACATTTTTTCTTTATAAAATAATACCTACACGAACAGAAAAATATACACATTAGAAAATTTAAAATATCGTTATATGGGTCATTTTCATGTTCAACATTTGACATACAGACAACAAGTGCTTGTGAATGTGAACGAAATATACAATATTTTACGCATATATCTTTTGTGAAAAATTAAAAAATTCATATTTAATTATTTTATAATGAACAATATAAATTATTATTATTATCATACACGACGATTGACATAAATGATAAAAATATAATAATAAATTTTTAAATAAAATATAAATAGACTAATTTTATCGCGTATCAGTATTTAAAGATAAAGGGACTTGTTATTTTGTTTGTATTATAACTTAGCAGGAGACATTATTTATTTATATTTATTTTTAGTTAGTCCACGTACAACAACAACACTACGACCTTTTGATAATAACAACAAAATAACTCACAAGTCAAAATAAAGAAAATAGCAGTTGGATAATTCAAAACGGCGTGCAAACGGCATACGATATAGAGTTGGATAAGAAATATTTATTTTTGTACACCTTATACTTTTTTTTTTTTTGTTAACTATAGTTATCGTTGCGTAGTCGCACGTATATTGGTACTGGCTTGACTTAAGAATATATATAGTCTTATAGAAGAAGCACTATCTATAACAATAGTATTTAGAATATAGTTTCTGTGGTATTATAAAATGTATTTATATATTTATATTTGTAAGAAAAATAAATATATGCGTAAATTATTTATGCAAATATTCATTAACCTCACACATAAATATAGATTACATTATGATATCGGTCGGGAATGACGTGTTTATGTATTATATTATTGTATTATAATGGTATATTGTGTAACATTCAATTTCCGTGTTCTCTATTTCATTCTTCAATGTGCCGTCGTACACATACTTATAATAATAATAATATTGTATACGTTTGTAAGAATTTTTAATTTTTATAATCAAAACGTCCCAATAATAACCCATTTTTTGCATATATTTTCCTCAAACAATTTCCCATTTGCGAACTTTTGCCATTGCGTGTGCTAGTAAATGTTTTTTTGGTATAACCACTACTGCAATAACATATATAGCGTCTTTGTTAATTGTTTATAATATTTACCAAATATTATATTTTTTGTTGATATCCAGGATATGAATTTTTGAATGATCAAAAATTGAAGTTAAGTGATATTACTGACATCGCAAAAACATCTTATAGAGAACAATTTTATTTAATAAGAATATGAAAACATTAATTGAAAGATGGCTGCCGTCGCATTTATTGACAATCGTTCCCATTATCCTAAATGAATACCTGACTATATTTTTAAACATAAACCAAATGGATATTTGCGTCGATTCGTAATGATAGACTTATCACGAGACGCGCACCAGAAACACATAAACAATCGAAAGAGTTCAGGTTGAATCTTGCCGGAAGATTATCAAAAGAATGGCAAACGCAGTTCACATTTGCCAAAGGAAAAAAGTTCTGTTTCACCATGACAATGCCTCGGTTTACACCTCACAAATTGCTCGGCATCATCAAACATTTACGAATTACGTTGTGAATTGCTTCCATCCAACATATTCTGCAGATGGTTTGGTTACAAGAAACTTTTTTTTTTAATTGGTTTTTATTCAAAAAAATTAGTTCCATAATTTTATTTTCAAATACTATTATTATCAAAAACAGTATTCGTGTATGATCTTTCCGTTTATGATCGATTAAAGTCGTTGCTACAATGTTTTACAATATAAAAATCTGTAGATTCTACGAAAACTCAAGGTACATCGAAATATTTCAGGTCATAATTGGCATTAAACCAATGCCTATCGAAATATACAGATCAATTGGTTGATCATTATATATACACCCATAGGCGGAGTAATTTACCTATGTTGTGAGAGAAATGGATGGTTTTGTAGATGTCACATATAGTGAATACCATATGACTTGATAGAAAGAAGAATTAGCATTATCCGTTCAGGGCTGAGTATAGTTTCCGTTTAATTGTAATTTGATTTCTTATAAAATATATATTCTTTTATATGAATTGATATATATAGTTAAGGCAATCAGAACTTAAGCATCTGATGGGATTAAATAATTGGCTAAAGTTTAAAGAATGAAAAAATCCTAATCGAATAGATGATAATTATTTAAATAGCTTGAGGTAGTTTTACAGTGATCTATTTATAGTAATTTAAGTTAACGTTTTTACCATTTGAATTACGCGTTTTCATAAATGTACATTTTTTCCGCAGCTTAAAAATGATTATTAAATTTCTTTGAATATTTTGAACTTCAGTTTAATTTTATTGTAAAAATTATGGTAGCATTAATATTTTTTTTTGTGGAATTCAGAACCGTGCCGGTATTTTTTGAAAGCATATACGCATGTTTTAGTAAATAATTTATGGAACAACATTATCAAAAATCGGCTAAATCTTTGCAATAACTTTGATTATTTCTTCTTTGAAAATATCTGCTTTCGTAAAATTTGGCACTAAATTTTTTTGTATAGAAGATTTTCTATAAAATTTAGTTCAACGCACACCCAGATTTTTTTCCAAAATATTAGATGTGCCTTCAACAATAATATTTTTTCTCGTACAAAGATTATGCAGATTTTATTTTTTTCTTGAACGGTATACACACACACTCTTTACTGGGATACAGTTTACTGAATAATTATTGTTCACTGAATAAATAGCATGAGTGTGTGATATGTGTTTCATTTATATTTTTATTGTAATAAATGGTGTTATGAATGAATAACATATAATAATCGGAAGCTATTCCTTGACATTTTCAATATAATATTCTTTTACCTTATCTTTGTTATTGTATTTTGAAAAAAAAAAAAAAAAATTCTTATCGTTAGACGCATTCACAATAAACCTTGACCATTTTATTTTTATAAATAAATATTTCAATGTTAATTTTGATAATTCATATCAATAAAGGGTTAGTCACCATCATCATACAATATTATAGGCTGTATAGTGTTTTATTTTTTCATCAATATACAATCTCTGTCCAAAAATTAACCGGAATGGATTACGACACACAACAAACAAACATTTAATTTATTTTTATTTATTCGAAATGTTCTCCCTCAATTGAAATACATCGATTTGTGCCACACGTTAAACTTATGCATCAAATGACTTTTTTTTATTTTGCTGATTGCTCGATAGCTCAGGACGATTACAACGAATATGGCTCAGCAAACACTTTAATAAACGCCAAAATAATACAAAGCATTACAAATCATATTGAAAACAACATGTTCCATCACCAGTTACAATGGTTTTTAAGAAATTATCATCAATTCCGCAGCGTTTTCAATGGTGTCTTTGAAATGAACAATTCGATCTTTAATCAATTGAAGTAGACCAAACTTTGAATTTACATTTCGTACACCAATTTTTTTCAATTAAAATTCCATGAATTATTGTTTTTTATATTCGCATATTGTTCTATTTCCATAAATCTTCTAATTACTACTAATTTGTGAACGCGGCGGTTTACAATCCATTTAAATTAATCATCATGTACCGGTTATTTTGCGGACAGTAGATGTTCGTGTACACACATGCGATAAGAAAATAAAAAATATGAAAAAAGTTATAAATATCTTCATAAATAAATAAATAGTTCAGTATGTGTATTAAAACCATATTATTATATTGATATAGTTTTTGTTTATAAACTGCAATTCGATATATGAATTTATTGTATGAATTTATCAATTTGTGTATGTACTAACTATGCAATGATCAAAAATAATCTGTAGACGCGATAGACGTATTGTATAATATTGTTAAAATACATCATTTAATCAAATTAAAGCACTTTTCAAAATCGTTTCATTTTTGTTCGAATTTTCCTTAAAAAATCTATTCAAATGCTTTCAAAAAAGTTAGACATTGAAGTGGTTTCGTTTAGTTGATCGAAACAAAAAATATCGGAATAATTTAAGATATCTGGTAAATTTAGGTGCGCTGATGAATGATGATGACAATGTAATAGATAGACTGTTAAATAATACATAGACTAGTCGAAAGAAATTCATGCGGCACTATTTAGATTGGATTATGAGGATTAAACCATTCATTTACTGTTCTTCATTTTCCACAAAAATTTATATTGTTTCAGTGGTATTAATTTCATTTTTAAAACAAAATTTAGCCTACAATTTTTTTATTTTTAAATGGGCTTTTACATTTATTCCACTTTTGCCGCAGACACATTGTCATATAACACTCGTATGTTTTAGCTCTATGTTCGAATATTCATGCGTGTTATTAATTTCTACATTAATTTACAAAATAATTCAAGTTTTGTGGTGCTAAAAACAACAAAAACCAATTTTCTTTAAACCATTATTATCAGCGTCTTTATTTATTGTGTGTCTGAACTATATATTACTTAAAAAAAATGTATTTTCTTTGACAACAGTCTTGAATGAAAATACTAAATAAATTGTATAATTAACACTATATAGTAACAATTTGTCTGTACTTTGAAAAATTAGCAACATTTTAGTGGGAAAAACCCACATATTTTCCATGGAAAAGATGGCTTAAATTAAGATATAATCCTCATTCCTTTTAATTTATTTTCATAATTTTTAAAACAACCACCAACTCAAATCTATATTTTTCCTAAGAATTTCGTAAGACTTTTGCTGGGATTTTATTAGCCGTTTTTTTGTTTTGTTCTTATTTACACAATCGAAGAATTTTTGCCATCATCTTCAGCGTCTTCATTCCGTGCTCATAGAACTTCTGGTCTATCGGTAAAAAAAAGTGACCGCCATAAGAAAATTTATTCTGCAAATACGGACGGAATTCACCGATATTACTTGTCAAAATACACGAACAATATCCAAAGATATTTTTGTTAAAATCCGTGGATCGGCTCACAAAATATATGAATATAAATTCTATGGATATTCTGTGTGGAATAATTGCAACGAGAAATAATTCTAAGGAGAATTCGTAGAACCTATCATCGGAAAAATGCGAATAATCCAAGGACATTTTTGTAAAAAAAACTCCATGGACAGGATTGCACTCATTAAATAAAATTCCAGCGAACATCCATAAGAAATCCAATGGTATTTCCTCGCATTGAAACAACAGACTATACTACATATAATACGGAAATTTTACGGACAAACTACGGACAGTGTTACTTTACTAGGGAAATCACAGAAAATTATCACAGGTTACTTTGGGAAATGAAATATTCACAAAAATACTATACTAATAAAGTTATTTTTACTTTTGTGCTGGCTCAAGACGAATTAACTTAACAAAGTATATACGAAATAAAATAAATTGACATTCGATGTTATTAATGACACTACTAGTACGGATTATTTTTGATTAAAGTATTAGTATTTAGTTAATAATATTTATAGTATTTTTGTACATTATGACATCATCATTGTAATATTGATAAATCTGAATATAATTATTATGACATCAAATGGATGTGTATGTTTTCCTATCTTTCGATATTTTTATTTATACTTTAAATTGAATCGCATCTGGATACACTTATTTGTAATAATTTTAATATATGTACACACACGGATACCCATTATTATATTAATTTGATGGAGTTGTACTACCCACTTTTTTCTTATTTTTTTTTTCCACACACACACACACACACACATTAAAATTTATAATGTATTTGTAATAATATGAGCAAAGAATTTCCGTATTAGGAAAAAAAAAATATTTAATTTATGCTAATTTTTTTTTCAAATATAACATTATACACAAAACCAAATATATTCAATTAATGTGATAAAAACTTTATAGTTATTAAATTTAAGAGAATTTCGCAATGATAATCTTTTTATTATCATTATATAATTAATATAATCTTATCATCGCCCAAATAAATACTTTTGTTTAGGACGTGTTTAATCTGTGGGTTGTGCGTACATATATTCTCAATGATATTATAATTTTATAATGACACAACAAATACAAATGTATGTTTTGTTATAGTAATCTTATTTCTATGGACTTACTCTGAAAGGCATTAAAGTATACACCAATTGTAATTATATCCATAACAATACTAATTCCATCGATTATTGTTGCCTAAAATTAATTAAAAATAATTAAAATATATCCGAATAAATAGAGAAAATAAAAATAAAAACGATAATAATAATATTTTTTTTATAAATGCATACAATAAGTACAGCATCAACTGAATCCTTAGAATGAATTGCCCAAAATAATGATATAAAAAATAAAATATTATAAAATAAATAGGACATTGGCAAATATGCTCCTAATAATGCATTTATCGTTAATACAAAATGTACAAGAGTAACAATCTGTGGAAAAAATGAATAAATAAATAAATTATCCTTTTATATGTCCTTGCAAAAAATTTTAAATGTAATTGAATATGGATTTTTCTTTTTTCTATATATTCTATTATTGATATGTTATACCTTAACTCGAACAAATGTTGATGCCATCATTGTATTAATATCCATCTTTGTTTTCGTTTATTTTTTTTCTCCAAACAAAAAATTTATAATAAAAATTGATGATAAAATATAAAATTAATAAAATACAATACACTTTTAGAAAATTTAATTATTCACTTATTTTTATTTATTTTTTTTTTCTTTATATATTTTTATACTAATTAATATTTTATTATTACTAGAAAAAAAAATATAAAAAAAAAAAAACACTTTTTCACTTGTCAAAATTATTATAATTATAACATCGACGACCGCCGCGCACATACAATAACTATTTCTGTATGTATATAAAAGTATTTATGATGAATATACAAGAATGAACTGACTATGAAGTGAATACTGATTCATTTCAGTTTCTTAAAGAGGCGAGAGACTAATATATTATAATATACGTCTTATATATGTTTTTAGTATATATTGTATTAATATTAACTATAAAAATATAAATATAATGATATAATATACAACCAAATACTCTTATAAATTCAGTGTTGTCGTTGGTATTACCATCGACCATATTTCTTCTTTAACTTCAACTAATTTATGGCTATATAAAGGCGCAGTATGTTATATGTATAGTTTTATATAAAATATATATTATTTTAATATTTCATGAACTCTTTTATTCCATAAGGTTCCGAGTGGTTTTTGTTTTATTTTTATGTTAATGAATCATAATATTCTAATCTATAACAAATTTTATGCCGGTGGAAAGTCTATACTCTAGCGTAACACTGTCCGTAGTTTGTCCGCAAAATTTCCGCATTATATGTAGTAGTCCGTAGTTTTAATTCGAGAAAATATTTATGGATTTCTTACGAATGTTCGCTGAAATTTTATATGATGAGTGCAACCCTGTCCATGGATAATAATTTAAAAAATGTCCTTGGATTATCCGAATTTTTCCGAGGATAATTTCTACGCATCCTCCTTAGAATTATTTCTCGTTGCTATTATTTCACGCAGAATATCCAAAAAATTTATATTCATATTTTTTGTGAGCCGATCCACAGATTTTGACAAAAATATCTTTGGATTATCCATGTATTTTGGCAAGTAATACCCGTGAATTCCGTCCGTATTAGCAAAATAAATTTTCTTATGACGATGATGTCAAATCGCGGTCAGTTTTTTTACCGATAGACCAGAAGTTCTATGAGCACGGAATGAAGATGATGGTAAAAATTCATCGATTGTGCATTTGTTTTTTGTAATAAACACGAACAAAAAACCACGGATACAATCCCAGCAAAAATCTTACAAAATTCCTAGAAAGTACATAGATTTGAGTTGGTGGTTGTTTTAAAAATTATGAAAATAAATTAAAAGGAGTGAGGATTATATCTATATAGATAAGTGAAATATACAAAATTTGTGTGGCTGTCTTGGATAATTGGTGAAATAAATTATGTATACAATACCGCGTGGATATATGTTGGACATATCACCCAGACAATCCAAAGATTTCAATTGATAAAATACTATTACATTAATTGGAAAATCTATGGACATTCTTTGGGCAAATTCCAATATATTTTTTCTATGGAAAATATGTGGATTTTTTCCATGGAAATTTTCCTCATTTGTCAGAGTACGGACAAATTGTTACTAGGGTAGCCATCACTAAATACTAATTTATAAGTTTGGATATTAAAAATACCCATTTTTATGAAAAAAAAAGCCCAGTTTATTCATTAACTATACGCGATATTAATATTTAATTCAAAGTACAATCCATTGAAAGCTGCCGCATCTTCGTCCATTTGTCAGGTAATTGTTGAATTATGATTGTGTGAAGAATTCATTATCTTTTGAGGCGATCCATTCATGGAGTCAATTTCTGATGCTTTCACAAGAAGAGTGTGTCTTTAAGGGCTAACTGAATCAAGCGGAATAGGTGATAGTCTGAAGGTGCTATGTCTGGTGAATAATTCCCAATTTTAACGATATTTGTAGTATGAGGTTTGTCATTATAATGTCGAAAACGTAGTATATTTTATCTATTCACCCATTCTGTTCATTTTTTCCATTACATTGAAGCATCAAATGCATTAATTGTCACACCAGCGATATATTTTTAGAAGGTTTCAGCAATTCATATACTACACAACACCATATACAGAGAGCATAACCATGAATATTTCGTTTTGGCTGTGATGCTTCATTTATTTGGTACAACACTTTCCATTTTTCTGCGAATTGAAAACAAATGTCATTCATTACGTTTTGATGGTTATAAAGACACTTTTTCAAATACATATAATTAGGTGGTATTTACTAACTCCTAATTATTTAAATTTGAAAAATTAACGATAGAAGTTCAATTATATAATTAACAAATGAATGTCAATTTTTATTGGGAACACTGCGCGAACACTGTATTTTGGTTATTTCTAAATAGAAATGTTAAATTTTCAATTGATTCTTGCACAAATCTATATGAGAACAGATGATTTTCTTCGGTGAAATTTTTTGGTATATAATTATTTTTCAGCTGGGTTACTGTTTGTTCGTTTATGAAACAGAAAAAAAACGGATATCTTTGAAAATGTTATTTTTTACGCTAATCAAAGATTAACGCTTAATGAAATTAAGGAAACATCTATCTTTCGATAATTGCAGACCAATTGGTGTTGTGCCGCGCGTAATTTACCAACTTGACTGTGATGCGTGCGTTTGGTTGATACAACACTATTGGGTCGGTTCAATAAATTTAGCAGTAATTTTGAAACTACGAAATATTTACTAATAGTTAAACAAATTTAAAAACAACAAACGCAATATTTTAAAACGAAAGTTATCTCTATAGTATTCATATTTATTTTGTTATAGAAAATGGTTCATGTTTCACAAGGATCATCAAACCAAGAACTCACTACAAACACTATATCGACACCCAATCATATGCTTGCTACCTTATACAAAATCGATCGAATGAAATAAAACTCATACATTTTTGGTTATTATCTTAAAATCATATTCATTTATTTTTGTGTATTATAAAATTTTCAACTATAAAAAATTAAAATGACAAATACACTTTTGAAACAATAAAAGTTCTAATCATTTTCAATACTTAAAGTAATTTTAAAAATGTATAGTTAAATAAATTAAAATTATAGGGTAGTGACACGAGTAAATGCGACACCCCATAACTATATTAGTATATCCAGATCCTTACAAGAAAAAATAACACATATATACTAATATTTGAAATATTTATTCTTATATGAGGAGCTCCGGAGATTGGTTATGGGGACTGAGTACTAGTGTCACTCACCCACAATATTTATATTCATGTATACAATATATAAAAAGGAAAAAACACGACTATATAAGGAATTTTATTTATGTGTAAAAAAATTCAATTCTAAAAAATATATTTTCCTTTTTTAATATTACAAATAAGAAGTTAACAAAATGCAAAACTTTTCAAATGAACAGTTTAACTTTATACTATTAATTAAAAAAAAAAAATTAAGATAAAATTATATCAATAAATAAATCGAACTCATTAAGTGATTTATTTATTTTACATAAAAATATAATTATTTCTATTAAAAAAGTAAAAGTAGAGTAATCGAAGGTAATTTATTTTGACAGAGCCATTCTCTTTTGGATTGGATCGTCAAAACCATTACGAAATTTTATTACAGACCAATCCAATACAGTCAATCCATTTCGACAATAAAAAAATTCTGCACTATGTTTATTTTCATACTTCCAACCTAATCTTGTTTTACAAACTTTACATTGAGCAAATCGAATTAAATGTATTCCTGTTTTCAAATTTTTTATTTCATAGTCACCATAGATAATGTTTACCACACGTTTAAATAAATATGCACGACCATATATACATGAAAATTCTGTACTAATCAAATCAAATTTATTTGCTAGGCTAGTTTTACATAATTTACATTCATAAAATATCGGTCCATTGCAATGTTCCACGAATGTTTTTCCCATTTTTTTTTTCGATTTGAAATGTTCCTTTTTGTATTATATAATATTGGTTTTCTATATAATAATTATAAATTATAATAGAATTTCTTTTTTCTTAAAAGAGAAAAAAAAAACAAACAAATATGATCCGATAAACTGATTAACTTTTTTAATTCAAATATTTAATTTAATTATTAAAATTATAAAATTATAATTATTTAAATAATTAATTTATTTATTCCATATATTAAAGTAAAGTGTATATTATAAAGTTATTTTACTTTTTTTCTATTTCGTTAGTTTTTTGTTTTGGTTCTGTTTAATTGTGGATTGAAACTGTAAAGTTTCAAAACTGTTTTATACACAGTCTAGTTCGCATAACTAAAGTTTTCTATTATAAAAATAAATAATATAACAATATAACGCAATGACATATTCTATAATACGTAAACTAATACAAAGATTGCAATATTCGTTTTTATTATATAGATGAAAAATTTTTCATTAACACGTTAATCGCCATGTCAGTCATATGTGTCTGACGCTAAGAAGTTCTGCATGAGCCATGACAGACATATATGTCTGACGTACGCGATTTGGTAGAAGGCCACGTCAATCACAGATGTCCGACGCAAACGATACATTTGCATTATGTTTCGAAAGCTGGCCTATCAGGAACAAAACCTGAAAATTTCTTGCTTTACTACAAACAATAAAATGAATGAGGGCAAAAAAAATTTTTTTCTGTGATACAATAAGTTTCCTTGATACATTTTTAACTAAATTATCTAATAAAGTTACCATGGCCCATGTGAACATTTTTCTGATATTATCGTGGCGATTAACGTGTTAAAACACACAACATTTTTTATGTGTTGCCAACGGAACTGCGATAACGCTAAAATAACGTTTTAAATAAAATCTGGCTAAAACAATAAATCCATGACTCCTGAACAGATGGTTATCATCGAAGCGATTATTCCACATCAACCGAGGACACTTGGCCGCAATAATTTGTAGTATATATTGCGTCATATTATCTTGACAATGAAACTTTATTGCGTAATTATATCGGTGTGTCACAAGACTTACAATTACGACCCTATAATAGTGTGTAGTGGCACGATTGCCACTGATGCCTATGGCTGCCTTAACGCACTCACTATTCTTTTCGTCTCAGATGGTTATCAAACAGGAACCACTTCTCATTACGCAGATTTTAAAATGCGCCTCAAAAACGATTTCATCTTTTTACAACATTTTGATTTAAAATTAATTTGATGGCAAATTTTATTATTACAGAAAAAGTATTATTATTTAATTAAGATGAATATGATAATTTTAATGTTGTCAAAGTAGTGGTAATCATCAGAATAGAAAACACGTATTATTATTATTATTATTATTATTATTATTATTATTACATTGATGTTATTTTTTGTTAGTTAGTTCTATTTTATAAATGCATAATTTCCAAATATCCGGTTCCTTGTAAAATCATTTACATAAATTTACTTGAAAATATAAATAATGTGAATGCCTGGTGATCGCTGTTCTAGTGTAATGTGGGTGTGAACAATGTCTAGAGAGAGAAACAGATTATTCAATTTGTGCTACTGTGCTCGATCAAATCAGTATACGATTACGAAAAGAAAAAAAAGGAAACAAAATTATCGATCTGTATAAATTGAAGCAACGTGATCATGCATTGAATAACATGACTTCCTTAATAACAACATGCATAATATATTATTCATATACAGGACTATCCTAATTGAAATAAATAAAAAAAGGAATGTTCCTTTTTAATATAATTATCCTTATTCACTTTATTTATTTGGAAAGAAAAAAACGTGTCATATTGTGTATGTGATTTTTGTTTAAATCATACAGAGCGTTAATGTTAATAAATCGTGAACTATGGCTGAAATTTTTAATATTTTTATACTGAAATTTTTCAGCTGCTCAATGTTGTCACCCTAATAAATTCAAATTAAGTACCTGTACTGTACCTTAATAATTAATTAATTAATTTAATATATTTATACTTCTAATTTTGTATCGATTTGTTGATTTTCAATTTTTTTTAAGCGAACAAAAGAACCAATATTAAATGTTGCTTTAAAATTATGATACAAATGCTATACAATACAATTGCTTATGGTGATAATTGGTTATCTAAAAAACACAAGTATTTGATTGGCATCGACGATTCAAAGGTGACAGAGAGGATTTCGGTGAACTTCCATGAACAACGAAGTCGTTCAAAAACTGCTATAACACTCGCATAAATCATTCAACAAGTTCACGTGATATGTTATTAGATGATCGACTAGTGAAATTGCGTAAACTAGCTGACGTCATATATGGGCATCTCAAAAAAACAAGTTGCAAATATATTACAAGAAAAATTATGCATGAAAAAAGTTTATACATTATTGCAATAACACTTAATCAAAAACACATATTCTAATGTGTATTTTTCAAGTGTGATTTAATTTTTTCTTTAGCAAAATTAAATGGATTTGAAACGTATAGTTTCATTCGCTATTATTCACCATATATATGGGAAGGAACAATCAAAACAGCGGTTTAAAACCGGTGGTGCACCAACGCAGATAAAGATGGTAAAATTTTATAGTTCTTTTGGGATTACAAATGTGGTTTTTTTTTCCATCGATTATTTCATTTCTGGAAAGAGTTTTACATCAAATCATTATGCTATTGAAGACGTGAATATATTGCAGGCATTCCGGAATCACACTTTAATATGTTACGGTATTTAAAGTGTGCAAAAATGTTTAAATAACAATGTATTGAAGTTGCAGGACATTTTATTGAAAAGTAAAGTATATTTTACATCCACAAAAATCATTTTCATTCTTAGGCCGAGAGTTTTTAGAGGCCCCTCATAGTATGTGTATTTTCAAAGAAATATCTGCTATATCTTATACTTAAGATATATTATATAAATTAAAAATAATTCGATTATATACCATTCGCTTTAGTATTAATACATTAGTGTGTTTCTATTGTAAAGCGGACACAACATTAGTTGTTTTACCAAAAACATAATGTTTTAATTGTGATTTTAATATTTACCCAAAATGTTTTACAACTGTTACATATCAATTTGGGAAATGATAATAAAATATAAAATATAAATGGTGTTTTTGTACCTAAATAACATTTGTAATAAAATAAATTTGATAATTACTCAATTCAATATGTTTTGAAAGACTTAATTAGGAATGTGCTCATAATTATACGTGTTTATTCATCTAGTGTGTCCATATACTACAACGATATATTGACTGAATCATTATTATATAACAATTAAACTTTGATAAAACTTGAAATTAATTTTAATTAATTAATTAATTGCATTTCTCTATCTATAAAAAGTATAATATAACAATAAGACAGTTATAAAAATTATTATATTCGATTTATGTATAATAAAATTATAAAAATTAAACAGTAAATAATTTATTCAGTCAAACAATTTTGTGGTGATAAGTGTTAAACCCAGTTTATAAGTGAAATTAAATATATAGATATTTGAAAAAGAAATAGAAACGGAAAAAAAGTAATTCATAATATAATATTGAAAAAAAAATAAGAAATAATATGGGAAAAATATTTTTACAACATTCCAATGGTTCACGATTTTACCAATGCAAAGCATGTAAAACAAGTTTGGCAACAAAAAAGGATTTGGTTAGTACAAAATTTACTGGGGCCACCGGCAAGGCATATCTCTTTAAAAAAGTTGTGAATGTATTACATTCGACTGCTGAGGAACGTAATATGTTGACGGGACGTCATCATGTACGTGATATCAGATGTAAAGTGTGTAAAATTAAATTAGGTTGGATGTATGAATTTGCTCGTGAAGCGGAACAAAAATATAAAGAAATGTTAACGATATTGGAATATGAATTGATACAAGAAAATAAAGGTTTTGAGGATAAAACTTTGTAACGACAACAAATATGCACAATTATTATTATTATTATTAATTTTTCATTATAATTATATTATTATAATTTTAATACACTTAATGTATAAAATATTCATAAAAATATGTGTATGATGTTTATTAATGATTTATTAATAATGATAAAATTATTATATGTACCATGCTTTGAAACTCTCACACAATTTAAATAAACTAAAATATCTATACGAAGAAATAATTGAAAAGATTTTACTTTTATTGTTTTACGATCAAATCAATTCATATGTACTTTTAATAAATAACCTTTTTGTTCATAAAATGAATTTACTTAATTATTTAAACTTGAATTGTTTTAAACTATGCGTATATGCAATTATAAAAAATTAAAATTCACACATATAATGAAAAATTTCTACAGAAATTGTTAATACACAGCCAAATTGGAACAAAACGTATATAAGGCAATTCAACAAATAATTTTACAACTAACATATTTGAACTTGATAAGAGATTTTTTTGTGTTTTCCTTCAAACAGTAACCAGTGAAAATCGTTTCCACTTAAAATTAACATATAAACTTTACGCGAATCTTTTTGGTAATTTATTTGAAGCAATATTTATCACTTGATTTTCTTCTGTCTATACATGAGTTGTGGTAAACAAAATAACTTCCATGAATATTTTATTTTGCCGAATTGAACTTTTTTTTTTATTTCAGATTACAACATATCACTGATGACTTATAAGTAAACGTCTTTCAATTTCATCTGGAAACCTATAATTTTTATATATTTGAGTGTAAATGCTTGTGATATTTCTCCAAATTATTTTACGCATTACTAACACTTTAAATTCTTTATCTATAAATTGTTAACATTTATTTTTACATTTATTTTTAGAAATATTTAAGATTTTATAATTTATTTTATAATTCAAATAATTGCCAATATAATTGCTATTAATATTTTCTCATTTTACGACAAATGAATTTCATGCAGAACAAAATTTTTATCAATTGAAATGGGCTTAAGTTGTTGATTTTATATTTATAAAAGTAATTGTAAAACTATGAATTAAAATTTATCTTTTATTATATTATTTTCAAACCTTTTACATAAAATGGTTATAAATTTATATAAAATAATACATTGTTATATAGAAATACATTATGCCGAGACCAGAACTAACGCAAACACATATAATATATATATTTATATATATATATTTGATTCCAATATTTAATTCCTTAATATATTTTAGAATCTTTTAAAGTCCTTAATTCAAAGTTTTACATTAAGTTTCTGTATATATAAGGTAAAAAATGTAAAATTTATAATATTAGCAAATATTTTGAATTGGGTTTTAAAAAATTCTAAATTTATTGAGTTATACATATTTAGCGGTCCCATTTTGTACTTATTTACTATTGCATATAAATTTAATATTAACTACTCTTTTTTTAATAATTTTATGGTGTGTTCTATTGATTTGCTATATATAATTTGCGGTTAATTAAATAAATAATCTGGTCACAGAGAATAAAAATTTGTTATTAATTTTAATGCATTTATCATAATTTTAAATAATTAATTATGTAAATCAAATTTTCTACATATATACATTTTTCAAAAACTTTCGCATTCCATTATAAATATATTTATAATCGAGAAAAATACTAACATATAAATATAGTATTCAACATACAGATCCTTGTCAATTTATTGTGTCCACTTAAAATACCATAAATAAATTTTATTAATATATCACACATTATGGTGACAGTGATATTTTATTTAAATTCTTTTGCACCCATAAAACAGCATCGTTTAAGTTCTGCTAACAAACTGTCTTAGAGCTTTAGTCTAGAAAAACTGCATACTTGTCATTTATATGGAGTATATAATTAACAACTTTAAACACTTTCTGTTTCACGTTTCATTTCAGCTCAATATAGTTTACAAATACTATATATTAATATAAAATCCATTATTTTTTAGTTAGTGTGGGTAAAATAAATTGTCAAGGATCCAAAAGTTTTTATAATTTAACTCTAAGTATTATAATTTTATAATTTCTAAAATAATATATGTATTTATAAATTAAAAAAAAATTGCTTATAAATTAAATTTATATAAAATCAAATTTTATCTCTGCTATCACAAAATATAAATATTAAAATCCTTCACGTGCATTACGAAATTGTAATCCTTTCGACGTATCTTGTAAACATGGTACCTTTAATAAATATGTAAGAAAAAAATGTATAAATTAAAAATTTTTCCTATCCAATTTTTCTGTACATGAGCTGTTCAAAAATTTTGTGAAGCGGCAATGAAAACACATATCTTTTTTTTATAAAAATCAATTTATTTTTCAATAAATTCTCCTATAATAGCGCACTAATACACTTGGTCCTGCAATGTTCAAGATTATCTAAAACCCATTTTAATGCTAATTTTCCGGAAGGTCTGCGAAATACATGTTAACGCACAGCTATGCTATCGATTGATTTCATTTGATGGAAAATATTTTGCAGTAAGAAATTTTTTTAAGATTTAGGAACAAATGAAAATCGAAAGGAGTCAAATCCTGTGAATAGGCTGGATGTTGTAACAATTCATACTTTAATTCGCAATGCTTTCACGACCACGTTTAAAACCAACCCAATTGGGGAATCGGTCAGCATCGCATTTGTCTAATAAAACATTGGTGAATCGAAAGTGGAATGTAGATAAATTGTAATGAGTATTAGTATTATTTTCAACATTGCAGCATTGAATCACGTATGAATCATATCGGAACATTTTCAGTTACACACATATATTTAATTATATACATGTTTTCTGCGGCTAATTTGTAGCAGTAAATCTGCAATTTTTCCAAATGAAAAGCGACCATTGTTGTGACCCTGCTAACACAATTTAAGTAGCTATTTTTATACGAATCACGAATGAAATTACCAATCGAAATGAAATAGTGAATGAAAACTAAAAAAATGTCTATATAGATGTCACTCCACTCTAACTATTTGAACAGCCCTCGTTAAAATAAATCAAATTAATTGTAAAACAAATATAGTTATACTTGTACTAAATTAAAATAAATGGAACCCATAACTTGAGCTGCTGATGTATTTGTTGTTTTTAAACATGAAAATAATAAATCATCACACGTACAATGAGATCTATATATATATATTAAAATATACAAATATAAATTAGATTAGCGTCAGAGTATTATAAATATAATTACATAAAAATTTATTATTATTACAGTGTATTTTTACTATAATATTACTTACTTTGTATACAATGAATTATTTATTAAATTGTATCGTTCTTGATATGCACGAATTTTTATTGGACATAAATCATGTGCACGACAGCAACGATCCATTGTATTTTCTGTTCCTAAATCACGGTATGTTGTTGCTATATCACCAGTTCCACACCACTTTGTGCCTAAATATAAATTTTCATTATTATAATTATTATTATGTTTTAAATATATATATATTCGTACCCTCCGTACGTACCCTCGTACGTACAATTACATATATTCAAATCCATATTAAATATTGAATTATATTAGGTGTAGAACCAAATTTTTTTCGTGGTTTTTATATTTTTTTGAAAGTAATTATACATTTTGAGTTTGCACAAACATTTGATGTAACAAAATTTAATGTTTCTGAAAATTCTTCTACGTTTAATGTGAATACTTATCGTGAAATGCTAGCAATTCAGAATGATTGCATTTTTTTTGCATTCGCTCGAGACAATCTTAATCATTCACATCAAAATCTACTCATATTTTAAAAATTTCATAAGTTTTTTAAATATAGATGTTCATCATAAGAGTTTACAAGTAAGGGATGACTTTTAGAAACAGAATTTGTATGAAATTATTAGAAAAAATCAGCCACAACAGACTCTAAAATTCTGGTAATTTGAATCTTTCACTAAATTTGGCAACTTTCCTTTTGGTTAATCTTTTCTATATAGGAACTTTAAAATTTCCAAATACAGATTTAAATAGCAATAAAAGTTGAATTATTGAAATGTTCACATTTCAAATTACTTTCTAACGTCTTCCATAGCAGAAACGAGTTTGATAGTCAATTTTCCATTCATCCAATTGTAGCCCAAATTAGAAGCCATTTAGAAAACAACTGTTCTAATGTAACTGAATTTTTCTAAAGATTACCAGTGTCAATTACATTTTACTGTAAAAGTAAGAATTTCTGTCACCGAGTAAAATTGGTTTCTGCTGCAAAATTTTGTGTTGTATAAGGAATTAAGTTAATTTATAACAGAAATCATGAAGCAAAATACATTGTATGTGTTTTGTGTCCATTCCGGACATTTTAAATTGATGCGTTATTGTCGTTGGTAGCGTTTAGTGTTAACAGTTTTAGTACAGGTTATAACAGCTAATAATACACCAACACCACCACATCATTGTTTTTTCCCGCAACAATTTTGTTTTATTGCATTGATTTGTATATCACCACAGTAATAATTCGATGTAAAGAATTATTTCTTTCATACCTTTGATGTAAAATTTGGCTAGTGTTTTTTTCTTCCAATTTTCCATTCGCATTTTTCTTCCTTGCAAATCTTTGACGTGGCTTTCAAACGTTTGCTAATGGTTTTTTTTTTCTATTACAATTGCTAATTGTGATTGAAATTTGGTATCGGTGCGCGTCTTTATCCAATAATCTTTGCAATTTAACGTCTTTTTAAGCGTAACTAACTTTCTTTATCTTTCACATCAAAATTACAATACTTTTAAATCGTTTTTAAAATCAGATAATAAAATATATTAAAATCAATGCATCTAGCAAATGTTAGAATTCAGACATAATCAAGGCGAAAACAAATTTGTCTTACTATTATCACTGTTACCATTAATGCATGCAGCTTTCACAAATAAATTACAAATAAAAAAAAATAATTTACGTTTGAATTAAGTCACTGATAAAGATTAAGTTCTACACCTGTATATGTAGTTATATTATATATACCTGGAATTATACCACTTAATAAGGAAAATGGATTTGTTGGAAACATCATTGTGCCACGGCTTACGTTTTCGTCATCTTCATTATATTGTGATTTTTCGCTACGTTTTTCAATTAATTTATTTTCTTTTTCGACCATTTCACATTGGCTCATTAATTTTAACATATCTTTAAATTCGATTTCCAATGGACGATTTATTTTTGATAATTTTTTTAATAATTTATTTCCTTCAGCGTCACTGCTATAAATATATAAAAAATACAAATAAATAATTAACGTATGAATTAAAATAAATATTGTGCGTGGGGTAGTATTTATATAAATTTTATTTTTAAATTGAATTATTTCTATATTTTTATTAATATTTGTATTATTTTAGTACAAGTAGGTCGCACCCTCATACGGACATTATATGTTTCTTGAATTGTTTGGTGTTTTGTATATATAGAAAACAGACTCCAAAAAACATAGAGTTGACATTCGCGTGCCCATATATTATTGTAGGTAGTAATAAGTTAGGTGTAAATCATTAAATTGTTATATTGTTATAAAATTATAAGTGGCCTAATCTATATTTATTTTTTTAATAAATTATTTCTCAACAGTATTAATTTAAATTTATATTTCATTAATGTTTTTTGTTATATTTTATATTAATATGATGACTGACAAAGGTACTGCCATATATGTGTTACGCTCCCCATTGTTGATGAAATTTAATTAGGCGAGTAGGCAGAAGGGAAACACGGAGGTCCTTTAAAATAGTAAAAAAGCGAATTATAATTATATGAAAATCTATATATTATTGAAGAACCTCAATATAAAATCTAATTTCATTAAAACATTTTCAATAAATGTCATAGTCACCAATTATATGCGTTATTTGTATGCTATTCAATGTTCTTACTTCACCAAAAATTATCATATTTATATTTATCGACGGTAGAATGTTATTTGAAATTAATTCTGCTATTATTCTATACAATCCTGTGATTGTTTGTGTATTATTTCATCAACCGACACATGATGATTGTTAAATTTAACTGTGACCATTCTCATTCCATTCGTGTTTTTTTTGTGGAATGTGTTGAATTTCTTACATTACCACTCACAATTCATAAAACTCTTATGATGAACTCTCACAGTTATAGAATCGAATGTCTGCTTATTGCATAAAGTATAGAGCGAGAGTCGACACAAAAACGTGTCTGTGAAATAAAAATAAATGTCGTAATTAATTTTTTCTTTAATTTTTTTTAAATATTATTTTTTATTAATTGATTTAGAGTTTTTTTGTTTTTGATTTCTTAAACAACTTTCGCTTTTTTTTTTACTCCTAATATATTGGACATATGCTAAAATTAATAATGTAATTGTAATACATTGTTATAGTCATATTTTTTAAATACCAACTGTATCTACCATGAAATAGATATTTTAAAAATCATTGATCTTCATTATATTGGATTAGTAACATGCGCCAGTATGTAAATATATGTAAAAATTGTAAAAGAATTAATTTTTTAAATTAAATAAATTAACAATAACATAATATTCTAACAATTTTAAACGTATTTTCAATTTATAGTAATCAACCACTTTTTTTGTAGAAATGATTTTCGGAATTGGGTTACGCCACTTAAATGGTTAAGACGATTTTTCATTCGATATCAGTAAAAATTGAATATAATTTCTGATACTTTATAGAAGAAAGCGAACGCCTAAATGGTACCAACAAAATTGTCAGTAATATTATTTATTATCGTTTATATTGTCTGGTACGCGCGACATTTGTTGAACATTAATTAAATTGTAAATCCATTTAAAAAGATTAGAGAGCCGTTACAAAAATGCCCATGTACAATAATTAAAAAACGATAATTATCCATAAAAATGGGGTTTCCGGAAAATGTTGTCTACTTGCAACTGAGCTAGAAAAAAAAAAATAGTGACATTGTAATCTAAATATTATTTTTTTTTTTTTACCAGGTGATATTGTGTGGTGATACCAAGCATTCCTAAGTACTAAAAACGAAATCATATTTTCATTAAATTGTGATAAGTTCATTTCAATGTATTTTTTATTTATTTAATTACATTTATTTTGTTAACAGCACAGCACAATCAAGACAAAATATAGTAGACTGATGCTATGTGTGTTTTTACTGGCCCATTTCAATTAGGAAAATTTCACTAAACTGGTGGCAAAAAACAAAAAAAAAAAGATCGGTTAATCTCTGCAATTTAAAAGCATTTTTTTTTTTTACAGCTCAGTGTCATATTCAAAAATCATTCTTCGTATTTTCTGCTAATTGTAACAGTACACCATTTTTCTACAGTGTACTTTATACTGCTTTACAAGTTAATTTTTCTGCATTGCAGATTAGCTATATATTGTAGTTAAATATTTAATATATAAAAGCGAGATGAAATGGGGGGCACCATCGTACCATCAAAATTAAATTCTAATTAATATAATATTCATTGAAGCAAAAATTTATTGTGACAAATTGGGATGAAAATAAAATTTCCTCATTCTCTAAATTCAATATAAAAAATAATATAAACAATAAAAAAAATGTAATAATTTAATAATTATAGTATAAATTGCATCGTATATATTCGCTCATATACAGGAAATGAGTTGAAACATTCATAGCATATAGTTTTATAAAAATAATAAAATAAATATTTATTAATATATTAAATTAAAAGACAACAAAAAACCAACCAATTTAATTAATTCTATATAATATAAAATTATTAAATCTCGAAATTATTTGCAAAAATTAATACAAATTACCACTTATATTTATATAATTATAAAATTATAAACAATATATTATTTTAATTATGTTTCAAGGTAAATTGCATTGATGAGTTTTTTTGTGCAACTAAATGATATACCATTATCCATAATATGTTAATAAATTAATTATCATAGCTATTAATTTCCGCGTAACAATTGGTATACCATTTTTTTTTGTACTAATAACGTATATATTACAATTATTTGTAGTATTTGTAAACACATTGTGTTCTGTACAATAATGTTTTCCATAAATATGGTATTAGAAATATGTTTAAAACCTCTGTAAGTTTTAAATATAGGTTAGTATATCTTTATAGCATACATAAAATCAAGTGGTATTATATTGTTTTAAACTATGTGTATTTGATATATGCTTTATATTGTATGTTTCGAGATCTAGACAGACATACATTCATCCATAAATAGTATATTTCTTATCTTTTTAGTTTTTGTGTGATATATATTTGTTTATTTTTTTTTTCATATATATATTCTCTCTCTTATGAAAATGATTAACAAAATTGTTGTTGCCAAACAAAATATGCGGTCAGTGAACTTGAGACACATATTCAATTTTTAATCATCACAAACATTTATTGTAAATAAATAATAATATAAAAATATATGTGTTGGTATATATATGTATATGTGAGAGGTGTTCGAAAATTTCTTCAAGAAATTTGGTAAAAAAAAATCTGCTGTAAATGATTTTTCCCATTATAATTATAACCATTTCATTTTATGTATACTCAAAAGAATAACCAATTTTGTACATTTATAAACACCTGGAAAACAATGGTGTAACAGACTCACACTCCAATCCAGCTCAGTTTTAATTATACCAGTTGTCGAAAAATCTCTCGAATTCTCAGTAGCACAGTTGCATAGCGTCGAAATATATATTTTAATCATGAAATATAGCGGGTTCAATTCCGCTATTTTTCATAGGAAAATTTTCGGTATTTATTTTAATACTAAAATTTTTCTGCTCGGTGACCATTTGTTCGTTGACGGAATAAAAAGAAAAACGGATTTCTTTGAAAATATGGTGTTGGACGCTATTCAAAAGATTAACAATGTCTGCACACACATAACTATGGACTAATCACTCATATAAAAATAATAGTATTTTGAAAACATATATCTTTCGTTAATTACAGTACAGTACAGTACACAATTGGTAAATTGTTAAATACTCCAATGCGTAGCAGCAATTTACCAACTTGGTTGTAATGTAACTTGGATGTAGACGACATAAAAGCTCCACTTGGAGCAAAATATGACTTAAAAAAAAAAAAAAAAACCCGAAGATCAAGTCGAGAAGTTTTCGAACAGCTCTTGTGTGCGGAACAATATGAGATATATATCTTTATCTATATTCTATGTAATTTAATTAAGATACATAATATGCATGTAATTGATAAAATTATATATGATTATATACATTCGATATCATATCATCATATCATCAAAAAAAAACATAAAAACAGTCTTATGCAATGTATGATAAATAATAGTAGCATTTATAATCATACAACATAAATAAAATAACAAATAAATTTATCGCATCGATAATTTAGGTTAGGTTATTTATTATTATTATTATTAATAGAAATATATATACACAAAATCCATTTCACAATAATAATATTGTAAAATCATGTCCATAATAATACAATTTTAATGATAAAATATATATTAAATAAGCTTATATAAGTATTTCTGCATGTCAATTATTGAATTAGGATTATTATTTGTTTTTTTGTGTAATATATAATTAAATGCATACATGAGCAGTTTGAAAAGAAAGGTAAAACACATCTGAGAGATGGTGGTGCTTGTAGTAAAATATTCATTTTCACATCGACGACATTCAATGAAAAGTTGTAAAGAAAATTTCAAACGGACTTTTTATTATATTCGTTCTATCCTTTAATATGATTCATAAAGTGGTTTACTGATTTTCGTTGTGTTTGTCTTCAACGCAGGTACTCATTCGTGTGAGCTGTTCTTTGTTGGAATTGTTTTTCACGTAATCCTAAAGATTTTTATGTCAATTTCTCACTGACATTGATTCATCACTTTACACTAGATACATAAAAACACTCGAAGCAGTGGGTTGAGTCGATTCCATCGCAACTCAGTAAGGTTATTTTTAACCTTTTTTTTGGGATATACATAGTGTTTATCGACTATTTATAGAAACGTTTAATAGGTATGTTATTCGTCATTACTAAACCCTTTTGAAATTGAAAATTAAGAAAAAATTACCATTAAATACATGTTTTTTTATTCCGATACAATCAGTTATTGTCATTATCCAAATTAAACGGTTTTTTTTATATAAATATGTTATTTTCATCCACTGCACCATTTGACACCAAACAACTTTTTCATTTTTTCTTACATGAAAAAGTATCTCGAAATGGATATAAATTTGAATTAAATTCTAAAGTAATCGACGCAACAAATGTATATTTTGCAGACATCTACTCATCCATCTATTATTCCGATGTGCTTAAAAAAAATATCAAAATCATTGTAAAAAGTGTTAAAAAAGGAAATTAGTATTTTAAAAAATTAATTGATTTCTCTGCCGGAAAATAATTCTTCTTCTATTAATTTTTACCATCCTCATCAAACTGCCCACGTGTATATATATAAATAAAAAAAAATAATGTAATTGTAACTTTTATATCAATTTGAATTAAGTCCATATGTTCAAGTGATTTGTCATTTCATTATCATCATACACCTTCACCGCATTATGTGATATATTTTCGTAAATATTTGCATTATTTTATCCAAGTAATGTTTATAATATATTAATAAATATTATACACGATTAAAGCAAACACTCGATTCAATCACAATTACAATTATTGCATACACACACTCACAACACACTTGCTAGTATCAATTTTTCGTTTCATCTTTCGCGCTCAATGCATCGCACAACATTTGGTGTATCACAAAATAAAGAATATAACCAATAACGGCGCAAATTTTAATTGAACGATTGCGAACCTTCTAGTTATGTATTTATCTTATTTTGGAATATTTTGGGAAATTTGCTATAATGGTTGTTTTATAGAATCAACATTAATGTATATATATTCAATATATTACATTTGGCAATGACCACTACCATGCAGATAAGATGTTTGCATATGTATAATTGAAATTTACAAATTTTGATGACATTTTGCATGCACATTGAGAATGGCATCAGTTTTCAATGATATTCCTAGAAAATAATCGCTGCAGGAAGGTTTTTATAAATATGTTAGATATTATAAATAAAAACTGAACCATTTTACCATTTTTCATTAAATTTTAATCAAGAAAGTAAGAAATACAACGCTTTCATATCGTTTTAATTCGTTGAACTTCATTATAAACTTACAAATACATTAATTACATTAATATTTGTATAAGCGAAATTTTAATTAAAATTAATTTTAAAATAAAATAACTAACGCTTTAAGTAAATTTTCTTGTTCTCGATGGTATACCATCAATTTAATAATTTAAAACCAATTTAAGCAAAATGCAATTGATGATTAATTTTTTTTTAGTAAATACACACTATAAAGAGAAGTTAGACGTTGATCAACTTGCACTGATCGATGTGTCGCATCGTAGTGTTATTCATGGTCGTATTCATTTTCAGATGTTATACCGTATATATGCTCAATTTTGTCAGGACGATACAATACAAGCCGGTGTATTGTACTTAGTATTTAAATTAAAAATAAAACAATTACAAGTATTTTTGGGATAATTTTAATAATAAAATCGCTGTCACTTAAACATATTTGAATAATTAAAAAAAAATGTTGTTATTGCCGGTATTCTGTTAATTTCATATTGGTTTCGTGAATTTTTTCAATAAAGTTTTTTTTTATTATGATTAATTCCGTTGCCCATTCATTGTTTTTTTGCTTTCTTATTTTCATGTGACATAATGTATTCACCTTCCACAACGGTTATAAAGGAAAAAGCGATGTATACAATTACTGAGCGCATATATTTTAGCTGAATTACCCCCATTGTATTATTTAGCACAAAATCACATATTATTGAATTGATAATTTATAAGACAAATATACGTATGTTTAACTACTAATACTAGCTGCCTAAATATATAGTGTTATGAAACTATTTGCAATAAATACATATATATATATATAGACAATGTGTTATGTGTGTAACTAATATATAGAGACACAGTACTGATATTTCTCTAACTATACAAGACACTTTCACCAGTTTGCATGATGATCAAATCAATTTCCATTTATTTTACACCAATGTGTGTATATGAGGACAGTGTTATGTTTTTGTTTTTTCTTCTGCATTAATTCCGTATTGGGGACAAATAACAGCGCAGATGTTTAAGATAAGTACATGTGTATATAATGTATTTACGAGTATTTAAAATATATATATTAAATGAAATGATATTGTGGTATTTATTGGATGATGACTTAAATATTGTAATTTGTGGAATCTTTTTTTTTTTTCCTGATTTGTTGTTTTACATTAAGCCGGCCGCAAACATTTATTATTACATATTATTATATCTCTTGATCATCTATTTTGGAGGACATAAAATCGCCAGGCAATCATTCATAATAAGGTTTTGCGATTCTGTGCTTATAGATAATAATTACCGCACTGTGATATAGCCAAAAATCATATATAAACTTTAAATTTTGTACATTCGCATGCGCAAATAAATCTATGGAATGTCTTAATTGATATCGGGTAAACGCATGTTTGAGTACCCTCTGATCTTATCTCATATATATAACCAAATATAGCTCAAAAAAATGTAGTTTCCGATTTTATTAAAAATTTTAAGAGATTTTCCTTTTGTTTTAATTTCGGAAAAAGAAATTTCGAAATAAGCTAGTGCCTCTACTTCAATCCATCTAAAAAAATTTCTAAATTAATATCCGGATATTTTTATATATGAATGAAAGTAGTAAGGATGGACATGAAGCAGAGGGAAAGATTCAGAGTGATGAGTTGATGGGCAGAAGGAGAATAAAAATTGTTTTGTCAGGAAAGATGGTTTATTGGAAAGAGTATTATACGTGAAATACACGTTGGATATAGAGTTATGGTCAGTGCATTTTTATCCCTCATTATTAGATTGATTGAATGTGGAAAACATGCAACAACCAATTATCGTTAGATTGTAGTGCATTTTGTTTACGACAATGTATATGCAACTTATATAATATACACAAATATTATGTGATCCCATACTGCATATTCTTTTGTCATATTAAACCTAAAAATATGACTTATTGATAAAGAAATTAAATCTATAATTGAAGCATATTTCAAAGGTCTCAAGTCTCCACAAATCGTTTTTTTTTTTTTTTATTGAAAATCGATAAACCACGTGTGATGTTCTATACTAATCAAACCAAAAATAATTATTTTTCCATTGAATTGTAATGTTGTGATGAATGATGTTAATGCACTACGATAACCTGAAAGCATTGGTAAGTAAACTCTTCTGAAAAAGTTTCGTGATACCTATTGACTCAAGTTTTGAAATGAAAACGTCTAGCATAAAGTTGAACGACATGGAAAATTCTGCACCTTGATACTCTCGCAAGACCACATGTTGCATATAATCGGTCAACGATACGATTATAGTATAATTTTTATGAGAAGTAGAAGTAGAAGTGTTTTATTTAACCAAAAAAATACGGAATCGCGCTTTCTATACTCTTAATGAATTTACATATTTTTTTTTAACCGAAGATTGAGTAACATGAAGAATTGAATTTAATTTTAACATTTAAACGATGATTTTATAATAGCTGGAATTAATTCCGACACTTAGTCCAAAGAATGTCCACTGTGATCTCCCTGTGAGTTAATCCTCGAAACGTCTGCTTTCAGAAATGAAACCAGAGATGTTTCTTATATATATGATCCGTTCGTTGTGGAAGGATTCATTTCAATATTTAAAAATCACTGTAGTTGTCCAATAAATATTTATCCAACACATTTTAATTTCATTCATGCATTGAGATTATACCCAAGACCCTATAAATAGATTTTCCATTTGCGGTTATATATATATATTTGAATTTTAACGTTAAATGATCATGTTAGACCAAAAAAAAGTTTAGTCCACAATAATTTTTAAATTGGAACAGACAAATTTATAAATTTTTTTTTTTTCATCATAAAACAAATAATAATTAAATTAATTAAATGAAATTTCAGTGGTTTCACAAATCACAAGAATGCCATTATAATGGGCATAATATATTTTCCATGGTCCAATGGTCGGTCACCGAACAATTTGATAAAGAAAATTATATATATTATTTAATAAGAAAACAGTCACTTTTATTGAAAATTGTACGATTAAAATTTAAATGGAAAATTAATTATAAGACTACAAAAAAAAAAATATATAATAAAATTTTACTTACTATATTTCAATAATTTCACAACCAATTAGTAATTTTTCTGGTCCTAATTCAACAATTGAAACTGTTTGATCATGATAATAAATCATTATTAATGTATCATTTTGAATACGATTGCCACTGAAATGAAAAAAATTTAATATTATTAATTTTTTTTTATATAATTATTTTTTTATTTAATTATGAAATTATACATTTATTTTACTCATCCAATAAAATTCATAATCAGAGACAGTTCATTTATTTAAACTTAGGCGCATAAATTGTCACAATGCATATAGTACTCATAGTAATTTAAGGACGAACGAGGATGAACTATTGGGTTACAATAAAATGCATAAATAAATAAATAAATATTTTGTTTCTTATTATTTACCTATAACTTTTCATATGTTCAATTTGTTTTTGTTCAATAAATCGTTGACGAAATGATGAAAATGTGGATGGGATTGATGTTATGGCCGGTGGTAAGGTAAACGATAATGTTGGTTTAGCACCAGCACTTGATAAAAATGTAAATGCAGCACATAATAAAACACATAAAATTTTAAAACGTTTTTTTAAATATGAACTCATTTTATTGTTTCCTCTACAAATATTTATTATTTATTTGCAATCAAATAATATTCGTTTAATTTTTATTGAAATTTATACCACTTATTTTTTGCTGTACTATTAAAATTATTTAAAAATTAAAAATTAGAAAATATTTTAAATTTCATAAACATTTTTTCTCTTATACGATTAGATGTTTTCACAATGAACAAAATGAATCAACTGAAAATATAATTATACAAGAAAAAAAATAGAAAAAAGAAGGGAAAATTGTATTATCGTTAAATGGTTCTTTTTTTTTTTTAAATTCTATAAATGGTATAGGGAAATTTTCTTTACTAATTGTAAGTACTTTGTACAAATACATAAACACATTTTTTTTTCGTTTGGTTTGTTTGTTTAAATACCTTATGGCATGCGTTCAAATACAATACACGTACGTACGTACAATACAATACAATATATAAAAGTTATTATATTCATGTGGTAATTTTCTCATCAATTCATTATTTATTACATATGATTGATTCATTCAATATTTTATAATAGTTTCAAAATTGTTGGTTATTATTAATTTTCATTGTATTTTTCTTTCTATACATTTTCTATCTATTTTCCTATTTTCCTATTTTCAAATGTTTGACATATGACACAGTACACACAGGTATTCATAAACATGTGTATAATAATCAATATATATGTAACATACTAATAATATATAAAAATGATATTATATACCACTTCATATTATAGTACTTATTATAAATTTAAAACATTTATAACCATTGCCAAGGCCTAAAAAATATATATAAAATTATGATTATATTACTATGTATTTGTTGAACTTTATTTTTGTATTCAATTGATTTTCCGCAAAACATTGTCTAATTTATAATTTTTCCATGCTTAATGTGAAATCTTTATTTGTTTAAGTGTAAAAAATGAAAGACAATCTTAAGATCTTTGTAAAATTTACTGTATGGACACGAAACATTCCTATGAACCGCCTTTGACGCGTATAACATCAAAAATTGAACCAAACCTTTTTCGATGATATATTTCATTAGGTGAAATTTAGAAAATTTAATATTGTATTGAATGTAATAGTAACAGAATATTAGATTTGAATTTTTCGAAGAGAATCATCCAATGATCTTAATAATAAAAATCTAAATTATGATATATTAAATTATTGCTTCAACAAATTTAGTGCTTAACTTAACTTATATGATTGGAATTGTTTCGAATTGGAATTTTATGCTTTTGATGCTTAAACTTTTATTGTATAATGTTTTGTTTTTTTTTTTGATACGCTGTTATTATCATTGGTACCGATAGATTGGTGTAAGGAGTCTTCGTATAATCTTAGAAATAAAACGTTTAGGTTAATTTGTAAATTCGAAGTGACCGTGACATTTAATGTCTAATCTATTACATGCAGTAGACAAACTGTCGACATGTTTTTCTATAAATTTGGTCGCACGATATTGCACTCTGCATTGTTGGCAAAACTATTTGACTATTGGTTTCGGTTTTAATTTTGTATTATTGTGTGAATTTAATTTGACCGGTCGTTAATGTGATGGGTTATCATAATGTATTAGCGCCATACAGGCATTCGTTCTGGTTTATCACAATAAAGTCATTTACAGCCTCTTTTAATATACAATTTTATATATTATACTGATTTACCTTCTGTTTTTAACTTTGCTTCATGTAAAATATATATGCCGATCATCATTTGTAAAGATCATTTAAAAATAGATCAATTTATTTGAGATTTATTATCAAATGATTTTTTTTTATGAATTACCCGATGCATTTTTGAAATGGTTTTGTTTTTAAGTATTTACAAAATTATAAGTATATCAATTTAATGGAATTAATTTAAATTATACAGATAGATGTAACTTGAACTTGGTGTCGGTAAGTCTTGACACATATATTGATCGTAAAGTTAATTAAAAATAGTGCATTGATTATGTAGTACAAATTCTGTAAATCAGAACTTATTGATTGTTATTGCTTATCTTATATAGTATTTCTAAACGGAAAATTGCCGGAAAATTTTCTTTCCACGAAAATTGTTGTGATTTTTCTATTCTAAATTTTAGAATTTAATGTTTTGCACTTTTAAGTTTTAAATTTAATTTTTTTTTTCCTTATATTTTCAGATCTATTTGTTAGAAACAGTGCGCGAACTTTAATTTTTATATTTTTTTTTTAATTGATGTAATATGCAATTAAAGATGGACAAGAGGCAAATAAAAGTGGTCCTATTGTGTGATTGTAAATCGGGTGGTAAAGAATTAGTATTTCGCTGATATGGTGCTCCAATTTATGTAACAATCAACTATGAAGGCTTTTAGTTTAAACAGAACAGCAGACACAACAATTCGGCAGCTATAGGACAAAAGTTTAGCGATACTCATCGATCAATTCTGGAGCTGGACGATTAAACTACAGGTAAGAAAATTGAAAAAAAAATTATATTTAAAAATTTTTGCTACACAAAGTTTGGTTACGATGTGTTTTTTATTCAAAGAAAATTTTACTATTTTAATTGATGACAAATGAAAAAAACAGAATGATAAATTATTTATACATTTTTCAAATCCCTGAATAAATTTCATATTTAGGTTAATTACATTTATATTTCGGGTTGAATCACCGCATACAGTATATTTTAACTCATACAAAATTATAAATTCTATACTCATATAAATATTTACAACTCGCAATATTGGAACAACACAGATTTGAGACGTCTCTCTTCATATTATAAATATAATTTCCAATTTGTAAAAATCTACATAAATATTCAATTGCAAGTTTTTTCTTTTTAAATATATAATTTTAAATTCATTCAACGTCTTAAGCATTTACAAAATAAACTAGTAAATATTAATTATAATATTACAATTTTATTATTATGATTATTTAGTAAAATAAAAACGATAATATACAGTATTGTGCAAGACAATGTAAAAACCATTGCAACCTTTAATGAAACTAATTTATATATACAATCTAGATTTCTTAATCGGGTCAATTTTTATTCCACTTTTGATGAAATTTTGTGCAAACCCTGAATATTATTGATTTCTTTCTACATTGTTATTTGGTTATTTTAGAAGCAAATTGTGCATTAATTTTGTTTACAGCTGTTAGTTTAGTAACAATTTTCACGAGTATTTTTGTCATATTTTATTTGCGGTGTTGAGGTCTTAACAAAACACACACGTGTCGATGTTTGTTTCTGCAAAATTTTCACTCAAAGATGGACAACGTTCGGGTCGACCAACCTGCATTTAATGCCAACCAAATCAAAGCTTTAATCGAATCCTATCGTTATATAACTGTGCGGTTGAGATTGCAGAAATTTTAAATGTATCACGCACATAATAAATTTGAAAATTATTTAAATTTTCGATCCATATATTTGAAACGAATCATCACTGTTGATGGAAAATGGATCTTGTATAAAATAACAAGAATCATAAGCTATCCTAAGTCTAAGCATTATGGAGGAACCAACAATAACCAAATCAAAAGCTGAATTGCAGTTAAAAAAAAAAACGTTGTTATCAATTTGGTGGGATACAAATGATTTGCAAATTTCGAGATGTTTCCAAGAAACAATCAATTCAGATATTAACTATTTAACAACTGGAGTGAAAGTGGAAGAAGAAATCAATAGAAAAACGACCATTTATAGATATTGTATTCCATAATACGAGGTGTGGCTATAAAATAACGAGACTGTAGTTTCACTAATCGCACGACGGTTAACCGACGGTTTTTCATTATTTTTATCTGCTTTTGGTGTGGAACGTTTTTTTGGCGTCCTAAGAAACTCTGAAACCACTCAAAAACCTGCACATTTCATAAACATTCATTACCATATATTTCTTTTAACAAACGATAAGTTGCGCTAGCTATTATTCCAAGTTTCATATAAAATGTTTCCACAATTCGTTGCTCTATTAAAACACTTATAATTTTTTCGGTAAAACAAAATAGCTGATCTTATACAAACAAAGGCCACGATCAAACCTCACTCTTTTTAATTCATCTTCATAATTTTTAAAACAACCAGCAACTCAAATCTTCATATTTTCTAGGAATTTTGTAAGAATTTTCATGAATTTTATCCGCGGCTTTTTTTTTATTGTTTATTACAAAAAAAGTGCTCAATCGATGATTTTTGCCATCATTCGTTCAGCATCTTCATTCCGTGCTCATTAAACTTCTGGTCAATCGATAAAAAAACTAACCGCGATTTGACATCATCGTCATAAGAAAATTTATTCTGCTAATACGGATTGAATTCACTGGTATTACTTGCCAAATTACATGTACAATCCAAAGATATTTTTGTCAAAATCCGTGGATCTGCTCACAAACAGTTTGAATATAAATTCTATGGATATTCTGTGTTGAAAAATAGGAGAAATACTTCTAAGGAGAATTCGTAGAAATTATCATCGCAAATATACGGATAATCTAATTTTTTATAAAAATCCATGTACAGAATTGTACTCATCATATAAAATTCCAGTGGATATCCTCAAGAAATCTATAGATATTTACTCGGATCGAAATTACGAACTACTACATATAATACGGACAAACTACGGATAGTGTTACTAGATAGAGTTAGATTCTTCCTTTTTATATTAGTGATTAGCCCATAAAGGTGTTTTCAAACATTATCACTCTATATGAATAGCGTAAAACATCATATTTTAAAAGTTATCCGTTTTTTTTATAACATAAACGAACAAATGGTAAACCAGCTGAAAAATTTTGACATATAAATTTCCGAAATTGAACTCTATTAACTGGCATGAAGGCTATATCCGCGAATGTTACATCAATATGTGTGTTAATAATTAATATTTATAACGAAATTGGCATCAAATTGATTTTACAAGCCATAACAATAAATGACAGTTCAAAAAATTTAAACCATGTTAATTTGGAAAATTACCATCAACACATTTTATAGCGATGACAAAAATACTAAAATACCCATATTTTATAATTCAATTAAATGATACAAACATTAATTTGGGTTTTTTTTTTAATTTTTTCTATATCTGTCCGGGCTATAATAATTAAAATAAATTTTTAAATTTATTTTAAAAAAGATACGACGCCTTATAATTGGTGTTTTATCTTTCGAGGAAATATTATTTTAAAATTACATTGAAATTTATTTATACGAAAAAAAAAATGTATGTTACAAAAAAAAAGAAACGTTTGTATTTATAATTATTAATTTTAACTAATAATAACAAATAATTAATAATCAATATTTTGCGTATGTATAGGAAAAAAAAACCTTCACATTAAAAAAAATTAAATTATATTTTAAAAATTCTCTATTTTTGAAATTTTATTAATTTTTACATTTTATCGAAAATAATTTTCATATTTTCTATTGTAATTTCAATATTATAATATTTAGTTTTATATTTATTTATTACTCCACGATTTCACTTCATCGGAGAGTTAATTAAAATAGCAAAAAATTTAATAAATATAAACACTTTGAATGTTGAATGCAATTTGCGATTTGCAATTGGTTTTTGGTTTTTTTTTTTTCTTTTAAAGGTTGCACAATTTCTTTTTTCTTTGTATTGTATAAACAAAATTCTTGTTCATAATATGAAATTCAGAGAATGTGTAACAATATTAAAAAAAATACAAGAATCACCCAAACAAAAAATATTTATTATTATTATTATTATTATTTTTAAATTATTATATAAAAACAAGACACAAATAAAAAGTAAAATTTACAAAATTACGAAATTATTATGAAAATAAATACAAATAAAAATAATTTTTGTATTATTTTTTTTCAATTTAATTTTTTCGTTCCACGTAATTTAATGTATTCGAATGAACTAAATATTACTTCAATTTCAATACAGTCAATTACCGGTAAAGTTTCTTGGATTTATATACTCTCGCGTACATTTGTGCGAGTATAGATTTTTTCGTGCAGGTAAAATTCAACTATAATTATGGTGGGGTTTAATAAATTAACTCGTGCACGTTTTTTTCTTCTTCTTCTTCTTCATATTATTAATATTTCTTTTATTTTGTATTAATTTTATTGTTGTTTTTAACTTTAACAGCGCATATTTATAAACAAACAAAAAATAATACAAATATATTCTTTTATTATTCCATATATTATAATGGTAATGTTATGTCTCTCTATAGTGAAATTTATTAAATTTTCATTAAATATATTTTTTATACATCTTTTAATAATAATATGTTCTATTATTTAGTAATTTTTATTCTATATAAATGCATGTTATCACTATTTGTATTTACCATTGTAATGCAAACGGGTGATTCTTACAAATTTGAACTCGTGTTTCGTTAGATCATAACATTTTGATGTCCAGCAATAAATATTATTTGTGACGGCAATATGTGTACAATAAATAAAATTAATTCTTTACTAGTTAATTCATTTAGTTGTAAAATGAGTCGCGTGTGTACGAAATATTCCCGGGCCACCTCAAATAAAATACACAACCGCAGTGAAATGGTTAGCGTGCATGGCAAAAGTTTTCCACAAAGTACTGTGTTCTTTTTTCGAAATTTGCATGTGAAATTTTTCACTCTTTTTTTAATTTACACAATAAAATATTTCAGCTAAATTCGTTTAACGAATCAAAAACAATGAACAAGTGAAAATATGGTGTTGAGAGTTTTTACAATCCATCTACATATATATTAAAGAAACCAATTAGGCTAAATACAATCAACTGTATAAGAGAACTTAATTCATTGCGATATAGCATCTATTGACATATTTCGGAATAAAATGCAGTAATCAAAAATTAAAAAATATTGTAAACATTAATTTTATTTTTGCAATGAATTAAGAATGACTTTTTCGTAATGCACTGAAACTTATCTGACTGAAAAATGTATATGTATCATAGTATCACTATATTGGTGCTATGTCTGAATATAACAGAGTGCATATATTCTTCATAGAGTGACAATACCCTTGTATGCTTATACGTCTAACACAATTGAAAATATGTTGTTATTGTTAATTTCAGAATTTTCAAAAATATCATTATCGTCGAGGTAAAGAAATTTCGTAAAATTTAATTTTATTTATTCTGTGAAAAATGGAATGGAATATAGTGTGGTTTTTTTTTTTTTTCTTGTTGAACAATGTTAAGGTGATCTATGATACAATACGTATAAAAAATGGTTTTAAAAGCTTCAACTTCAATAGTGAGTTTGATGTTGATGCGATAAACAACGCTCTGGATAGCCGTATGTACTGTAAAGAATTGCAAGCATTATTGGACGAATACACGCAGCTCAAACGCTAAATAAGCTAGCAGACGAGGTAGAAGGTATAGAATCTGTTGTTTCCAAATGTTTATACAAGCATTTGGAAAAGATTCATTAAAACTTGAAAAATGGATACCATATATACGAATAGGCAAAAAATGGCATTATAAACTGATACAACAACAACACATTATCTTTGATTGCCAAACATGAAATAAGACAGTGTTTTCTATGGCGTATTGTAAACGAAACTATTTCGATAATCGTGTACGCAAAAAATCATACGTACAGATCCAGTAGAACCATCAACATCAAAACGTAACATCCGCACGTTCACAGGATAATGCTGCGCATTTGGTGATACCATATTCATTATAATTTAAATTCAAACCTATATCTTGGAAAACTGTGAAGTTATAATATATAATGCCACTCTGTTTATTATTTATATTCCAATTACTCATTAATTAACATATAACCATTTTATTGAATATAATTTAGAGAAAAAAAAAAAAATGAAACAGAAGGCACACTAACACACACAGAAAATATTAGAAACATTAATAATAATATAATAAAATCGATTTCACATAAATATCGATATACAAATGTGTAATACTATACCATTTTAACTAATTATAAGATATAATACTAACTACTATAATAACATATAACGGGTGATCGTTAGAAATTAAAACTGAGTATAGCATATAAACCATATTACATTGATTAAGTATATATTCGATTTTAATATGGATTACTATTTTATTAATCCAATTCACGCCCAGTCACTTGGGTCACTATTCACAATTTGTTTTACGTATAGTATTTAAAAATACATATATACAATATAATTGAAATACTGTCCAGCACTAATTAAATATATACATTTTAAACTCTAATATGTCATTCAAGTCTACTTGAATGTGGCGGTAGTTTACGGTTGCAATGTGGCCAGATAAGAATAAGGTTATTGAAGTTATACTAGAAATAAAAACAACATCTTTTCCAATGCACTATAATAGTTTGAGTATATATTTTATTAATTGACTTTGATCCCGGTTTTTATTGATTGCAACGAACAGTATTTCTGTTTGATTTTTTGTAGTTATTTTTGTTACTATACCAGCAATTGTAATTGTGACAGATTAATATCTCAGATTCGCATTATTCTGAAATAACTTCATTCATGTGTTTAAAACAAAAAATATTTCATGGAATATGAAAAATTGCATTTTCATCATTTAATATTATATTTGCATAACGAGTTTCGCAAAGGAGTAAGTGTTTAAATTGGCCAGGAAAAAAATTAAGTTCTGTTTATGTGGTGCTTTTGCAGTCCAACACCTAAACAAAAAAAAAAAGGTTTTAATTGTGTTTTTAATGTCATATTGTCGTGCAAGTATTAATGATGATATTATTAGTACTTTTGTGGAAAATAATCATAACTACTGAATGCTTTCACCGCATTTATCCATTTAGTTGCGTTCGAATTCGTCCAATTTTGACCAACCGAAATGTTATGATTTTTCAACATGATAATGCCAGACCACCGGTGACATAAAATACGGTACAAAAATTGAATAAGCTGAAATGAGAAATTTTGCAGCATCCACCATATACTCTCAAGATCTTGCTCCTTCAGACTATCATATCGATTTCAATCTCTACAGCATATCATTTCAATGGTAAGAACATCAAATCAGTGGAAAGCTACATCTCACCACCAACTTCAAATTTTTTCCATCTTTTGTTATATTACAAATAAAGTTATAATTGTATAGTTCATTTTATTCATATACGCTTAATATTATCTTAATTGGAATTTTCGAAACATAAAATCACATAAAATATACGATTTTATACAACTTTTTTTACCTTAACAACAGTTTTATTTGTATTTTTCGGACCGAGATAATACTTATAATTTATGAACATATTTTGAAATATTGAATAATCTATTAGAAAATAATAATCGCACTAATTAAGATACTTTCATGAAAATTGTTGATTAGATTTTTGCAGTAAATTGCATAGATTTGGAAGTACTATATCGTCAACACTCTACAAATCTCGCATTTCTTTTGATACAAATGCAGTTTCATGGAATATTATAGTAATTGTATTATTTCGTAAAATACGAAGCGTATAACGTGTGCTCTTATGGTTTAACGTATAGCTGTTTAAAATATCTATTTATAAAATTACATATGATATTATATTTTCCATCAGTTGATAGAATATTTATGTTAATGGGATTATTGTAAAAAAAATAAAAACTAAATACATAAATAAGTAAATATTTGTTTTTTATGCTTATATGCTACTATTTTTATGCTATTACCTATATTAACGAGTATCGTGTGTATATGTATAATAATAATTTGAGTCTTTGACTGCATTCATATTCATATGACATTTTTATATTTATATTATTATTATTATTATTATTATTATTATTATAAACCACAAAACGGCTGTATCTGTATGTGCGTTGACATTGTACATAAATTGTTTGAAATGCATAGAGAAAATATTTTTTATGCTATTATGGACAATAAAATAGAAAAGAAAAGACATTAATATATTTATTTATTTATTTATTTTTTTTCAAATTCAAGGTTTCTAAAGTTAATCACTTCTCTGTTTTTTTTTTTAAACAATTTTAACACTTGTCTGAGTGTGGGGTGATACGAAAATTAATTATTTTTTAAAATATCCTGTATTGACATATACCCGTAAAAAAATGTACATACAAAACTTACAAATTATAATTTTGTAATTGAGTAATTTTGCACACAAATTTTTATATTTTAATGAATTAAAATTTATGCATTTTGTTAAATTGTATAATTTCTATATAGATTTTATAGTTTGCCATCATCGTTTGGAATTTTAAAAGATTCAAAACAGAGATACCGTTTTATGACACAGTGAGAAACGTTATACATCTGCGACAGATTTTAACAACACTGAAACGATTTGGTAATCAGAAGATAACTTTTTGGATAGCTTCTATGTTAAATGCAGGCTGGCGTTGTCATCAACAATATGCAATTTAAATAAAAATATTGCATTTAGACAATCATATTTTTTCACTGTAAGTGTATAGTTACAGTTATTGGCACCTTAATTTAAAAATTTGCAAAAATCGAAAGGTTTGCCAAACAATTGTTTACAACTGCTATATCTCTTCTTCATTTGACGAAAAACGCGTGCCACGAAGAAATTTTTTTTTTTTTGAATTTGGGAATAGATGCAAGTCGGTGTGTATGAGTCAAATCCATTAAAAATAGGCTGCATTATCTCGGTGCACTTCCACCTATTTCTATATATACATTGTTGTGACTACTCCTGCAGTAGTAAATTCAAGGTTTTGATTATATAGTGACAAAATCGACAAATGAAATAAGTTTGCTTCTTCTTAAAACGGTTCTAACCATATTACTCAATCAGTTTTATTGAAATAGTTTTTTGATCAATTGTTAGTAAATGTGGCACTCATCTTGCACATATATATTTCATAGCCAAATGTTCATTTACAAATTTAAATTTTATCCCAAATTTATGTGGCCACAAATTTTTGATTCCTTTTACTTTAGAAATGTAGTATATTAAAATTAACTAACTACAATAAATATAATTAAATTTAATTTTACCACTGATCTGCGTAATGTTATTAAACTGGTTTAATGTAAACTGACTTGTGTATAGCCTAGTTTAAAATTGATATACATACATAGTCTAGGGTGTTGATAAGGTAAATTTAACCCAGAAATAAATTTCTGGATAATCATAGCCACATTAACACAAGATACGTTTCGGTATAGATATTAAACCTATCAAGTGATAAAAGCAAACTTTTATGTTTGTATATTTTATTCGTAAGAGCAAAAAATATATGTTCTTCTTCCACAATGGCCGTGAAGATATAGAAATGTCACCTGATATTAATATTATTTTCATTTTATATTATCATATACAGGGTGTCCCAATTATCGACGGCAATACGAAAACACTAGATTCTCTGGGTTATTTTGCGTCGAAAATATCATATAACATTTTGGCCGATTCGACTTCGGTACCAAGTTACACGCAAATAACCAAATTTTCAATCAGACCATGTTTTGCACTCTACTGGGATCAATATCTCAATAACTAATTAACCGATTTTAAATTTTTGATACACTATTAGCATTAGCATACCGAGATCTTTAATTTGACGTTAAGATAAGACAATTCGGACATGTGGTTATCGAGATACTTACAGGAATGTTGACAATTTGCTGAACGCCATTTTTCTTTTTGAAAGTTTGTTCAAGCATAAGTCGAAAAATCATGATGAAAAAAATTTTTCGGTATAAGTTTAAAAACTTGCCACATTCATAAGCTTTCGTTTAAGCTATAACATTACGATAGGTCTCAACTGGTTCCAAAGATATACACAAATAACTACAACGATGTAGGCATAAAATTGATTTTCGCTATAGAAAAATTTTATCTTTTTTTGTTTTTTCCAAAACCAACAATACGGACGTGACAGATAATTGATTCCATACACTCGTATGCATTCACACAAACCTTCTCACACACAAAAACGAACTCACACACAAAGGCCCACGCACATAAACCCACAAAAGCACACGCACGCATATCACCACAGTTTTAAACAAACAAAGCCTAAAGTAATTATTGAAAATGTGCTCCTTCAGCTCGAATACATAGACAACAATGCTTTTCAATAGACCGAATCAATCTAAGTGTTGGTTGTGACTTGTGGCGAAATTCTTGGATACAGTCTTCAGTACATTGAATCTACTCTTCACGTGAATTAATCACAGTTGCATTGACTTTTTCTTCCAGGCAACCCCATAAATCGAAATCCAACGGGTTTAAGTCTGGAGAACGTGGCGACCAGCTTATGGGCCCACCTCTGACAATCCATCTTTGAACGAGTGTAGATGTGGTTTCAACATGATGGTGGGCCAGCGCACTATGGAGGGAATGTTAGATGCTGACTGGACGCAAACTTTTATCAAAGATGGATTGGCAGAGGTGGGCCCATGAGATGGTCGCCAAGTTCTCCAGACTTAAATCCATTGTATTTCTATTTATGGAGTTGCCTTAAAGAAAAAGTATATGCAACTGTGATTAATTCACTTGAAGAGTTAATTCAGCTTATTGAAAACTGTATTCAAGACCTTCGCCACAAGCAACAGCAAACACTTAGATTGATTCGGCCTATTGAAAAGCATTGTTGTCTATGTATTCGAGCTGAAGGAACACATTTTCAGAAATTACTTTAGGCTTTGTTTGTTTAAAACTGTCGTGATATGCGTGCGTGTGCTTTTGTGGGTTTATGTGTCTGGGCCTTTGTGTGTCAGATCGTTTGTGTGTGTGTGAAGATTTGTGTGAATGCATAGGAGTGTATGGAATCAATTATCTGTCACGTCCATATTGTTGGTTCTGGATAAAACCAAAAAAAGATAAAATTTTTCCATAGCGAAAATCAATTTTATGCCTACATCGTTGTAGTTATTTGTGTATATCTTTGGAACCAGTTGAGACCAATCGTAATGTTATAGCTTAAACGAAAGCTTATAAATGTGGCAAGTTTTTAAACTTATACCGAAAAATTTTTTTCATCATGATTTTTCGACTTATGCTTGAACAAACTTTCAAAAAGAAAAATGGCGTTCAGCAAATTGTCAACATTCCTGTAAGTATCTCGATAACCACATGTCCGAATTGTCTTATCTTAACGTCAAATTAAAGATCTCGGTATGCTAATGCTAATAGTGTATCAAAAATTTAAAATCGGTTAATTAGTTATTGAGATATTGATCCCAGTAGAGTGTAAAACATGGTCTGATTGAAAATTTGGTTATTTGCGTTTAACTTGGTACCGAAGTCGAATCGGCCAAAATGTTATATGATATATTCGACGCAAAATGACCCATAGAATCTAGTGTTTTCGTATTGCCGTCGATAATTGGGACACCCTGTATATTCCATGTGTTTTTGTATGTTTATTACAAAAATTGAATTTAATGTCAATAATGACTTTATTTTATTTATAAATTATATTATTAATTTAAGCGACAATAATATACAAATAATATTCAATAAATTTATGGAATACATATGTTTCTTTTGTGTATACATTGGTGTATTGACGTATTGCTATTTTAATAAACCCATTATTAATATCATATATTTATATAGTTATACATTTGCTCAGCAGTTTACACTATATTTAATTAATGATGCATTGATAAACTGCGCATAAAATTTCCTATAAAATAACGTTAATGCTAAATTTAATCCAAAAATTGGACGAACAGTAATTAAATTGTTAATTTTTTATTCTGTGCTAAACTATTTTCAATAGAAACTTCATAAACACGTTTACATAAAACATAATAAAAGCATATGACAAATACGAAATTGGACAAAAATGCAATGCAATTAAAAACACTTAAATTAACACCTGTCACGAGTTTTGGTAGATGAATGATACTATAACCGTATTATCACGAGATAAATGCAATCTTTTATAGTTGTTCAAGTATATTAGTCGTATAAAAGCATAGTATTTTATCACTTGACAACAGGTGGAACAGTAAAGATATGATAATGTGGCACGATTTCATAATTACTTCTATCATCCGATAAGTTTTACTCAGATTGTTGTCGGTTGAATTGATAATTCAAAGATTAAGAACATTTGAAGAACCATATTGAACAATATTACAAGAAAATTATGCTTGCTATACCCATATATCCTTACATGAAAGAGAATTAAATAATAATCAGAATAAAAGTAAAAGATGTTTAAAGGATCAAGGACATTTCAAGGATCTTTTAAGGATAAATTTTGAATTTGTACATGTGATACCACCGCTTAAGAATGAGAAAAAAACAAGAAATTTGCATAGATTTGTACAAGGAATGCGAATTTGCCTTGATCTAATAACTACATTTTTGAAATTATGCATGCGACACCTAACCAACCGGATACTTATCAGAACATTATTTTATTATTACGTATGTATTCAATGTCTTGTATATATCCTTAAAACATATGTTGTACACAATTTATTGTCTGTAATAATTCTCTTTCATATGTTAGGTAACACGTGTGAACAATTTTTAAAAAAGTATCCTTGTAAGTTCCTTGAAATTTCTTTAATCCTGGAAATACCAATTTTACTTATTGTTTGAAATTAAATTAAGTCTCAGTAACACATATGTTATGTACAGTACAAAATCTGAACCAAATTGGTTTATTGGATCAATACAGTATTATTTATTAGCCGAAACGTGATGTGTGTGCAGAAACAGATATTTTAATTTATTAATTTTAATATATTATAACCAATTTTTCTTAAATTTATTACGATTTGTTAATAATTCTTCAATTAACTTTTTTTATTATTGAACAATGTACATTTCCTTCGACAATATTGTAAGAAATATTTGTGGTGCAAATGGGTTTATTAACGAGTAATATATATTTACGTTGAGGATTTTTATATATATATACAAATGATAATTTCATTGGTAATTATCTGAAATTAATTTTAATATTTTTATCTATATTATTATATTGCATGTGTTTTTGTATAATATATAATTAAATTTAATGTCAATAATTACTTCATTTATAGCTTATATTTATAAATTATATTATTATTAATTTACTCTGCAATAATATACAAAAATATTGTTTAATAAATATAAAATGAATACATGTGTTTCTTTAACGTCCATTGTGTTTGCATTTGTACACGTACCGTATACCTAATTTTAATAATATTCCATTATTATAATAATGTGATATTTATCTTTATATACATGTGCAGTGCACCATTGTACAAGGTGTGGCTAAGTCGAATTAACGAGATTGATTCTTTATTATACAAAAACTTAGAAAAAATCCTACTGAAACTTAAAACTTTTGTTAAAGGAAGTAAATATGACAATGAATGTTTATCGGGTGCAGGAGTTTTTGAGTGGTTTACGTGTTTGCAAGAAGACCGAATAGACGTTGCCCGGCGGCATAAGAAAAGTATGTGATCAGATTCGATTTGACCATCGGTACGATTGTTGAAACTTTAGGAATTGACAAAGAATGGGTAAGGTAAATTTTGTGCATAATAATTTCAATTTGGTAAAATTATGCACGAAAGTGAATGTGCATAAAATTCTTACAATCGAATAGAATAGAAACTCGTACGTATAACATCCGATTGTTAGATCATCCGCCTTATATGCCTGACCTGGCATCATGTGATTTCTTTCTGTTTCCCTATGTCAAATCTGCCATCAAAAGGATCAATATTGTCTGACAATTGAAGCTGTGAAAGAAAAAGCGATACGGCTAATGCAGTAGCTCACAGACGAAGACTTCCAGTACTGGTACTGGAACAATGTAGAATTTGCAAGGAGCATTATGGGGATAGAGGAGAGAGAGGTGTGTGTTATATTGAAGGAGATAATAATTAAATATGCATAAAAATGTTTTACATATAGTCTTATTTTATAGCCACACCTTACAATTTACAATAATTAGATATTTACTTATTTATATCATTACTATATTTGTATCATGTAAGGTATGCATTCAGGTCATTTTGCATTTATATTTCACAGTACTGTGTGAGTAAATGATAATTGTCGTATAGATTTAAAGATATTACATTGTTTTAATAGCCTATATAGATTTTTTTTTTCCAACTCATTCTATTGGGAATACATTTGATTTAATAAATTAATAATTTATTCATGATTTACGGTATAACACACACGTTTAGTTTGAAATTTAAAAAACACAACCTGAATCCGTGGTATTTTTTAGTTGACAGTCGTACTCGCATGCATAATTTGTTTTGATTTAATTTAATTTTTTTTCTTGTATTGATTTTTACTATTTTTAAATATTATAAAAAAAAAACTATTATTATTTTTTCATTTTTATATACCATTTATTTTTATTTATAATAAATAGAACCAGATTAAAACTTGTTTTATATATATTATTTATGATACTTTTTAAAGTTTTAGTAAATAATAAAATTTTACTAAAAGAATTAGTTGTTTATTTGGATACAAAGACAAAAAATAAATAAAAAATAAATAGAATAAAATAACATTACAAAATTTATTTAAAACATAAAAAAACCTTGATACAAAATTATTATATTTTTGCATCTATAACACAAATTGTCCAATCGAAATTTATTAAGCATTTTAATTGTATTTTTTTTTTCACAATATTTCTACTACCGCGATAATAAATAAATTAATTGGTTTGAGTACTAAGTGATTGCATATATATATACTTAACAAACAAGAAACAAGAATTGTTATGGAACAAAATAACTTTATTTTAGTAATAATGTATACTGCGTCCACTTTTATCCATTGTCAAGCATAAAATTATATCATAATTCCACATTAATAAAACTTCAGCTTCTTTAATTGACAAAAACTGAAACAATTGCGATTTTCAATCAGCATAATTATTGAAATTTTTACCATTCGAGAAATTTTGCAAAGAGTTTAATAAATATTATAATGTGCAAAGTATATAAGAACTAAATTGTGTGTTTGTAACAGCACATTCCAACTAAGTTTCGCAATAATGTTTTGATCCAGTGATCAAATATGCGTGTGTCTTTCCAGTGTAATGCGATGTAACACAATACGATTACGATTCTCCAATTCTGTCTGTTTTTAAATGATTTCTGAATCGATTGTGTGGTCGCCAGAAAACATTTCAAAGAAAACAATGCCTTTGTATAGGATCACCAAACTACTGATAACATTAAATGCTTTGGATATTGTTGGTTAATTTTTGGTTGATTAACTCTGTTATAAAAAAATACAATGTTCATCGCCATATTTTGTTTCGAAAATAAATGATTTTCGTTATGATTCTTTAATCAAATTGCATATATATTATTGTGTTGCAGTAAATAAATTCCTTTGGGCTATTGAGGAATCAATATATCGTGTTTTTACATCAATACATATATCGATGATTTACAATGCTTGTTATTGATATTGGTAGAGTTTCATTGAAATCTTACGTGTTGTACCATGGCAATCGAAATAAGTATTGTTTTCCTTTTCAACTTGAAAGGGGATGATCTATAAGGCTCTGAAATTTTGGAATTAAAGTACTATGGTCTATGAGCCGGTTAAGTTCGAGTTTGAGTAGAATCCCTCTGTTCCATTTCCATCTATCATAAACTCTCATATATAAAGTGCACTATAGTTTGAAAAACAATGATTATTTGAATAGCTCAAGTTGTTTTAAAGATTTAGTGGTAATAAATCGCCAGTCTTTTGTTGAGCTTCACATATAACCTAAATATTTCCAATACAATAATAGCCATAGAACCGTAAAGCGTTTTGGTTTCAACCTTTATCGTTTGCGTGCTAAATATTATATAATATTTATATTTATTACAAGAAATATTCTATTTTAATAAAATAATTAATAAATATTGGATATCCGATATTTCGTAGCCGTATTCATCGTCATCTTCACATGTCTATTTCTCGAAATAATTGAATTAATGAATTTTGTTTTCAACAAATTGATTGTTGTCAAATGTTGTTATGGCAAATGACGAATTAACTATTTGTTTTTTAAATAATATTCTATGACTGTCACATTATATACATTTTATTTATAAATACACATATTAACAATTAAAGACGGAGGGAATGGTCCTAGAAATACATATTACAATAACTATAGTAACCCTAACTGTAACTGTAGAGTTAATTATTATAGACAAAAATATATTTTAAAAAAAGTGATATTATAAATTTAATGAAATAAATAAAAAGTTGCTATTTAGACGTGAACAATTATACATCTAAAATTATATTTGACTATTGTATTAATAACATAGTATCGCAATATAATTAACATATATAATTTCGTGTATAAGATAAAAATGATTAAAGTAATATAATAATATTATTTAAAATGTATATAAATATAGTTAACCGCTTAAGTGGAAATGACGAGTGGAAATGAAGAGTGTCCGCAATCATTTCAGTTTTATCATTATTTTAAAAATTTGTTGAAATAAAATCCATATTTTTATAAATTTAGCAAAACATTATATTCGATCTTTGTGCAACATTGTTCAATATTAAGTGTACCAAGTTACGACTATATTTTCCTAATATTGTTAATATTTTCTCAGTAAAAACGTTCGATTTTATAATTTTCAACCTTAAATTGGACAGTGTGGTGCCTCACCCATCGGTACCCGGCCACCACAGTGGCTGGCTACAGAGATTCGTCAATTATATATTAATATAAAGCAACAATTTTTTGTTCACCTGTTTGTATAACGAAATATGTCTCTTTGACTAAACTGATACTTTCGGTATCTTTTAATGCGGATGTTTTTTTTTTTTTTTTTTTTAATATATTACCAATAATTGTTTTTTCAACCAGATAGTTTTTACCGTATACCAGTTTGTTACCAATCCAAAAAAAAAAAAGGAACAAGTTCAATTTTGCAATTTCATGCAAGGTTATTTGGAATTGGTTGCGATGATAAATTTGTAATGGCTAAAACTATATCGAGCCGGTGAACTTTTAATATTTAGCTCAATTTCTTTGCACTTGCGATTGTGTTGAGGATGTTATACCCTAAAATTTTCTTCTATTTTTTATGGTAGAAATGTTGATGGAGAATATTTTATGCCATCATTCTAGACGAACAATTATCATCCCAACAATTTATATAGTATTTTAATTAATTTAATGAAAAACTTTTCGGTCTACAAATTTCAAAATCGGAAATTATACAAAAGTTGTTTTACCACAAACACTAACTGATGATGAATATCTCGTTTTTTTTACAATTAACAAAGTTTATAAAATAAATAAAAATAAAATTAACCAAAATTCTACAAATAATTCATTATTTATTTTAAAGTAAAAATACTATTCTCCTCTTTTATATAATTATTATTATTATTATTATTATTTTTATAATATATTATTAAAATTTTAATTTTAACTATAATGAGTATTCTAAAAGTACACACACACACACACGCACGCACATAAGCTCCGCACACAAATTTTACAATAATACAAAATAAAAAAAAATAATAATAAAATATTTACAAAACATTAAAAATAATATACAACAACAAAATAAAATTTAATAAAAGGAAACATATATTTATTTAATAATAAATTTTTAAATAATTAATTAATAAAGATTTAATATATATTATTTTATTTTTATTTTCGACATATATCGCGCGCGAATCGAATTTATGCAAAATTTTTTTTTTTTTAAAAGAGAAAAACTATATTTAAATTATAAATTAAAATAAATCTATACAAAAAAATTATTCGACTCAGTCATATTTAATCAATTTAATTTAGGTTAATTTAATACATAATAATATTAATTCGTTTTTAATTAAAATAATTATTAAATATTTATCTGATTTTCATTATATATAAATACTCTCGCTATATTAAAAAATATACTCTACACGCGGGTCGTAAATTAATTTTAATTATATAAAATTTATTTTATTTACAAAACAAAGTTAAAACAAAAAAAAAAAAAACAAGTTCCTAAATTCAATAATTTTTCTTCTACCGCACCGAAATACCATTTATTGTAATAACATTACTCGTTGGCGGCGCCGGTTCAGGTTCATAAACTTCATCGTTTGTTCGCATTTCATATGGTGCATCGTAATATTGTTCACTTGGTATTTGATCATAAATGTTTTCTATAAAATAAAATTTAATTAATTTATTTTTAATTTGTTAATACTCTTACAGAGATCGCAGTCTATTTCAGTATTTTTTTATAATTTCAAAATGTTTACCTGTTGATTGTTTATGATTACCATTGCCATTACTATGATTATGATTATGATTATTTTGTGTGCCGCGTGGATGAAATGTATTGAATGTTGCACGTTGTGGCATATCTAAATCACGACGATTATTTTCTAATGTTGAATATGACATAACAGCTGCATTTTGATCTTCCTTACTTTCGGCTGCTTGTATATTTTCCGTATTTTTTACCGGTCGCACTTTATTTCGATGTAATACAATTAAAGCGATTACAATTAATAGAATAACAATAATTGCAGCCCCAATGGCTATGCCAGTTCCTAATCCAGATGATTCTTCAGGTTGAGCAATTGTAACTGCAATAGATAAAACAAAATTGTATAACATTTATATTTTTATTTATAATATTATTTTATATACAGTGAATGTTGTATGATATGAAAATTTAACTTAAAACGTTACTATTATTATATTATTTGCATATAACTTGAAGGCTACGTGAATTATATTGAATTGAATGCAATTTTAGCTTATGTATCGCTTGCCCATAAAATATTCACTGTATTTAAATTATTTATTGTATTTTATTGCATATATTTATTATATGTACAAACCTTCACAACGTGGTTCTTCACCACTCCATTTACCATCTTCTAAACATTTACGTAAATATGGACCGATTCGATTAAAATTTGGTATACAATGATATTCGGCTGATCCACCGTATAATGTTGAACCATTTACAACGATAACACGTCCATTTTCAATGGTATCCGGTTGATCACAATCAATTGATTTACATATCGGTGGTTTACCATCCCATTGACCATTTTGTAAACACACACGACTGTTGTTACCAATTAAATATTTTCCTTTTGGACATGTATATTGTGCCTGACCACCAATTATAGCTGATCCAGAATCAATGATTATTGATTCGGTATCATTTGACACTAATACATTACATGTAATTTCTTTACACACCGGTGTCTCATAACCCCATGTACCATCTTCAAGACATAATCTTCTTGATACACCATCTAATTTATAATTTTCATTACATTCATATAATACGGCTGCACCATAATACGTTGCATTTGTAGCCAATATTACTTTACCATTTGCCATTTGTGATGGTTGTTGACAATCAACGTCTGCGTTAAAATAATATATAGATTAAAATTATAATGTAATTCATTAAAAAATTTACATAATTTCTAAATGTTTCATACACCCAAATTTAATTCCATTTTTTAAGAATACCAAATCAAGATAAATGGGAATTTTGTAATGGGAATAAATATGTGATCAGCACTAATTTGATCTGTTTTCTATGCGATTTGAAATTATAAATACAAAACACTAACAATATTTCATCATATTTATATAAAATTGGTATAGTACGGTAGATTGAACTGTTTACTGGATGAAACTTCAATATTTTGCCCAAGATAATTGTTTCTTTTTGAAGCGCATTAAAGTCAGAACATAACTTGTTACAGTATAAAATACGTAATTTTATAACTATAATATACTTTTAGAATACGCTTGTCCATATGATTAAATTCTATATTATGAAGTTAAAAATATTGGGTATTTATCAACCGTTCGTCTACTCGATCCCACTTTGTAATTTTGAAATTCTAAATTGAGTTTGGCTTTAGTTAAACAATACCGTATGTTATCTTGTATCGGAGGAAATTGCTCTGTTCAGAGCTACAACAATTGTTTGTCAGTTTTTTTACGGTATATCATATGGTTTTAATTGAAATGGAAAAAGGATCATTAAAATACCATCTATAATCTTGGTAAATAATCAAATGGAATTCTGTGGCTGCAGTCTTATTTTATTGACAGTAATAAGCTCAAAATTATTACAGGATAATTCAACTGAATCAATTATTAATTATAAATTTATATATATACTTACAAACACATTCAGGTACATGCCCACTCCAAAATCCTGTTTCTTCACATGTAACTAATGGTTCACCAATAATTTTATAACCTCTTTCACATCGATATTTAGCTAACGCTCCAATTCTTATTTAAGAAAAAAAAAAAAAAATAAATTTTATTTTTTAAAAATTAAAGATAAATAAAAAATAATTAATCGCATATAATTCGAAACTTACTTATAAGTTTGTACACTATTTTGATTAATTTCCGATGTACGCAGTAGTGTACGACCATACATACGATCGTTGCCGGTCACCGATAGAATACTGTGTGGTGGTAATATTGGTTCTGTACAACGTATCTCTTCACATTTTGGTGTTGCGTCACTCCATTGTCCATTCTCTTGACACACTCGTTTTGCAGCACCATTTAATTTATGTGAATTTATACATGAATAAATTACTGCCGATCCAACATAAGTTGTATTATCAATATATTTAAAAACACCATGTGGTATCGGTTGTAAAAATCCACAATCAATATATTCACAATATGGTGTTTCACCACTCCATTCACCATTATCCATACATTGCAGTTGGGCTTCACCTTGTAATATGTGACCGGGATCACAATGATATACAATTGTTGAATGTACATTATAATCATAACCAACAACATATGAACCTGGTGGAACATGTGGTATATCACATGTAATTACTGAAAATAAATAAATATGATAAAAAATAAATTTCGACACAATAGGATAAGTAGAATTAAAATTATACACACATTCACAAATTGGTGTTGCACCCGACCATTTTCCTTCTTTTGTACATGTTAATTCATTAGGACCATCAAGCCAATAATCATCATCACAATGATATTTTACAATCGATCCTACTGTTGTTGAATCATTAATTAAATCTAAATTACCACGATCTGGACGCGGTGGTGCACCACAATCAACAAAACGACATATTGGTGGTTTACCTGTCCATTCACCACCCAATCCACATGATATTATCTATATATGTGAACAGATTGAGGACCAATTATAATACATATATGAATAAATGAATTTCATGGAACATAACAATTAATTAACTTACCGATTTACCAATTAATATATGACCCGGATCACATGTATATACAGATGTTGAACCAGCACGTTTTCCAGTATGTTGTACATTACCACCGACAATTGTGGGTGGTTCAGGACACCAATCGACTAAACATTGAGCATTTTCACCAGACCAACCATTCAATAAACATGTACGATTTTCATTACCAATTAATGTATAATTTTCATGACATGTATACATTGCCTGTACACCAAATGTTGTACGTTGTTCTGATAATATAACTGCACCGTGTTCCAATTGTTCTAGTTCACCGCAATCAATATCTATATTATTATATATGTAAATAAATTTATATGTTAATTATTTTGCATTTAATAACGCATTTCTTTAAATTATTGGGTGTACAAATTCGACTGGCACTTTTTTAAGGAATGGATAAGTTCCCATACACCGTTTCCCAATTGTGCAACTCATTAGTTTTCCACACATTGAAGTTTAAAGATTAGCAAATTTGTTACTTAGTACTTTTGTGGAAGTTGTACTTTATTTTTTATGTTGCTCCTCGTATGAAACAATATGGCCATTGGAACTCGTATTTCGCTAATACTTTCGTAAGAAAATCCTTGTTCGGCAGACATTCAACGCCAACGAACAATGCATATAGAGTGATGATTACATTTCTAGGCCCATTATCCAAAATTCTACATAGCAGTTCAATTCATTTTGAAATACATATACTTATGTGAAATTTTTCTCCTTACAAACCTATTGTATTATTAACCGCATTATTTATTGAAGTTACAATACTTGATGCAAATTGTTCGGTGAGGTGAGATTAAGTGAAACGAGTTCAATATACAATATATTTTCTTTCACCATTCATCATTCTGCCGTTGATGTTAATATATTGCTGGATCACACAGTTTATAGTGACGGTTCGGTTGTAAAATTTCCAGAATAAAAATGAAATACGTAAAACAAAATTTTTGGAGACAAATAATGCATTTTAAGCATAAACTCGCTACAATTAATATACAACGAGTTTCTAATTAGATCTCCTTCTTATAATTTCACATGTGTAGATAAAATAATTTTGTAATCATTATTAGTCCAATTGTAATCACAATTAATGTGTTCAAAATGTTATTGAATTCATTGAACTTGATCACTATCGATAAATTTCGCATTTTTATTTATAATATTACACAAAATATTCACTTAAATGTCGGTGTATCTAACAAAATAATTGACTGCATAGCCTACGCATGGTTTGCAAACATGATTTTATATGTTATGTTGATAAAAAGAGTAATGATCCTTACATCTTTACAAATAAATGCAATGACTTACATTTACACGTTGGTGATGTATCACTCCATACACCAGTTTTTTGACATATTCTAATTGAATTTCCAATTAATGCATGACCCTTTGGACACTGATATTCAATTTTACTACCAACTGTAAAATTTTTACCAACTATTGTTGTATTTTGTAATGAATCTGGTGATCCACATGATAATGGTTCTATATAGAAAAATTAATCATAGAATTTATAATTGCATTTTTTTGTTTATTTTAAAATATATTAATATACAAATAATTAATTGTTTACCATGCTGACATATAAAATGAAGATAATCTAAATTACATCCAACATCATTCCATAACCAATTACGTCCACCATCTAGAACAACACAATTTTGTTCACCATTGTAATTATTTGGTTGATCTTTACCCCAAGTTGGTTTCAATACAGCATCGCCTATACAAAATAAAAAATTATTTGAATGTTAAAGATGAACAGAAAAATAATATATTCTCAACAGCATATATTTTGTAATACAACGCACTGCGTGGTATTGTATTATTTTATTTAAACAAATACCATCTAAAAATACTTTGAAAGAATGAATGAGAATTTTCCCACAATATTTTTAGTTCTTGAAATAATTTCTCATAACATTAAAATATTATTGTTAAAATGTTAATTATAAATTATTAAATAAAAATAAAAATAAAAATGATGACAAAGATTTTTCTTGACACAATATAATTCTTATTATTATAATAGTTAAGAATTTTTTCTACTATTTTTAATTGTATCTAATTTGTAATTTTTCGTCTTTCTTCTTGTTAAAATAGAAATACGCATTTATTAATTGTTTTTAAATACAATATATTTTGTAATTATATTAATGTATTCGAAATATTCTTTTATATGATAATTTAAAATCATTGTTTAATTTTTAACAGAAAAACATCTAATGAAATTTTGAAATAATTATTTATTTGTTTTTATAATAAATTATGTATTATTTTGCGTAGGACGGAAATACAGTCGTTGCTTGCGATTTGAATGATAAGGCTATAGTGTTATGCGATCATAATCACGGTGTTTGAATTCTTGAAAGCAAAATCCATAACTTCACCTGTATTTGGAAAATTATTCTTTTTATTTTAATTAATTTTACGTTCAATATAATATTTATTTGTGCACCAATTTCATTAATTAACATCTTTAAGACTTTAAGAGTAAGATTTTAAGTTCGTTTCAGAGATTTACAATGTTTACAAACATAAAGATAGCTAGTTGAGTTAAGAAAACATCTAATACAATAATTTTACAAGTAAATTGGAAACTTTATGCGAATGGCATCCTTATTTGCTCTGGTGGTTTTAATTCATCTTATATTCCATTGCGCATATTATGAAAAATTAAACAATACATGTTTAATCCGTACATTATGTGCGCTATATGGAAAGAAGTCTTCTGCTGGACACACACAGAAATACTCAGAACGGTATAAGCAATTAAATTGTACATGATTTTCTTCGGCGATTTTAATTCAACGAAAACTGAACTTCGTTCTCAAAAATTACAGGATAATTTCCCAGATGGGGACGAATGGAGACCGCAGTATAAATGATTAACAGACGACTGATGGGGCCTAGAAATGATATACGGTTCAAAATGGAAAACTGGAACTATGATTCGGAATGCATCTCTCTCTATGCGGTCATATGCAGCATCATGCTCTAGACGATCAATACTGCTACGGACATATATAAGAAAAGAAATGAAAACAAATATTAAAATCACCATACATCAAGTTGTTCTAAATGAATACTCTAAACATGACTGCAGTTAGCGACGTAAGAGACGTTTGAGTGCCAATACTTATAGGTAATTGCAAATTTTATATTTGTGACTTCTGCATCTAGAAAATAAACTCATATGAACTGATATTAGGTGATGTTACTAATACATAATTTGTACCCTAGGTAATGACAGAGCTGATGAACTGACGATAGATGTGCAAGGGACTATTTTTCGTCTTTTTGCGGCATTGTCAGAAGGAATTTGATCCAACGAAAATAATATGGGATTAAAACAAAAACAGTACAAGCTCTGAATCTTCCTCGCTGAGGACCTTAAAGAGACTCTAACTATAGAGAATACATACTGGCCACTATTCTTGCAGCTACCATAACAGAAAACTTAACCTAATACAGAAAATTACTGGTTTTGCGATGAAGATATCAAAACTATACTTGAAAGATAACTTCACAATTAGTCTATATAGCACTATGTATGGAAAATTAATCAAAATCAAGTTCGGCAAACATTCTCCAAAATGTCAATCTAACTTACCATTTACCCATTTCCAATGCCGTGCCGTAAAACCAGGTTCTTTTTGTGCACCAATCCAAACCAATTGTGTTCGTAAATCCGTTTTTCTACGTTCCAATTCTGATAAAATATAATCATGTATTGGTCCACGAAAATCATGAATTAAATCACCACCTTTTTATTTGTGTATAAAAGAGAAAAGGAAATATTATTTTAAAAATAACTTTTATTTATTTATTTATTTTATGTATCGTTCAATTTGATTTAACATTAAAATTTTATATTTTTTTCATTTCATTTCATTACAGGTAACTAAATTGGCAATTGAATAAAAAAATATATAAAATAAGTGTATATATTGTAATTACCATGTGATTTACAAATTTGCTGTGCTTTTTCAAAACTTTCGCCACGTGTGACATGAAATTCATAACAGGTACGTGAAAATGTTGCTAAAATTGTATCTGCATTTAAATCCGGTGCTGCACATCGTTCCGTTGAAAATTCTATATTAATTTAATTCGATTATGTTAGCAAAGAATAAAATAAACGGACAAATTTTTAATATAATATTTTTATATATACCATCATTTGAAAATACTTCAACTTCACATAAACTTAAACTGCCCTCAACGCCAACCAATTGAATTGCAACATATTGTCCAATTAATAAACGTGCACATGTAAATGTTTTTGTTGTACCTTCATCTAAAATTGATATTATTTTATTTTTTTTTTATTAGTAGATATACTTTAACTTTTTAATATAAATTAAAATAAACAAATTATAAATAATATTACCTATTGTGCCTGGATACCAGGCACATAATGGATTTCTTTGTAAATCGACACTACTATTACCAACACGTATTTCTAAATCTTGTATGGGTTGATGACCACAACAACCACGTGTTGTTATACGTACAACTCGTACTGTTTGTGGTGTTAATAAATCAACGCGCCACCATGGTGACGGTTCTTTTTGTGTTTCCGAACATTCTTGCCCGTCCGGATTTTGATTACCTAAATTACCATCATTTGCTAAACTTGCTGGTCCCTGTCGTGTGGCTGATGATTGATTTACAGGTTTTCGATATGCAACATTTGTACCTATATATATATATATATATACGCACGTATGTGGTATTCGGTCGTACATGTAAATGTAGTAGAAATATTAGTTGTTTTATTATTAAGTTATTTATTTTTATGATAAGAAAAGTAAATAGAAATTTTAATTTAACACTTGATAGTTTTTACATAAATATTTATAAAATTATATGCAATATTTCCGCTAACTTTTTTTGTTATTCACTTTCATGTGAACGAACATATAAAGAAAGTAAGAGTTTTTTTTCCCGTCTATATGTTGATTTTATTAAATAACATTTACTACTATGTCTATATATGTAGACACACAAACAATTCAAATTATTATGATATTTAATTATAATTAAAATTAATCATATACAATTTTATTATTTTCATTTAATTTAATTTATGAAAAAATTGTATAAAACTAAAATATACTCATATTTCATGGATATTTAAACTCAATGAATGAAATTTACATAATAATAGTCTAATGTTTATTACTCATATACAATAAATAGTTGTGCTTCTTCTTTTAACTTAAAAGATTGTATTTAAAATTCTATATTTTATATTATCCATAACTTACCACAAAATGGTAAATCTTTTTCCCATCCTGTCACTGGATTACATTTTGTTGTATTTGGTCCAAATAATTCATAACCAGAATCACATTCATATGATGCCTCATAAATACCTAATTCACCAGTTACTGTTTTAACTTTTGTATTAAGTGGAACGGATGGTGGACCACACACTGAAAATATATCAATATATATGTAAAATTAATAAACTTCCTTATTAATTATAATTTATTGATTAATCAATATTAAAAACAATTTTTAATTAATAATTATTAATTTTTAAAATCTATTTATGTACACACAAAAGTGATTAATATATATATATTTTTAAGTAAATATTATATGCGCGAAATTAAATTTATTAAATTTGTCATTGTCCGCATATATAGATTATATAAATCTGCATGTATTTACTTAAGTATAAATAATATACCTGGATAAAAAGTAAACCACCTACGCACTTAATGTATTTACAATTATTTGTTAAAATTCTTCATTTTGTACACTCAATTAAAAAATATTTAATTTTATTATAAAATGTAGTGTTGGCTTTTATATTAGCCATTGAAATGAGGGTTTGCACCAGTGGAGAGTGGTCCACGGCAGCAGAATAAGCACTACTGGCCAAAATAATTTTCTAATTTATTTCTAACAAATTCATCAATTATGTATTTTGCATATAATATGAAACAAATACATATTTACTTCAAAATTCATTAAAAAGACATCAACGTGTGGCGAAAGAGAATCATTGCATTTTCAAAAAAAATGTTACATTTAAATTTATCATCCCAAAATTTCGGATAAGAAAAATAATTTTTAAGTTCTACTAATTGTAAGCGACAGATGACTTTTTAAAATTTAAAAACTTACCAATTGCGATAATGGCACATAGCCATTAGAGCAATATAAACTTTAACTTAATCAACTTCAAAATGGTTTGTTACTATAGGTTGAACTATATTGGCAGTCGAATAAAGTGATATTATGCTAAGTGAATGCCTGATCAACAACACTTAATGGGAAAAAAGGAAGAATTGAATAGACAAGCAAGAAAAGAATCTGTAATTCTATTTACTTTTCTTATCACATATCCGGGACTCTTCTGTAGCATAGGAATCTGCACTATCCGGAAAAGACTGAAGACACAAACCTAAGCGCATTAAATTCCGCTATGAAGCAAACAAGAGAAACAAATAAAATGTTGTTAGGATTCATCATGAAAATAATGAAAGTAATAATAAATTGCTTAAATTTGACAGGAATATTTATAGGTGACTGGAAGAATACTTAAGGACACACATCTCCAAAATCAAAGATCTGAAAATAAATTATGAATGCAAAATTGAACAACAAACATCAGAATATCTATTCAAATACTATGAGACATTTATATCTGCAAAGAAAGTGAACCTGCGATGGTGCTTGAGTGTTCGTGAAGTGTCTTCATTGAACCGACATTATATCATGAAATACATAATCAAGAGATTTGTCTGGAGTATATACTGTAAAGATGGTAATTACCATAACAAGAAGTAACGGCATTGGATACAATATAGATCGTTTAGATCGCAGTACTTTAAAACCACAGACTTTTTAGACATTTGGTACATATAAACAGCAAGAATCAAAATTTATTTGACTATATCTTTAACATTTAATATGTGAATGGATTTACTTATTGTTTTCATTATTTTCTGCAATTTTATCATGCTCTGCTTATCCAATACGAATGATCACCGCTCGCCATTGGTACATAAATATAGATTTAGCAGAACTTCCATAGAAAATGATAATAAAATTTTGTTATCCTCATTTTAAATAAATAAATATAAAAATTGAAAAATGTTTGTGATGATCACTTTTTTTTCCATATATTTTTATTCATATATCTGAAATATGGTACCTTTTTGGTCTATCTAAACCAAAGAACTGCGTATATATAGACTTTGTTGTTTGGTAATTATAATTAGAATCTTATTCGTACAAGAATTTGTGACTAAAGCAACTGTTGTAAAACTATTTCCTATAATGTCCCAAATGAATTTTCCGGGTAATAAACTTTACCATATATAAAAACAATAATTTAATTAAATTTCTTAAAATTTATAACGTCTTTCGGCCCACAGTTATTACAAATTGAGATTAAATTATAGTTTTAGTCATATATAAATTGTGTGAAGAAAAAAAAAAAAAGTCTTATTGTGTGGTCTACACTTTTTTTTGTTGCAATTCTAAGCACAATACCAAACAATTCAATGCATAAGTTTTTTTTTTTCTAAATAAAGTAAAATATAATTAATCATAAATCTAATAAATATTATATTAGAAATCATAGTCGCACAGATTAATAAAAATATATAACTCAAGTCAATATCATTTCAATTCAAATTCAAGTTCAATGAACTGCATGTAAAATAAATACGCAAACGTACTTATATATAAATTATATTACCCAACTATATACGGAAATTGTATCACAAATATAGAGTTGTATTTTAATGGACAAAGATTAATAAATTATTTTGATTTTATTTTATATTTGTTATAATATTATTATTGAATAAATTATGTCTCAATATTATATCTTCATTGATTCCGTTCAAATCACGCACATAAAATTTAAGTTTGTTATTATAAATAAATTATTGTTCTTGTTTAACAACCGTAGGCCTACGTTAATATTTTGCCACTAATATTACGTTAACGGGGTCGTTTTCGTGCCCCATTTAATTAATTATTGAAATATGTCAATATTACATGAAGTAGAGATTTTGTTATACGAAGTTTAACGTTTCTTAAAGACGTGTCCAAAAGTAATTAAAAATGTTTAAAAGCTACAAAAAATGTTCTCTGTACTACTACAAAATCAAGAATACAGATCGCAATAATAATGTTCATAGTTTTAAAAATTATTATTTTTGATCGAAAACGATCCCAACGTGGGTCTACCGCGGTTAAACCCTTTGAAATTCCTATATATATGATGTAAGCGTATAAAGGCGTTTCACCACAACATTCCATTGACAGTCCTTTAATGTCAGCCAACAATATACAATATAATTACATTATTTACAAATATTGTCGAAATCGTTTTAATTAATATAAATTTATAAAAATAAAAAAGAATGAGTACAATTTTGTTAATAGTAAATCGGACAATGACTTTAAAAAAGATGACGTACACCATAAATAACCAAATTATTAACGTCTTTTTTTTTCTTCTATATATTGTACCATATAATATAGTATAAATAGATATATGTCCCAAATTTGGTATGACTCAGACGCAAGCAATAATTGTTGTAAGAAAATTAAAAAAAATTTTCTCATATTTTATAATTAAATAAAGTTACTTAATCGAGTACGTATAAATAAAAATGGGTATTTATATACAAGAAAAAAAAAGACGTTAACATTAACTGACCTTGTTATTTTTTTTTTGTATATAATCAATATATTGTACATAGAGGAGATACATAACTATACGTAAATGGTAAACAAAGTATATAAGTATATATAGAGGTATGTTGTATTAATATCGCAATCGCGTACCCAACAATACTTATAATAATAATATAACATAATAAAAATGGATGGACAGAAAGAAGGGCAGCTGTTGTTGTTGTTGCTGCTGCTGCTGCTGTGATGTTCTGTTATAAATATTTGTATGAACTACATAATTTTATTTTTCTTCATTGTTTATTTGCGATACATGTTTATTTTTTTATATGTAATACAATAATATATCCATTGACTGCAACTTCGGTGTGTGTACCTTCCTTTACATCTTTATTTATATAATAATAAAAAATATACAATATATTGTATGTTGTTGTATAAGAATCGTGCAAATTATAAAATAATAAGAAATGTATACCAATTTGGAATAGTTTATACAGAATTAAAAAGAAACAAATGCAAATTACGGCATCGTAGTTTGTGTGGAAAACGTCTTTCTTGACTCATTCAATTTATATATTTTTATATGCAATATATTAATTGTAACGTATTTTATGCTACAACATTTATTATATATTTACTATTTTTTCCGCTTCGAATAACAAACGTTGTCAAACCATACCTGTATTATTTACATTTAAAACGGCGTTGCGGTCAATGCATACCAAATATAGGTTGCCGTGTATTTTGTTTATATTTTTAACTGTTGACTTATGCGTTAATTAAAATTTATCGAGTTAATATTTCTTTTAGTAAAATTTTTACATGTCATCAAAAATTGTTGTGCATGTTATAACCATTTTTTTTAAATACTGAATAAATTTTAAATTTATTTCACAATATTCTTAGCGACTATAATGTCTAATGGTAAGATGCTATGGATCAAACTTTAGGTTTTAATTCGTTATACTATCGTAAGAAATTATTTGCTTTTGCCCGATTTGTTTTTAATTGAACGTCGTGTGAGAGTGTCGCATACGATTTCTGATATTGTAAACATTTTAACTGAATGTATAGTAAAATATAATGTGTACTAGCAGGGGGGCGACTAAATAATGAAGATAAAAATCTAAGAGACAATTCGGTATTGCATTTCCACATTATATGAGATAGTGTTTTGACAGTAAATCCAAAAAGATAACAAAAATGTGTGATATATTTTTTTGAATGATCGAAAAGTGCTTTTGATTTTTTGATTGAAGATTTGAATGTGAAAAATTATTTTCAAGATGACCGGCATTCGTTTGTTAACAATCGACAGGCATACAGCAGTAATTGCAAAATTACACGAATTATACATTATGAATTGCTTGTCATATTCTTCAGATTTGACAGCAATTTTATCGCTTTCCTAACATTAAATAACGTATCGGAGTATCTATATAGCTATGGAAAAAGATTTAAATAATGCCACCAAATGTATATTTTGCAAACTGCAACAAATCCTATTACGCCAAAGGCATTAAAAGTTTCGAATATCGTTATAAAAGTGTATCTCTATACCAAAAAGAAGATTATGTTAAGAAATAAATATATATTTAAGTTCAAAAATACTATACGATATGTTTGAAGATGATTAGATGAAGGTATGGGATTTTTTAAGGATGCAGTGAAATCTGTTTAACGAAAATGTAACAAATTGGTCAATAACGTTATAAATGTAATCTTCTTACTTTACCAAAATAATGTGAAAGCCAGAACACAGAAACTATGATACTAAAAAAATTAATCAATTAAATTATGAACACGTAATCGGTACCAACAAAATAGAAAAACAACTATATAAGAGTGTAACAATACCGTAATCTATAAAAATAAGGCACAAGAAGTTACCCAGAAAACTGTATAGGGGAATCACACATTGCTTAGTACTACACATAAATTGTTGACCAAAATAATTAATAATGAGATATTTTTAACATTATAGAAATCAGTGAGGAGCAAAATGATTTTCGGAAAAAACGGGTTGACCACTCTAACGTAATATCCATAGTACACCGCAGATGATGCATTGAATTTAATAAAGCTATATTTTGTAAATTTATCACAAATTTTCAGCACGAATTGCCTCATTTATCTGTATAACAAATACTGAAAGAAAATATAACGTACAATGGAACATCGTTGGCACCGCAATCAGGACACAAATGTCACAACATAAACGCCATGCAAAATAATAAACTAGAAGAAAAATCAACCTGCACTGGTATCATACATATGGAGATAGTTTATTTTGGTCAACACTGTTCGACTTATCTGCCATAAAAAAAAACGGTCTAACATGGAAAAGGATACAAAATGAAAATATTGATAGCAAAAATTAAAGTCAAGAAGATCCTGCATCCGCTGTAAATAATCCAATTGCCGCGATCAGTCTATTGAACATGAATGAATGGCTTTAAGTATCTCAGAAATGGGAACACGTGTTTCCGTGACAACAAGAAGTACGTGCATTACGGCCAGTATAAAGCTGCTGTCATATCACGTTGCCTTCGTGATGTCACATGAAAAAACAACTATAAACAAGAAGAATTTTGTGCCATATATACAAGCTACCACTGCACGGCTATGACTAACTCATAAGTATATATAGGTAAAATCATTCGTGTTCATTATATTATAATTAAGTGTGTATAGATAGACACAAGTAATTTATAAGATTTACCGCTGAGACTTATTAACTAACATCACATTAAAAAAAATAAAAAAACCGAAAAACCTATTACACTTCAATCGCATATTGTTTCATAAATGACTTATAAAAATAAATGCTTAAGTCATCGCCACTTGTTTTTTTTTTTTTTCTTTCTAATTTAAATTATTCTAAACTAAATACATCATCACATTGCCACTCTCTTAATGCTTCAATGGTTAAGTATAATAAAAATTTATATTTTTTTCTATACATTTGTCGTTCATCGTCATACCAAAAGCGTATATACAAATATGGAGTTGGTTTTCTATGGTATATTTTATAATATAATTTTCAAAAAAATTCAATCTTAATATAATATGATGTAGTTTATAATAATATAATATAATATATATGGTCACTATATGGATACAAGGTTATCATCAATCCATTTATACACAGGGTGGTGTATTTTACTATACCATAGTCAATCACCACCGCATGTCGGTCGATGGTAATGATTCAATTATTTATAATCTTACATTTTAAGTTTTATAACACATTTTGATAAATAATTATTATTCAAATGACACCATCATTTCTATACCGATGTATTGGAGTAATTAATAATTTTAATAGTTATGCAAAATTAATAGTGTCGAATTTTTGGAAAAATTTTTGTTTTGAGCCCAAACGAAATTATATGCCAAATGCGACAATAGAATAAATATTGTGTATATAGTTATTTGACTGTTTTGAGCCCAATTTAAACCACCTTGTATATGTTTAAAGAAAACCAAAAATTAATCATATACCAAACCGAAACAAAATAACAATATACCATTTATAATGTAAATATTCTATATTGTATAATAATATTTCTTTGAAACATACCAAACCACACATACCACAAAAAAAAAATCTGTGGAATTCATTGTATGTAATTAATAAAAATTTGTATATAATATACCTCTAACTATTTAGTTATTATATAATTTAAATTGAAATGAATAAAAAAAAATATCTCCTTCCGTGTGTGTGTTTATATAACTTTTTGGTAATATAACAACGATACATATCTAAATAAATATGAAGAAAATATAAATTATATAAAATATTGTGTTAAAACAAGTGTAACACACCAAAAATAATAAAAAAATAAATAAATCCCATTTCCTGAAACACAATGATTTTATTAATTATTATTCTTTTCCATATAGCTGCTATACATTGTAATTTATAATAATACAAATATACCATAAATATCTATTTTTATAAAATATTCTGCTATTCATTAAATTGCTGCATAGTAAAATATTCAATATATAAATTTTCGACAAAATTAATAGCCCATAAATGGTGTATGGTTGTGTGTATGGTTCCCGTCAGACAAAATTTTCGTATCGTATTCCATTAATTCAATATATTGCGTGAGTTTCGTTTTTTTTCTCAACACATATTTTCAATTAACGAAAGCAAAGCGCAGAGAATTATATGGTAATAAAGGAACATTAATTAAAAATATGATTCCCTTATGTATCGTATAAATTCTGTTATTGCTTTACTCCTTGAACCTGTATCTGGATATTAAAAAGTTAAATATAAAACCTATCTATTAGGCGGTGTACAGCGCTACAAATACAAACGTGATATGGAAATTCACTTTAAAATATACATATTAAAATCTATATAAATATAGAACTATTTTATAAATGTTCGTAGTAAATTGCAGAACGAAATACTTTTACTAAAAATAAAAAACTATCCAATTTTTTTTTCGGTTTTATTCAAATTACCTTGAATTTTTATGAAATGCATATGAATTTTACCTTGTATTAAAATTATAATAAATATTATAATTATAATAATAAAATAATAAATTTTAATTAATTTATATCTGCTGAATTGAACAAGTGCATTCATTCATTATTTTACATCATATACTATTAATTCAATATATCACAGATTTGTTGATTTAAATTTATTAATTTTGTTGCATTGAAATAAATATATAATCAAAATAATTTAGGATATGTATTTAGGGTAATTCCGCATTTTAAGTGATCACAGAAAATCGAAACTACCCTAGTAACAATTTGTTCGTACTCTGAAAAATGAGGAAAATTTCCACGGAAAAAATCCACATATTTTCCAGGGAAAAGATATATTGAAATTTGTCCAAAGAATGTCAATTGAAATATTTGGATTACCGGGGTAATATGTCCAATATATATCCGCCCGGTATTGTATTCATAATTTATTTCACCAATTATCTAAGACAGTGGTTCAAATTTTGTATATTTCGCTTATCCATAGATATAATCCTCACTCTTTTTAATATTTATTTTCATAATTTTTAAAACAACCAGAAACTTAAATTGATATATTTCCGCGGAATTTTGTAAAACTTTTCATTGATTTTATCCGCGGTTTTTTGTTCCTGTTTATTAAAAAAAAAAAAAACTGCACAATCGATGAATTTTTGCCATCGTTCAGCATTTTCATTCCGTGCTCATAAAGCTTCTGGTTTATCGGTACACAACTGAATCAAACCGCGATCATTGGCATCATCGTCATAAGAAAATGTATTCTGCTAATACGGACGGAATTCACGGGTATTACATATGGACAATCCAAAAATATTTTTGTCAAAATCCGTGGATCTGCTCACAAAAAATATGAATATAAATTCTATGGATATTCTGTGTGGAATAATAGCAACGAGAAATACCTCTAAGAAGAATCCGTAGAAATTATCATCGGAAATATGCTCCAAGGATATAATATAATCCAAGGACATTTTTGTATAAAACTCCACGGACAGGATTGCACTCATCCTATAAAATTCCAGTGGACATCCATAAGATATCCATAGATTTTTCTTCGGATTGAAACAATGTACTACTACATATAATGCGGAAATTTTGCGGTTATCCGTAAGTCGGACAGTGTTACTAGGGTACGGCCGTCAACCCTTTTGGAAATATTTTCAAAAAACAAAATTCTACTTATGATCTCTTTAACATAAAACGATATATTTATATCAAAAGGACATTCTCAAAACAGTATTATGTTCGTAAAATATTGTTTAAATATTTGAAATTTGTATTTTCGTATATACCAATCAGAATTGAGTTGAAGGATTTATGGCTATACGATTATGTATCAATCAGGCCCAATCATCTACAAATGTTTAGAAATACATTTGTTATATAATTATACGTTTTTCGTATTCAATAAAATAACTAAATTTTCTAAAATCAATGTTTATATAAAAAAAACTAATGGACAATATTTTTGGAAACGTTCGCATTAATTTATACGGGAAAGTTATTTTGCAATGCATCGTATGTTGCAAAATCAGTCAAAATACATATTTTAGGTGAAATATCTTATCCCATGCCTTGTATTCGCCACATGTGCGGTCTTCTGTCTACCACTTATCTGGAGCACATAATTTTCCTTTAGTCATTCAATTGTAAAAACACCGTGTTCAGGGGAACAATTAAATTCTCTTTGTGATACAAAAATTAAATTAATGTTTTAAATTACGAAAGAAATTAATCGATTTCAAAATACAATATATCAAATCCGCATCAACAAATTTGTATTGATATCTAATAATAATAAATTTTATTACTATATTTTTGTTATGGTCCGAAAAATAACCGGAATAGATTCGAGAAAAACACAAAGAATTATAATTGCTGTTCATACGAACGATTTGTGAAAATAATTTTTTGTAATTCATTTATGATGAACCAAAAACACGATAATAAATTACAACAAATTTATTAAGAACACATAAAAATATGAAATGAAATGAAAATAAATTATTGAATTTTTGGTTGAAAAAAATCATTTTCAAATAATTGTCATATGACTGAAGGATTTTCTGTCGTCAATAAAAACATGCCATCGTTTTTGAGCACGAAGGAATAAAAAATTTTTCTGTGTTTAACCTCGAATATGATTTTTGTTGTTTGTTTTAAAATAGCTGTCTCGGAAAAAATTTATTCGCGTACCGTCTGGCCATATTGTCGGTACGACAATAATACGTTTGTGTGTCATATGAACTATTTTCATTTTTACAATAATAAATAAGATCATTCCGGTTATTTTCCGTACAATAAATTAAGAAATAAGCACTTAAATACGGCAACTTAAAGCGTTGTATTTTTGTTTATACACTGAAGGAAATGTCATCAAGCTTTGACAATTTATTAATTTCGTTTCACAATGCATAGATAAACCAGCAGCTAATTTCGATACAACAAATATTAGTCCTTTCATTGTTAGTGTCCAATATAATCGACAATTGTTTTTGTCCAATATAATCGACATTGTATTATTTCCATGCATGAAATTGTTTGATTCTCAACAATTAACGTAAAGCGTAAGTAAGACGCAGTTTATTTCATCTCTGTCAATTAATTTGTTTAAAATACTCTTACTAGATAACAAATACGTTGTTGCAGTCAGTTGATTGGTATTTTTAGTCCGAGTTTGGTGAGTTATGTACTATAACTAAAATATTATTGTCACGTAGAGGGTTAGACAATCATTTCGTTTTTAATTTTATTTTCGGACATAGCGTGGATTCATATTATTCATAAAAATTTGCATAAATTGAATTTGTTTGTTACATGTTTTTATATTTAATTAATTTAACATTTGGCGCTATTATATTATTATTATATTTGCCATATGGACAAATAAACAGGTTACGTTATTACGTAGGTATATTTATTTTATAAGAAAAAAAACGTTATTATTTTTGAGATAGATAAAAAAAAGTATGAGAGAATTAATTAAATTCAATGAAAATTTTATATTCACTTTCAATTTAACAATTATACATTAATTCATTAATAAAACACATATTATTTTTGAAAACTATGCGATCGATAATAGCTTTTCGTTGTTTGTTGTATATATTTTTAATTTTATGATTAAAAACTTATATACAAATTTCTGTTTTTATAATTTAAATTCATTGTATTGTTTGAGTTATTGTAAATTATATCAATATTATTTAAAACAAAAAAATGTTTTAAATTACACGTGCATTCATAAATAATTTAAATATTTCTATTGGCTTTTTACTTATCCCCTTATTAGTTTATGATTAAATTATACCGCACAAATTATTAATTAATATATACGCAGACTGTAAAAATGGAGAGACGACTATATAAATTACAAGGAGTTTCACAATTTTATTCTGCATGCGACCAATACAATTATTATATTTTATACTATTCTGTTGTGACAATTCTAGTGGATACTCCAAGGCCAATATATATACTTTTGTTGGATTTGACTTATCTAGCCAGATATGAGATTGTCTTGCATATTCAGTTTATCTGCATCATGACTTGCCTGAGTCTTAAAAAAATTTAATTCATATCAGATTAGACTGGAAGTGTTGCTTCCTTAACAATTCGCATAGTCAATTTTATGCAAAAAAAAAGAAGGAGGATAAATTCCTAAAGAAAATTGGTTTTTTTAAAGTGTATAGTTTTAAGGAGATTATCTTATCTTAAAATACTAATTTCATAAACGAACTATAATGCTGATTTGATGGAGTAATATTTTCAGGATAAAAAGTACTGAACATTATTTCTTATAACAGTACCTGAATTGAACTCGCATCATCCGGATAGAATGACATGCTGCTTCTAATCATTGCGCACCATTGAATCCGTATATGTCTAAGTATTTGTTTTAGTGATAGTTTTATTAAAATGAAATGAAATGAATTTTAAAATATTACTTTTTAAAAAGTAAACTATTAATTTAAATATTGTACAAAAAAATTAAATGGTGCAAATAAATAAGTTTTTATAAAATTAAAATTTAAAATTTTATATATTAAGTATGTAATAAAAACACGAACACCTACTCACACAATACAAACAATTAAGTATTCATACATTTTTGTATTAATTAGTCCGTATCATGTTATTGTTATTTATACATTATTGTGCTATAGTATTATATACCATTTTAGTTAAAATGGCAAAGGGTTAAATTTTATATTTATTCCAAATGGCATATAAACACACAAATGCGCTGTGATGTGACATTCATATGTAAATTTATATTTATAAATTATAAAATAATAATAAATCCTTGAATTTTATAAACACCATTAATTTTTACTACAATATATAAAACTATTTATTTATAGCCACAAAAGAAATCAGATATATATTTAAGAGATTATAGTTTTTTTTTTGTTATATAAAACCATGTTAGAGTTCTGTGAATATAATTTGTTAATATTTACATCCATATAATTCGATAATCCCGCCACTTTAGAAAATGTTCTTAAAAATTCATAATAATTGCTCTTGCTTACTAGCGCAAACACCATAAATTTTAGTCACCATATCAGCGCGTCTATAATCTATTACACTTAAATATTTCTCATCTAATTTTGATGAATTTTTGTACGATATACGATTAATATACGCAATTTTAAAGTAAATGTAATTTTTTCATATTGAAAGTAAATGATGCAAATGAATCGAGGAACTATCATTAAAATACAAAAGTAAATAAACTGCAATGCCCATGTCCTTGTAAGGAAACGATTTTTAGATTTAGTTGTGCGGCTGCTCATATTGCCGATAATTTAACAGACAATTGAATAGAATTGATGTTTTAAGGATCAAGGACATTTCAAGGACATTACCAGGATAATGTTCACGTTTTAGTCGTGTTGCACCTCATATGAAAGGAAATTAAACAAATAAATGATTAGAATAAATGTTTCAAGGATCAAGAACCTTTTCCAACGCATTTACTATAAGAATAATTTTTGTATATTTGGCTGTATGCAACTGTTCTGACATATACGAAAGAAAATTAATCAGAAAATTGTAGTATTTATTTTTTAAATAGTACAATGCTCTTAAAATAAATGAATGAAGAAACAATTAAACTTTTGTAGGATCTTGTCAAGGACTTTGCAATTCCACTGTAAACTCGTGTATCCAAATTGATGATCCATCTGGTATTGTTTAACTGTTTAATAGAAACCAATTTTAAAGGAAGTTATTTGAAACCACATGAATATAATTTCATTTTATAATCTAGAAAACTGTAGGTTGATTGTCAAGACACGTTAAGTCAATTACTATATAATATATATATATAATACAATAGTGCCACTTATTATAAGCCGTCTATACATACCATTATACATTCAAGTTATTAAAATGTTACTGAGTTTATGTAAGTATTTAACAATTCACCAATTGATTTGTAATAATTAGGTTTTACTTTTTTAATATACCATAGATGTAATATTTATTCAATTATTGTTAAACGGTTGAAAATAGATCGCATATATATTGTGATGTGTGCAAAGATATTTTTAATCATTACTTATTTACTGTATGGCATTATAACCCATGTGCGGTTTTAGTCTTCTCCAACCGAATCTAACTGCAGCTAACTTCTTTCAATTTCGATTGTTAAAGATGTTAATATGTTTACAGTATAGTTTTAGGTCTTCCGGCTCCTCGTCTTCCTTCTACATTACCATTCAACACTTTTTTTGGCACACAATCATCTCCATCGTAGTCTATTGATTTGATTGTTTTAACAATGTTTGGTTCACCGTACAATCTGTACATTTCCAAATATTGTATCTTCACCTCCAACATCATATTTTCAAAGAAGCGAAAACAATTTACGATATCATATGATAATTCGGTAATTTCTAGTGCATGAAAAATACATACTGACAAATGTCTCCCTTGAATCAATACTGGTGCGGAAATCGAACTCGTCGCTTCCGGCTTAAATCAAATTTGCATAAATCACCTGTGTACAACTAAATTTGATTTTAATATTTTACACAATGTATTCACACGCATATTTTTAACAAATATAGGATGTTTTTTTTAGCGTAATAAAACAGCTGTTTAATTTTTCAAACATTGATGGGATTATACAATTATTTTTAGAAATCTTGTAAATTTGGGCACTCTATGGTTGTATTACATAATTAATAATTGATTGTTTCAATTGTGCACCACATATTTACTGAATTTGACAAATTAAACACTGATTTGTAAGCATTGTTGAAGTGTTGTTAAACGTTCACCGATAATTTGTTAAAGTGTAATTCTAACACGCTGAAAACAGACCCTATATTTTTATAAGTAAGCAAACAGGAAGAATTTTTATACATAAAAATATTAAAAACGCATTCTCATCCAGTAAATTTTTGCGTGCAAATAAATATTTATATATTTATAATAATTATAAATATGTATTTTCAAAGTCAAATATAAATGACCTTCTTTCTGTATGTAAATAAGTCAATCATATTATTAATAATATTAATTTTATATAAAAGTATTATTTATCTATCGCTCGTCTATAGACTAAAAAAAATATATAATAGTTTCAACATTTATAGCTTTGACCATGGTAAAAGAGAAGTATCAAATACATTCATATCTATTTTTAATTAAATCGTATTTTTCAATGCATTATGTTTTGGCTATGCGTTAATAAAAAATAAATACAAATAAATTAATGCCGTGTTTAAAAGTGAGTTAAAAAATAATTGATATCCGATAATTTGGTTTTTTATTTATATTTAATCCTCTTTTTGTAATTTCCTTGCCAGATTGGTACATGTACAACAAAAACTATAATAGTTCACCGAATATTATTATATTATCGTTTATTTATTTTTAATATTTATTTATACCCAATTATTTTTTTAATATTAATATTAATTAATATATTATTCAATAATAATATAAAATAATATATTTATATTTAAAAAACGCATATAAAATATGACTGAAATTGTTTTGTTATTTGTTAGTTCTTCGTTTAATACAAAATAAAATAAATTGAATTATTTTGAACTTTACACACACCTTATTTCGATTCATATGTTAATGCATATGTGGATGCAGCAGCGCAACAACACACCTCAAACACCACACATTTGTTTTTTTATTTGGAATAGTAAAAGATAATAGAAGAATTAATTTAAGACATCTCTCGCCATCAGTCTACAATATATTTTTTTTATGCTGCATTTATTTAATTTATCTGAAACTCTTCTCAATATCACAGATAAAATATTATAAATAAATTTTAGATGCTCATTATTATAATCGCATATACCGTTGTAGTGTATTTAATATTTAAATTGACTTAATTACATTTTTATTTTCGTGTTAATTTATTAAATTTATAAAAGTTAACAACACAAAAAAAAAAAAAAATAAACGATTCCTCCTCATGTTAAGACGTACACAAAGAAAAAAAAATATCCAAAACGAATATTATGAAATGAAAGTTTTTCCCGTATAAAGAATCTCTTGAATTTTATTTATTTTTTTCGTTTCTATATAAATTATACGCAAATACGTAATCTCTTTTTTTACATTTATAATTACAAAAGAAAAATACGTGAAAAAAATTTAAGACAATGTCAAAAGGTTAAAAATATTAAAATATGTTATTAAAAAAAAAGTGTCATAATTTTTTATTTTTGTATTAAATACATAAAATTTAGAATAAATTTGACAGCTTATTTTGTGTGTTATATCTCATGTAATGATGCAAGTATTTCATTATATTTTATTATTTGATTGCTTTTAAAGTAATAATTTATGTTAAAAAAACATATATGAACTTTGTATTTGTTAAGCGAGAGCAAAAAAACAAAGAAATATAAACTAAACGAAACGACAGTATCAATGGGACACCATTTAAAATTTTCAGACATCGATTATTCCAATTCCCATCAAAAATTTGCAACAATTGAAGACTCGTAAATATATCTTAAAATACAGTAAACAAATATAGTACTAATTCAGGAACTGTATATAGTATTTTAAGGATTTGGCGGTTAGATGGTTTCAATACAAACAAAGGTAAATAAAAAATATAAGTGCCACAAATTACTGCCTGAAATTTAAATTAAAATTTCATTAATCTTTATATCGCTCTATAGATCATACGATTCTTTGAAATTTCCTCTTGTGAATTTTTTGATTAATATATATAATGGCGTACTGCAACATATAAATATTTCGAGAAATATCCAATCAGACAACAATTTGGATCACTTTTCGCGTTCGCCTACCTCGTGGGATATATATGATATGATTACTCATTGCAATCAAAAGGAAATACCTTTAATTGTTGACTATATGACTGGAATTCAAACCACCCATTTTTGGGTAATTACTTAATATAAAGGAAACGCAAACCATCTACGATAACGACGTGAGGTAATTAATATTACCATGTGTTTTTTTTTCAATTTAAAATGTACAATTAGGGATTGATGTAATCAGGTAACTTTAATGTTAAACTTAAACGATAAGATTTCATCACAAAAAAAAAAAAACACGCTTCATATACAATTAAAAAATAGTTCATGCATTAAAAGCGTGTACTGTGCGGATTGGGAAAAGCATTCAAATTTGAAAAAAAAAAAAAAGAATACAAAAGGATTAATTTTTTGGAAATCAGTGAAGGAAATTTTGCGAGAACATTAAAGGTACATCTAAAAGCAATAGATTAAATAAAATAGTGGATGGATATCATTCATACCGAACTAATTTCTGCTATTTTCCATATAGGGCCAATACAGTATTAGTAAAAATGAATCCACAATGCTGAGTAGTTATAATACTTGGCGATACGCTTACATTGTATCAAATTTATTCGCTGATTTACCAAATGACTGAAAAATTAAACAAACAATGAAAATATATAAAATGTTCGATAAATTCCTTCAAATCACCTGCGGTATGGATAGTATTTTTCCAACACATGCGTCGTAATATAACCAATGCAAAATGTTTACAGAGCTATAGAGTTGCATACCAAAATCCTTATTCGACCTATTAGTCTAACGACGTTTATGTTTAACACTCTACAAAAACTTATAGAAATCTATATAAAGAAGTAAGGTAAAAAAATATAGTTTGAAATTTACTTAATAAAGTTGCTCTACATCGAATTGAATAATTGTTTAAGATAAAGAAATATGTATTTGGCTTTGGTTTTTATTGACACAAACGATGCCTTCGATAAAGCATCGTTTGACACAATTTTAAACACTTTTCGATCAAGGAGTATTAATGAATCTCATTTTATAAGTTATACATTTATGCTATACAACGTCCTCAACTGATATAATATTTGTGTAATAATTAGAAATGTTATAGAATCCGCATATGCCACTTTTTATGCAAATTTTTACAGATTATGTAACTATTTCTATTAATTTAAGGAATATAAAAAAAGTATTAAAGAAAATATCTGTTATATTTATTAAAACTCTCTTTAGAATAATATAAATATAAAAATTTAATAAACTATATAAATAAGTGGTTCAATCAAATTGGTATAGTTATTATTTCAAGATGGAAATAAGATGAGAAAAACGTAAATGGTTGAAAATGTATTTACAAAATGAAACGAAAAAATACACAAACAAGATTTCCATTGTAGTGTAAGGAATGTGCACAAATTTGAAAGTATACAAAAGTCACCAGTTTTGTATATCCGAGATTTACACCATAGATATCACCTGTTTTATATTGTAAAATTTATAACAAGAGATTTATTCGCAATTGTCCGTGCCCATTTGAATTTGTACTCATTTCATTCCATTTTTTTTATGGACAACATAATACTTTATTTCTTCTAATCTCTCTGCATAAACAAATATTTCGATTAGGTAAACAAATCCTATATTTTTATCCCATTATACTTAAAAATAACTTATCGTTAAAATCTAATACAATTACAATTGTAGAAAAGAATATTACACCATATTACGAGAAGAGCTGTTCAACTATAGCCAGGTGAAACTCAAAATTATCTTATATAATAAAATGAAATAATATCGATACATTTAAATCATCATTAAACGTATCAGTGACAACATCTGTTGGAATAAATTTCAAAAATGAGCAAATTTTTAAATTTGAAAATTCGTTAAATTATAAATAAAATTACGATAATAATAAAAAATAAATTCGAATTTCTTATTTGGTCGAAATAAATTCAATTGTTTTTTCTTTTTTCTCGTGTCGTCATCAATTTTTAATTTCGATTTTTATTTATTGCTAGTTTTTGTTTGTGTCACGTCGTAGTAAATGAAAAAATAGGAAAAATAAAAAATAAATTGCATATTAATCATTTAATTAATTTATATTTAATAATTAATGTAAAGTCGATAATTTATTATTTTAATTTTATAAACCGAATATTAATATTTAATAATATTTAAGTTTTATTTTCTATAATATTATTACAGTGTTTAGTTAGTGGTGTGTTTAAAAAATGCCTACAATAAATTTTAACTTTCTTTTTTCCCTTGTCTGTGTTGTTAATGATGGGTAAGTGGTCATTTATTTCTATTTTATACATTACCATATTTAAATATTGTAATTGTTTAAATTATTTTTATTTTATTTGTTTCCCAACAATTATCAATTTATTCAGTAATTAATTTTATTGGAAAAGATGGTATAGATTTTGAGATTTTTAAGAATTAAATTTGACTTTTTCCTGCATATCATGCGCAAAAAAAAAAAAAAAAAAATTGTGCGTTTGTTTCTGTGTGACGCCGCGGTGACAAAAATTTGTACATAGCATTTTTTGTTGTTGTTGTTGGTGTCGTTGTTCTTCTTGCTGTTTTTGTATTTATGTTTAAAATTGTACCAAATTATTTCGAAAAAAAGTAATAAAATAAATATATTCAATTTGATTTGATACAACTTTTATTTAAATTTACCTAATAATAATATTAATATAATATTAATTTATTTCTCTTTTTTCTCTTTTTAGCTATAGCAAATGTGAGTCGCGGTTTAATTTTGTAATTTGTTAAATGAAATTGCAAATTGAACTGCACGTGCAGAATATTCATTCTGCTGTTATCGGCGGCTCCTCTATTGCGGCTAATTTGGGGAAAAGTGAATTGGTGAGTACTCTTTTATTTATTACATTTTAATTATCGTTTATATCGTTTTATTATATAATATAAATATCTGACTTTAATTGTTTATGGAAAGTATATTTGTAATATTTTACCTATATTTTAATTTATAACATAAAAGAAAAAAAACTATAGTAAACTTTAACCAATTGTATATACAATAAAATACAGCCAGTGTCAAAAATATTCGTTGCTTTATGGTAAATATTGTTTACCTTGTTTACATGCACGCAACACCTCTAATCTTTATACCGGACTATTACAAGGCCGGTTCTTTTAAGTAGATATTTTTTTCATTTTAAATTAATATACTAATAGAAACATATCCAACTAAAATAATTACTTACTTCTTGTACATATAATAAAAATAAATTAAAGTAAATTAATAAACTTGTTTGAATACATCATACATAAAATAATAGTTAGAAATCTAATCGATCTGAAAGTGTATAAAAAAAAATGTAAAAAGACAACTTATAATTTAATGCGACAAGTGAAAAACAAATTTAAGATATCCGGTAATTTATTATAATATTCTTATGGTATGGTAAATATACTATAGTCTGAGCAAAAACCGGCTGAACCCATAAGTGAAATAAACGACAATGTATTAATTTTATTCAAATACAATTTATGTATTGATTTTGTCTCATATTATTGTTCATGCCATTATCGTCTTTTCATTAAATCAAATTAAAACACTTTTCAATTTCGTTTTTCGATATTGTCATTAGCCCCTTATTTGAATTATACTATCAAAACATTTATCACATCGATGCGGTGTTTACAAAATACTGATTAATAATGATTACATTGATAATAATATAATAATTTATTTGGATAATTTTACAAAAATTTTATGAATTAATTAATTAAATCTAAAATTATACACATCTAAATGGATTTACTTTAAAGTTATAGTAAATATTAAACGTGTTTATTCTTTTATTATCTAACATATCATTTTACAAATTAATTGCATCGGTAAATCTTCTAATTTTAATTTATTGTGGAATTAGCGTCGTTATTACTTTTTCTGCTACAACTTCAAGAAGTACAATATTCTGTCCAACGCTTCACTTAACTTTTCTTTTAAAAACCAAAATATAGTGACGCATAGATGACTAGAAAATATTGCGATGATAATTCGTTAACTATATTTTCATTAATAATTAATGCTGCTGATTTATTATTGTTAACCAATAAAAATTGTAGAACTAATATTTTTGTGTTATCAAAATGTATTTCATGTAATCTTTTCAGTTCTTTAAATGAATTGGAATTATCATATTCTGGTGTCGAACATATAGTATTCAATGGCTGTTGAATCTTGGCGTTACCTTACAATACACATAAGGCACTTACAGATGTAACAGAAAATTGCATGCATAGATGTTTTCCTCTCGCCATAAACTTAAACGTACGCATTTCAGCAAACATCGACTTATTAAAGCAATTTTTATATTCTGCATCCATAATGTTTAAATTTATATTGCAGTATTTAAAAATCTCAATCAACAAATATAATTTCTTACAAAATGCATCATTATAATAAAGATCACTATTCGTTGGTAAAAATCGTTTTATAGCATCCACCTTGCTACAATTCAATGATGACATAATTATATTAAGCATGATTTCAAGACATTTCTGAAAAATATAAATTGAACGAATATTTTGGTGTTGAAAGTTCAAAAAATAATGTATTACCGACGTATTCGAAATAATATTTTAACATATACGTAATAATAAATATAGTAATAATATATAAATAAAAAAAACACTCAGTAGCGCAGTTACATAGCGCCGAAATATATATTATTAATATAGAAATATAGTTCAAATCCGCTATTTTTTCATAGGAAATTTTTCGGTATTTATTTTAATACTAACATTTTTCTGCTGGGTGACCATTTGTTCGTTTATGGAATAACAAGAAAAACGAATATCTTTGAAAATATGGTGTTGGACGCTATTCAAAGATTAACAATGTCTACAGACATACACATCACTATGGGCTAATCACTCATATAAAAATAATAGTATTTTGAAAACATATATCTTTGGTAAATTGTTATATACTCCCATGCGAAGTAATTTACCAACTTGGCTGTAATGAAAGGTTTATTCGATGACATGCATATTTGAATTGATAATTTATGACTACTATTCACAGCTGCGTATCATATATGCCGGAAAATAAATTCACAGCTGTTTTCACCCAGATAATTTTTAGGATTTATATTAATATCAGTTTTTTTAACTAATATTTTCTTGTATATTAAAATGTTTTTAAGAACAATGGCACACATTACATGCAAATGAGTTTGTAATAAATATTAGAATTACTTCAAGTACTATGGAATAAGTAAGACAGTCTTTCCAAAATAATAAACGTTATTGCAAACATTTAATAGTTTATGTATTATTTTAAATCTGTTATATTTACATTGTTGTTCCATTCTTATCTTGAGCATGCACATAGACACGATTTTTATCATTATTTAATTGATCTATAATGTACGCATCGCTAGCGGATGAATGTAATGCACGGTGTAGTATTAAATTTTTATTATATTTCATTTTACTTTTAAGAATTATTAGAATAATACAAAAGAACACACACAAAATAAAAGTATTATTATTTTAAATTGAAAAATACTTTTTTAGTTTTTTATTCAACTATTTAAATACACACAATTTTATTAATATTATTATTGTTATTATTTATTATTATAATTAAATTATAATTAATTATTAGTGTTCAAATAATATTTTCTATTTGAATCTTTATAATTATATATTTACAATTAATTATTAACTCAACGATTCTATTGTTAATTCAAAAATTATATTATTTATGTAGAAGAACACAAAAATTATCAAAATTGGCTTTTCTGAGCATCAACTTTCGTAATACAACAAATCCAAAAAATTTTATTTTAACTTTTTTGTACTCAGAACGTATTATGTACAATATAAAATGTATAGACGAAGGTGGTGGTATATTGATTAAATCAAATCGAATTGAATTATACATAATTTTTTCACGTATTAATAATATAAATAAATTTTTCTATTATAATACAATTTTATTAAAATATAAATTCTTATTTACTATATGGATATTAGTCAATTTGACCTCTACGATCGACGCAGCTAATCGTTAAGCGTGTGAAAAAATTACAAAATTACATCAAACTCAAACGCAATGTAAAATATTGTAAAAAGTGTCAAATAGCGTAAAAAAAACAATGTTTTTGTAAGGATAATATAACTGTATAGGTTTAGGTTGAATGTCTAAAATAGCACAATTTAATAGTTTGATAAAAAAAAAACAAAACACTTCTGAAAATGTGTCCACAAAACCACGTAGTAACAGAAAGAATATATTTGAGGAAAAAAATGCAATTACTCATTTTACCCCAACCTCATCCTATGTAGTTTTTGAATTCTATTATTATAGTGTAACATAAGCCATTTAATTACTTTTTTTTATAATGTAATGTATTGTAATATAAATTTAACAGTAATACTCGTAATGATAATATAACCTTAACTAAATAATCTAAATTATTGACAATGAAACTAAAGATTCTGTTATAAATTATATCATTTTTATAATATAGTTTTTACATTTTTATACACTTATTCGATAAGGTACAGAACAATCGATCCTTTTTTCTTCTGCCTGTCTGTGTGTCACGGCCCGCACCTTCTATAAGAACAAATGGAACATTATTGTGTATAGGATCACATTACCAAAATTTCATGTGCAATAATGAATGAATGGTTCCTTGTTATTATATCATTTGCGTATTTCGATTTAAATGATTATTTTTTTTTTTTTGCCAATTGTACAAAAAAAAAAGTAGAATGAAAGTTGGATTTAGATCAATTTGAATCAACGAGAGAAAGTATTTTATTTCTTTGCAAAGAAATTCAATGATTTAGGAATTAATTTTACTGGCAGAAATTCGTTACAATAAACATCAATTATATTATGTTTAATATTTTTAATGACCTCTTAATAATTATTCTTATACGATATTGTTCTGTTTTATTGTACTTATATTTTATTATTATTATTATTATTTTTGTTATTTTTAATCAAAATATTTTAGTATATATTTTAATATTTTTAATGAGAATATTGTGGCAATTACGAATTTAGTTTATCCAATATTTCCTATATCATATGTTTCCCTACATCTTCATTATGTTATGTTTTATCATAATCTATATTTAATTGTTATTTCGGTAACGCCCTAGTAACACTGGCCGTAGTTTGTCCGCATTATATGTAGTAGTCGGTAGTTTCAATCCGACAAAATATCTATGGATTTCTTACGGATGTCCGCTGGAATTTTACATGACCAGCGCAACCATGCCCATGGAGTTTTATAAAAAATGTCCTCGAATTATCCGATGATAATTTCTATGGATTTTCCTTAGATTTATTTCTCGTTGCTATTATTCCACAGAATATCCATAGAATCTATATTCATATTTTTTGTGAGAAGATCCACAAAAATACATCATGCGACTAGTGCACTCGCACAAACATTTTGTTTTATCACAGATTGTAACTTTGTTGAAACAAAATTTAATGTAACAAATACGTAAGAAATAAATAAAAAGTATGATATTTATATTTTCTTATGCTAAAAATAATTTAATTGTAAAATTGTAAAACCACTGTCTTGGATAATTGGTGAAATAAATTATGAATACAAATCCACAGATATATGTTGGAAATATTACCCTGATCATCCAAGATTTCAATTTACCTAAAAATAAAATACTATTATATTTTTAGTGGAAATTCTATGGATATTCTTTGGACAAATTCCAATATATTTTTTCCGTGGAACATATGTGAATTTTTTCCACGGAAGTTTTCCTCATTTTTCAAACTACGGACAAATTGTTACTAGGGCGGAATTAACTGTGATCATTGTATTTGGATTCAGCAACTAACCAAATCTGAAATTACACCAGATTCGGATCGTCGTTTATATCGAAAATAATCATTTTTGAGAGAAGTTGCATATATATATTGGACACCTTCAATGATAGTGTATAACAATTTCTAAACTGCAATCAAAAATAATGTATTACTCTAGATTAAATTCTTCAGATGTTATGATAATTATGATACACTATCGCACAATAAATCAATTGCTGTTGATAGCAAACGTATAATTATACAATTTTACATTCTATTTTTGTATGTTTTCGATAACTTTGGAAGAAACCACAGAATAAATGATTTATTATCAAGAGAATGGGGAAAGGAGGGTGTATTTGAAAGATCCGTAAAAAAAATGTGATAATCCAAAAACGAAATGCAATATATTAACAATAGAAAAATGTTTGATTTTCTATTAATTACAGTAGCAATAAAAATGGACAATTGAAATAATTCAAACGGTGCTACTTGGCGAGCCTGACTTTTAAATTTTGTATAAACAAATCACTGCTCAAAAGAATTTAGTAATAGGCCAAAAGAAAGATCACTCTTTTGAGCTATATAGAAAACGAACTTAATCGTGTAACATTATTGAAATTATTTTATGTAAATTATTTATAACTTATACAATACAACTTTAAACAAATTTATAAATTACAATTAATATCTCACACTCTCTTTTAATAACATAAAAAGATTATACACTTTACAATAACAATAACAATTTTTAAATCAATGATAACATTTCAAAAGAATATTTATTAGGTGAAAATTTTACGATTATATTGAATTTGTTTATAAATTCAACAAAATATAATAAGACAATAAAAATAATGCATAATATGATTTTGATAAAGAATACATTGTGTATGCCATTAATTGTCTATATATAATGTACCAATTATAATTTAATTCCCATATGGGTGAGAAAAAAAAAGGTATTAACAATATAATTTTTTATTTAATAAAGTTAATTTTAAAAATAATAATAATAATATCTGTATCGCGTTGCGATGTATCTGAACTTTATTTTGTATATTGTTTATTTTATTAGAGTTACTTATCTGTTTTCATTTATTAGCGAAAATGTGTGTGTAGGTGTGAAAATATTTTCTTTTAACAAATTAATATATGGAAAGTTTTTCGCTTATTGTGTTAACATAAATAAGAATATATCATTATCACTACAAAATATATTTCCATATCCAATTATATTGCAAAAACAGATAAAATGAGAATTTGCATAAAAATTTAAACACTGTTCATTACAACAATATTAATTTATTAAAATAAATGCTTTAACATAACGTATGTAAAAATTTTAAATAATTATTAATATCAAATGTTTTTACACATTATTTTAAAACTCTGTGTTTAAAGCAATTTATAAGGAAAAACATTCATAATGTAAATTCACAGTCTTATGTGAAATTTTCGAAATATTTATAATTTATTTCACGTACATGAACTTTTATCGTTTATACACACACATAGACATAATAAAAAAGATCAACACGTAACATTGAATAAATTATTGTATATATTTTTTATTTTCGTGTACACATTTTTACTATACCATAAGTTAACCTGGCATATTTTTGGTTTCTTTTAATTTATTATTGTAATAAATAATTATATCAGATTTTAATTAGTTAGTTATATACTAAACCTAATTATATAGAAATATATTTTAATAAAATGAAGGCATATTGGAAATATTTAATTTTAATATGTAATATTTCAAAAAAAAAGCCCACCTTATAATATAAATTTTAAATTGATCAACAAAATAAATAAATGATCGTATAGCGATGGAAGAATGTAATACAAAAAAAAAAACATAAATATAAATCCAATTTATTATGCAATTTGATATGCGAGTTTAATTTTTAATTTAGATATACTTTCTTTGATTTTTCCTATTTAGAAAATAAAATTTTAAAATGTTTCAAAATTTCAAAATTACATTTTATTTATTATTTATTTATTATTTTTTTTAAGTATATAATAATATAAAAATAATACCTATAATACAATTATATATTTAGATCACGATCCTCATTTATAACTTACTCATATTATTATTGTTATTATTATTTTATTGTTATTATTATGCAATTAAATTGTATTCATATATATTTTGTAGATTTTATAGATTTGTATTAAAATTATTACAGTAAAATTGCCAACTATTATGTCCGAAAAAAAAGTGGTGTTGTGTATTTTTATTCCCTGCAGTTACCTGCGAGCGCACATTTAATTAGTAATCGCATTAACTAACAATCATCATATAAATTACTAACACTATTCGCATATAAACTCTTCATATCCTATAATAGTTGCGATAAATTTTCAATTGACGATAAAACCGCACATATTTCTCCTCTGTTTACCATAACCGCAAAAAAGTTCTTTATAATATGCTTAAGAAAAATTGTGGTTTAAAAACTATTTAATAAATAATTAAAATTTTATTTTACAAAAATACAGAAGAACTATCTATTCGCCGAGAATTTGAAAGGTGCAGTAAAAGTATGACATTGTTATGTTGCTAAGTTGTTTTATAATTTAAAATAGATTCCTGAAGTGCATGTTCTTGGGGGCCAAACGAAATATCTGTTATATTCCAAATGATATAAATAATTTATTTTAAAATGTCAATTTGCATATGCCGATATGAAAATGTAAGTTAAAGAAAATTTACTTTTACATGAAAATTGCTATTATAATTGTAACATCTATACGATTTACATGTATTGAGACGTCAGTATTCGAATAAATTTAGTCGTAATTATTTTTGAATCCATTAAAGATTCAAAAATTTTGAATATAAATTCAAAATGTATAAAATTAAAATAAAACCGGGTTCATAGAATGTGTACAATTGGGTAATAAATGCACTTTAGTGACTCATTGGTTTTTTTTTTTCCAGTGTAATTCGCTTCGCTCGATTCATTCCGAATTTATCTTCAGTACGTGCGATCTAAACCTAACACTCGCGTAATATCCACTGCATTTCAAATACTTTTTTGTTTCTAAACAATTAACAAAAAACCGCCTTTAAACACTTTCATTGTACACGTCCTCAGTTTGCGAATATAATATGTGTACCGCATTCGTCATAGAGTATATCACAAACATTGCAAATGCATATGATTTCTATACAATCGAAAAACGGTGGCCGTCGTTTCCATCAAATTGGTCGCTTAATTCTTTTACATTCGATAATAAAGAATAAAATTGTAATGGCTTAACATATAGACCAGAAAATAAGTGCGTTTTAAATGATTTATGATCTTACCATTATTTTTTAAAATCAAATACTAGCAGATGTGAGGCACAGAATAAAAAATAAAATACAGTCCATTGTTCATTGATTTTGGGATTGTTTGATTACAAATGTGATTATATATATATGAAAACATATGAATATATATAGTTTCGTTTGGTATAGGCATCGAGATCCATTTATTTATAGAGCATTTTATTGTAGAAAATATAAGTTTTGAAATTAAAAATAAAACTCAAATCGATAAAATATATACACTTTCAAAAAGATTAAATATTATATTTCAAATTATAATGTAATTAATAAAATGTTTAAAAAAAAATTGTAATAAAATCATGTGTTTTTTTGCAGCAGTTTTTTTATATTTTGAATACAATTATTTATTTAATACAAAAAATAATGAGAGGTTTATTGACTTTATATTACACCTCTGCAAGTTTTCCTTATATGTGTAAGCAAACAGGTAAACCATTTTTTCACCGGGGTAATTCAACGAATATATATTTACGCACATATTAATGTTATTAGACATTGATTTTCGATTTCGAAGACTGAATATCATTTTTAATTAACAAATTTAAAGATTTTGTATTTTAAAATAAAATTCCAATGAGATAAGTTGCGTTTAATTTGCGTCTATATTTTTTTTTTGCTGAATTGTTGCATGAATATTTACATATAAAAAATTTTTATTGCATGTGTGAAATCTGACTAATTAAATTATTAAATTTAAAATAAATGAAATTCTGAAAGAAATATATATTTGAAAATTAATTAATAGAATTGTTTGTTGCACTTACCTGCCCTTACGAAAAGGTATGATTTAACAAAATTTAGTATTTTAATAGGTGTAATTTTGAAAATGTAATAATTAAATTGAAATGAAAAAATTTGTAACAAAAAAAAAGTTTTTTATTTTGACCAAATCAAATTAGGACATTATTTACTCAGAAAAATTTCATTAAATACATCCAACAACTTACAAACTCTTAAGCAAAAAATAATGACATTTTGATAGTTGTGACAATATTTCTATAAATAATTAATTCCTTTTTCACGCGCTGTCACCAAAACAAATTATGAAGTTTTTTTCTTATGAATATGAAATATGAAATATCCTATACTTATTTTATTTCGCGTGTACTTGAATAAGTTTTTGATCGTTTGTTATAAATATAAAAGCAACCGATTCGATGCAATAGAAAAATAAATAATAAATATTTTGAATAAATGATTTTTCCAACCTACAGTTTGTCCTATTTATATGAAAATTATATCACTGCGTTTAGAATAATATTAATATTTTTGTATATATTTTCGTAATTTCAAAAGAAGATTGTGATCTTCAAGATGTAGATGCAGTGATCACAATCTTTGTATAGAGGCCAAGGTTTTAGAGTTCCCGAAATAAATTTTGTAACATATGGCAGTCTAACATTGGAGGCACCAATTTGCGTAATATGTTCATACCGAATTCAATAAAAGATTACAATATAATGTATATAATTTTTTGTGGCAGCCCAGTTGAAAATTTACTATGATGGAAAAATTTGTAACAAACATCCCACTAAATTATCCGGCAAAAATCAATATAATATAAATTATCATAATTTTAAATTCTGGGTCATAATTTTAAAGAATATCAATTTTTGTATATACAGAATTACAAATTATAATCAATTTCCAATATTTCATACATAGAAGTGATTTTTAGAACCGCTTCACGCCTTCAAATTATTTTATTATATATAATTGATATTACTTTTGATAATTCATAAAAGATGATTTTTTTGGGAAAATTTATTTCAATGGTTTTCTTATTTCTTGGTTTAATTTCACTCCATCACTTCATTTCAAAACTGAAATCTATTTTGCCGAGATTTCGCCACTGCTTGGTGAGTAGTACACACCTTATTTATTTATCCCAATGAATGGCAACAACTTATTCAAATACGTATACAATCACAAATATAATACGAAATATTTATGTATACCTAAAAAATTAATATTTCTTTTTAAAAACCCGGTAAATTTACATTTGCGTTATATTGCATTTTTAATTATAATTAAAATATTTTTCAGAAAAACAGACTTTTTTTTCCAATATTTACAATTTTTATTATTATTATTATTGGAATACACTGTGTTAATTATTTGTTGTGCTAAATTTTTGATTATAACGCAAATACTAATATAATATCATATACGTAATTTCGTTTAATATTATTTTGTATACGTAAATATAAGCGCATAATATACGATATTTTGCGTGATGATATTATTTGTAATTTCTCAATTTTTTTTTGTTTAATAAATACAAAATAATACAGTACAATAATAATAGTAATAATAATAAAAAGAAAGATAATAATCATCAACACACACATTTCATTTTCCACACCACACACACTATTTGTAATAAATTCAAATTTATAATAGAATATTAAAATATTTATAACAAATATTATTTTCCTAAAGATGAGATATCTTAATGAGATATGGGAAGAATGACTGGGAAAATATTATATGGTAATTTTTTTTTGAACAATCGCAATGGAATGAATATATATATTGGGTATTTCTTATTATATTAATATACATATAGAAAATACTTATTTTATAAATATTATCTTAAAAGTGTAAATGTATGGTAGAATTAATTAATGCAAATATAAATGTATATTGTTAATTAATGACAGTATTTATATGGAAAAGGTTTAATTTATAAGTAATAAAATACAACCGAAGTTTCTAAATCATATAAATTTTACTCTTTCAAAGCAAAAACGTTGAGAAATAGAAATATTTTGTAATTTGACAGAAACGATATAAAAATGTATGGTAATATATCATATTCGTGTATAATAAATCATGAATCTTACGAAATCAGAGATGAAATCATGTAAGGTGATAAGTGACAGTCACTGTCACCTTTTATAAATGTGGCATCGGCTATGGCCATATCACCGGTGACTATCACCAAAAAGTGACACGTTTTCAGGTGATAGCGTTTTTGCTGTCGTTTTGTGCATTAGGTTATATTTTTTTGGGAAAAACAGAAATTCTCTCAAATTGTTATTTGTTGTAAATATAAATAATATATAAATAATGATTACAGTACAATTGGTAAATTGTTATATACTTCGATGCGGAGTAATATGTTGTATGTTTTTAGATACCTACGCAAAATATTAAAATAAATTAAAGGAAAATATTTAATTTTCATATTATATTCAAGAATATATTTCGCAATTTTTTGTTGTTAACACAAAAAAAAAATATATTTTATCAAATATTTGTACTTGCGTTTTTAAGTATGGCTTAGTAATATATTTTATCAATTTTCTTAAGGCAATAACCAAATAGATATATATTCTATAGTTGTGTTAAAAGAATAATAATTATATAATATTTGCTATATTCACGACCGACGAATTCAAATATTTTAAATTGTTTACAAATTATTTTAATTCGTAAACTTGTAATGGTTTTATTTGTAAAAAATAAAATGTTTTATTAAAGATTACGATCAAATATCCTAAAGCATTGTTCCTTAGGCCCTGAAGAATCAAATTCAATCGAAACTGAACTAAACATTTATATTTCTTATTATCGCCAACAATTTTATTATCTTGATTTTTATTATAATTTCTATGATTTATTTGTAGATTTTATATTTTTTGGCAATAATATAAAGAAAGAACATGTCAAAATATATTTCTTTCTCACCACCGATACGATTGACATTATAAAAATCACCTTCCGTTCATTTTAAAAGTGATCACCTTATGTTACATGATGCCAAAAATATAGGTGATCACTTTTGAATATCACCACAGTGACTGTCACTTATCACCTTACATAATTCCACCCCAGAATTCAGCCATAAATACTTAATCAGATTTATGAGTACATTTATTTGAATAGCTCTATATAAATATAATTATATCCCTTATAACACGCATTGTCCATATATATTGGGTATAGCGTTCATGCTAATTGATCTTGCGAACCACACCAGTTTCAATTCTCAAATTTTATGTTATACCAAATTTTTGGTATTTATTTAAATATTGATATTTTTTAGCTGGCTTTCCGTTTAATATATAGAATAATGGATATATATTTGAAAGAATATAGTGTTGAACGTTATTTAAAAATTACTGCAATGTCGCAACATTATTATATGGGTTTAATCACTGACATAGAAAAAATAGTGTAATTAAGCAAACATTTATATTTCGATAATAAATTATAATTGATGCATTTATTAATATATATACACTCCCATAATGCGGAGTATTTTACCAACTTGATCATAATAAATGTTTGATTTAATGATAATTTGGTTTTTGTTTAATCAACGTCTGCAATTTGTTATCAATATATTAAATTATTAAATATCGGGTTGTTACCGTAACCGCGTATAGTACTTGCCCTTAAAAAAATGGCTTGATATTGTTATATCTTATTAAATTATTGTGTTGAGAATGAAAAGGTAATTTTATTGATAGAATGAAATAACTTTATTTAATAATGTATTGTCCATTTTGAGCGATGAGCTTTTGCGCCAACGTTTAATTATAATTACGCGCCCATTAAAACTTCTGGTCAATATCATCAAAACCATTCTTTATTCTTACCATTCAAGAAGTTTTACACCAAATTTTTTTACAAATTAAATATTGAATTATGTCAACTATAATAAAATTCAACATTCATCTATATTAATATGTGAAAAATACAATTTTTTAGTGTGCAACTCAAAATTTAATATGTTGTGATGTTACGAATAACTTGAAATATGACTAATATTACTAACATTTAAAATATACCTGTTTTTTTTTGTTTTCAATAATATATCATAAACAATTTCCATAATATTATGAAATAAATTATAAGTCTTCATTTTATTTATTTATTAAACATTACTTTTATATTATAAATAAATATAAAATAAACGTGATTTGATTGATAAGTCAATATTTGTGTCATAACACTCGTTTCCATTTGACACCTATACTGTAAAGATTTATTGGTTTTTCTTTATGAAATCTTTCATTTGTTAATTAATTATTTAAGCAAAATATTGACGAACATTCACCGCAAACACAGTAATAAGCATTGCCCAAGTATCACTTAAAGATCAATGATAATCAATTTTTAATGAAGAGTTCTAAAGCATAAAACGTAATTTTTCATGACAAACAAATAAATTAATGGTAAAATTAATAAACATTATTTAATGCCAATTAATTAATATTGTTTCCCCAGTCATCGATAACAGATAACTTTTGCAAAAAAAAAAAAATCACTTAAATGGATTACAAAATTTCGTTTTTGTGGTACACGTATACGTATACGAGCTACGACATTTTACTCCAAGTGAAGTTTATTGCATCAACCACAAATTCAATACAGTTGTTAATTGGTCTGAAATTATCGAAATGAAAAAGTGTTTGTTTAATTCCATTATTTTTATAATGATCGATTAGTGCGTGATGTGGCGTGTTCGTGCAGTCATTGTTAATCTTTGAATGTAGCTATATATTTTCAAAAATATTCGTAATTTTTAATTCCATATAAACGAATAATAAATGGTCAACCGCGCAACTGGGTAAATTTCAATTTGAAAATAAATCCCAAAAAAATTTCACATGAAAATTTCGGGATTTGAACCCGCCGTTATTTCACTATATTTATTTAAATCAACTCTATATCACTGCATTACTCTATGCGTATAAATTAGTTGAGTTTCAAATGTTAATTTCTATCATTAAGCACTGGACTTTTCGAACAGTCTTTGTAATATCTTATATATAACAAAGTTTGATGTGTTGACCGTTCACCATATTTTAAAATTGTAATATAAACCATTTTCAGAAATAGCAATATAGAATTCAATATAAATTTTCTGTACATACAATTTATTGATTTATTAAATACAAAACACTTCAAACTTCTTCAAAATTTGTATGATATTCAAAGCTCTAAAAAAAAAATTAACATATATTTTTTATTATTATTAATTTCTCTTTTTCTGTTAAATAAGATAAAATGAATTTATTTTATTTTCGGTAAACAAAAGCAATAATTATTATAACAAATATAAAATAGAGTTTTATTCCGGAAATTTTATAAATTCCAAATATTATTTATATAATTTTTATAATATTTAAATATGGTTAATGCACTTTCACGTATAAGTGCATATACGTTTATAATAACAATAATAAAAAAATATTTATAATAACTAAAAATACAAAAAATAAAATGATGATAATAATTTATTTGGTATTAATTATTATAATTTTAAATGTCAAGGATCGTAAAGCAGCATATACGTGAATACAACAACCGAAAAAAATGGTAGTAAATTAGTAATGCTTTCATAGACATCACTTTTTTAATAAATTTTGTAATATTTATATTATAAATGTGCGGGTATATTTTGTAATCCTCTAAATTATTATATAAATGATTGATAATAATATATGTGCAAAATGTTTAAAATATTTTATTTATATGTTTTGTATTTTTTGTTTGTACTCTATTATTATTTTTTTTTTATAATAATTATGCACAATATTTTTTTTTTCTTATCTTTTGATAAATTTATATTTCAATAAAAAATATTATGTAATTTTATTTTCTATCAATATACTACGAGTATTTACATACAGTTTTATTAGCAAGAAATAATTTGAGAACAGACAGATTATAAATATTATTCAATTTTATGTATATTATTATTTAACCCGTCAGTGGAGCGTAGCTGTATGCAATAAAACAAACATTCTTATACAAACACCTTACAAATATATAGAGGTTTTATGAATAGATACATTTATTTTCCGAGCATATAAACAGAGTGAAAATACACTTATACTACACTTTCGGTAGGTGCCATTTTAAGATTTCTATTTATTTTATCTAAAAACATTTAGTGATGTAATGGACACAGTACATGTCATACAAACCAGAGGTTATTAATTCGTTGCGTAGCGATAATATAACATTAAAAAAATTGTTCAAGAATCAATACGAAACGAATATCTTTGAAAATATGATGTTGGACTCTATATATGTTATATTCAGAGATTGACAATGTCTTCGCAACACTATACATACATTGGGAATGGGTGTTAAATTAATGAAAACATCTATCGAAACATATATTTACTGGTCATCATCTATACGGTAGAATATTCGTTGTATAATAATAAATTTATAGATTTTAATATGTGCAACAATCGTGTCGTCAAATCGCCGTCATCAACACGATTTTGTATAATAGGATTAGTAGATATATATGAAGAAAGATCTTAATTGGTGAAACATATATTGTAAAATTTCTTCTTTTTCTCCGCCCGGCAACTAGATAGAGTAAACAAAAGTATATTCATCTAAATTCATATAAATGAAAGCAAAATGGATAAGATTCAGTGCAGTAAAGAAAATCTAGATAGATGTAAAATTGTCGGTTTTGAAATAAAATTACATAATATGACTATTTATCAGAAGGACATTACAATAAAGTTGTATGTCATCAAACTCATTACAATAAAGGAAGGTGGTTAATTATCTGTGATTTTTGTCATTTATCGTGTATAGCTTATTGCAACATACAATAGGTTGTGGTGAAGCAAAATATTTATTAAACGATTTAAGGTAAATGCGTCCATTAGCTTTCGAATTATTAGTGGCTAGTTCTTAGATGAAGATGATTTGGTTGGTAGTTTATGCTGTATGCGGACGACCGTTGTCATTTAGTAAATTCTGTGATTCGTATGAATACTGTGTTAAGATACCGTAATCATGTTTGCCAAAATGCTTCGTTAACCATAATTGCATGGATAAATGTATTAAATATAATAAATTTGGTTGTTTTTATCATTGCCAGGCCAAATATATTCTTATTCAAATTTTTATCCAACATATCCAACATTGTAAAAATAAAATATGTTTTGTGTGCAACAACGAACTATAAATTATAAATTAATAAATTTGTAAGTTCCATTGTCTGCTGTAGAGATAGTATTTTTTTTTTCGCAAGAGTATCATTCAATTAGATCATTTGGACTTGATAACGTACGGAACAGTTTCACAAGTGTTTAGTGCTTCGCATATATAGTATATATAGATGAATCCCATTCCAATCGCACTAAAACGCAGCAGTAACAATTTCTGAGAATACAAGCAGACACTTTATTTTGGATAAAATTTCGTTATCGTTTCCTCAATATTGTAAACAAAATGTGTACATAAATTAATTATATGTTATAAAAGATATATTTAATAACGATTAAATATTATATTAATTATTAATGAAAATATAAATATTATCTATCCAAAAAATAACCGAAATGGAGTTAGAAAAAATAATATACAATTTACAAAATAAAAATTTTATTAATTCGAAATATTCTCCTCAAGATCTCAAATGAATGCACGTACATCGACTTGCACAACAAATTCAACAAGTGCATCAATAAGTGTTGCTATTTTGGAAGTTGAAGGTTTTAGAAAGAATTGAAAAAAAATTCTATGAAGCTTAATTGGGTATGAGTATAACGCGAATGTTGAAGCAAATAAATTTCATTTTTAATAGTAAAAATCATTTATAATTATCGTCGGATGAGAAGGTTGCAATATCGCGTGCAATAACCAGGACGAACACGACTTATATAGCAAACGCTTTAATATACCAAAACAATACATTTTAAACCATTGGAATAAATTCTTTGTAAATATTAACTTTATAATCTTAAAATTAAATGAGCATTTGTTTTAATTTTTGAGCATCATCAAACAAGATTTGTTTTTGTATTGTATGACGGCCATTCAGCAATTCGACGCTCTGGTTGTTCTCGTTCATATGGAAAAATCTATGTCTACATTATAGATGACAATAATTTTTAAGAAATTATCACTCACTTCGCAGCATTTTTAATGAGCAATTCGGTACAATTTTTGATCATCAGGTGAAACTTTTAAAATTAAATTAACCTTTCGTAGACCAATTTTCTCAATTAAATGGTTACGAAAATTCCATTTCCATGAATCTTGCACTCACGGTTTCTTGTTAACTTTCATGAAATCACACACTTTTTAATTGTTCATGTTCACTTAATGCATTGTATTTTAGTTTACACAGAAGGAAATTGTTATAAAATTTTCACAGTTTATTAAGGTCGGCGGGGTTCACAATACATAAATCGATCGTCTGTTAATAAATAGCGTTACCAGATTCATATATTAGCCAGCCATCATTCCGATTCTGCTATGGACAGAAGGTGTGCAGAGAAAATACAATACAAATTATAATTATTTGCTCTATTAATAAAAGATATATATTTTTATTAATAGTCTATTATTATATTGGTATAAAATTTATGGAATTATAATAAAAATGTAGTTATGCGTGAAGTATAAATATACGAGAATCGAATTGTGGTGTTGTTGCTTCTGGTATTGGGAATATTATAGGTGATATTTATAGATTTTTTAAATAAAATATGAAGAAAGCGAATAATAGCATAAAGTCGTTGTTACATGTCATATGTGTGTTAGTATATAAATTATTAACATAAGTTCAATATATTTATAATTTAATTGGATAATAATATAATGGTAAAGTTAAAGTTCTTTATTTGTACACATGTACATTATTATGTTTTATATTTATTATAAATATTATTATAACAATTGCAATACACTTTCGATTTTCGAACTTATTACAATATATATGATGCCGCACACGTTTTAATTTACTTTCCTTAAAGGTATTATGTTTAAACTCTTATAAGTATTTGCAGTAAATGTATAATGTTTATAGTTAGAGTATGGAATTATTATTACAATATTATTATGTATAGAAAAATTGTATATAGCGTTATATAAATTGCATTGTTTTACGGATATTTATATTTATTTAAATTATATAATAATATCAATTAGTTATTAATCAATAAATAAAGCACAAATGTGTGTATATATGAAATTGAATATTATTATATATATATATATTTCCACTTGAATAGATTTATAGTGCATACACAAATTATATAAATGCATATCATTACTTTATTTATAATTAAATCCCATATATATGCAGGGTGTCCCAATTTTCGACGGCAATACGAAAACAGTAGGTTCTCTGGGTCATTTTGCGCGGAAATCATCATATAACATTTTGGCCGATTCGACTTCGGTACCAAGTTACACGCAAATAACCAAATTTTCAATGAGACTATGTTTTGCACTCTACTGGGATCAATATCTCAATTACCTAATTAACCGATTTTAAATGTTTGCTACACTATTAGCATTAGCATACCGAGATCTTTAATTTGACGTTAAAAAAAGTCAATTCGGGCATGTGGTTATGGAGATACTTACAGAAATATTGACAGTTAGCTGAACGCCATTTTTCTTTTTGAAAGTTTGTTCAAGCATAAGTCGAAAAATCATGATGAAAATTTTTTTTCGGTATAAGTTTAAAAACGTGCCACATTCATAAGCTTTCGTTTATGCTATAACATTACGATAGGTCTCAACTGGTGCCAAAGATATACACAAATAACTACAACGATGTAGGCATAAAATTGATATTCGCTATGGAAAAATTTTATCTTTTTTTGGTTTTATCCAAAACCAACAATACGGACGTGACACATAATTGATTCCATACACTCCTATGCATTCACACAAACCTTCACACACACACACAAAGGCCCACACACATAAACCCACGAAAGCATACGCACGCATATCACCACAGTTTTAAACAAACAAAGCCTAAAGTAATTGCTGAAACTGTGCTCCTTCAGCTCGAATACATAGTGTTTGTTGTGACTTGTGGCGAAATTCTTGAATACTGTCTTCAGTACGTTGAATCAACTCTTCACGTGAATTAATCACACTTGCATAAATTTTTTCTTCAAGGCAACCCCATAAATCGAAATCCAACGGGTTTAATTGGATTTCTATTGGTCTGATTGAAAATTTGGTTATTTGCATGTAACTTCGTGCCGAAGTCGAATCGGTCAAAATGTTATATGATATTTTCGACGCAAAATGACCCAGAGAATCTACTGTTTTCGTATTGCCGTCGATAATTGGGATACCCTGTATATTCGAAAATACAATATATGCTTAACTTAATATATTCGATTACTTGTTATAATAATAATAATAATATTGTTATATAGAGTTCAACATTTATTTATAAATACAGTACATAAACTTGTAAGTAATATATGCGAGTATTAAAATCCATATAGGTTTTCCTTGGGCAGGTTAATGGTTCGTCGCCTACCCACTACAACTCTTTTGTTTTGTAAATGCGTATATGATTTTATTTATTTTTTGTTTATATATTATATATTAAAATTCTTTTTTTAAAAAATTATACTAGTAACAACAACAACAACAACAACTAACAAATATAATAATATAAAGTCTTTAATTTTTTATATTGTAGTTATAGACATATACAAAAGAATGTCTTTTTTTAACTATTTCATGCATTCAAATTTATTTTGTATCATATTATTATAACAATTTATATATGAATATCTCAATTAATTATTATGTTTTAACCCAAATAAGTTATTAAGTTATTTATTTCTTTAATACTCGGCTCTCTATGGATCATTTAACTTTATTTTTATTACAATAATAATATAATTTATATATATCTTTTACTGTGCGGTATTTAATACAGACAAGAAGAATTTATATTTATGTCAGTGGCATATGCACAGCGTGAAAGAAAACTGAGTACATTATATTATTATCATTACGCTCGTATATACCATAAATAAAAAAAGAATTAATAAAACTAGTTTTCTTGAAGCTATATTCAAAATTTATAACATCTGAAAAAGTAAAGTTTTGTTGTACTATTTATCTGTATTTTTTTTTATCATTAGTTAGAATTACACATGAAATTGTTTTACTTCCACATACACCCATTTGCGTTATGATGTGAAATTTATAGAATTTGAAAGCTTGTGTTTTTAAGGTTTTTCTCCTAACGAAAATATTTTATTATGTCCAGTTTGTCTGTTTGACTGTTTGTACAGTAGTACTGTATACGTTTGTTAACATATCTATTAATTTCCTACTATACTTTGTAATAATGTTAAAATATTAATTTTTTCTTATACCACTAATACTGCTGTCGTGACACTTCTCCACAATTCCAAATGATTTGGATATTCTGACCATACAATCAGAGACGGCAAGATTTCATTGTACAACATACAATATAGTTGCTGCGATTAGAAACTGCTGTCGCTTCATTGCTGACAATGGTGTCATGCGACAGTGTTTTAATAACGTGATATTTGATGTCAGATGCTGCAGTCCAACAGTCAAATGTTGATCCGTTTCTCTGTCGCGCATAACTTTTATGAGAAGGATGTCTTTATATTATCAGAATTTCATTAAAATTGTATGGTAATGAAGAGAACGAGCCTTCTTCAGGTATCGAATTTTCTGTAATGTAATCCTATTAAAAAAAAAACTTTTTCGTATCATCTTATCAATATTCGTAATTTATTGGGTGGGAAAACCAACATCATATGTCTTCCACATACATAAGCCTCTTTTCTTTGACAACTGCACATATTCCTATACCGCATCTTTACCATTACATTGCCTTTACATTGTATTAAAATCGTAAATTATGAAATATCGTAAAACACAAGTAAAAATATAGTATCATTTTGGTTTTTTAGAAAGTAAAATAAAGATGGAATATTATCAAATTTATATTTCTGACATTTGATCCTAAATGAACGAAAGCTAAAATTTCAAGAACAACGGATGGAAACATTTAGAGTTATTTATGTTTGTTTTTATTTAAGGAGCAATGTCTGTCTATAGGCGTCTTCTATTATTTGATTTTAGGTAATTCAAACTCATAGTAATCTTTTTCTTTATATACTCCCCAAACATTTACAGGATAATTTATATTGTTATATATAGGGAATTTATATGTTTATATATAAGGTTGTCAAATATCTCCCTTCCGCCTTTTTGTCTTTTTAATTTCGCGGCTATGTACAAAGCGCTACAGAGCTCGTATCTGGCAACACTGTACATAATTTGAAAGCTCTTGACATAACAAACAAAACGACGCTATGTATGATTAGTTTGGATATTGCGTTCAACAGTTATAGACGTGTAAACATGGAGTTCACTAACGCCGAAATTCGCGCTATTTTAAAGTTTTCCTTCGTTAAAGGCAAATCCGCTAGAGAAACGTTCCGTGAGATTAATGGTGTTTTGGGGGATGGTACTCTATCACTTCGAACCGCGGAGGAATGGTTTCGACGATTCAGAGCCGGTGAAAACGACACCATGGATAAGCCAGCTGGCGGAAGACCTGTGACGACAAATACCGATCAAATCATGGAATACATCGAGTTAGACCGGCATGTGGCATCTCGTGACATCGCCCAGGAGATGGGAGTTAGTCACCAAACCATTTTAAACCATCTGCAGAAGGCTGGATACAAAAAAAAGCTTGATGTTTGGGTGCCACATGAATTAACAGTGAAAAATCTAATGGACCGAATTTCCATTTGCGAAATGCTGCTGAAACGGAACGAACTCGACCCATTCTTGAAGCGGATGGTGACTGGCGACGAAAAATGGATCACATACGACAATATCAAGCGAAAACGGTCGTGGTCGCAGGCCGGTGAATCGTCCCAAACAGTGGCCAAGCCGGGATTGACGGCCAGGAAGGTTTTGCTGTGTGTTTGGTGGGATTGGAAGGGAATCATCAACTATGAGCTGCTCCCATATGGCCAGACGCTTAATTCTACCATCTACTGCGAACAACTGGACCGCTTGAAGCAGGCGATCGACCAGAAGCGTCCAGAATTGGCCAAAAGGAAGGGTGTAGTGTTCCACCAGGACAACGCCAGACCACACACTTCGTTGATGACTCGTCAGAAGCTACGGGAGCTCGGATGGGAGGTTTTATCGCATCCACCATATAGCCCGGACATAGCGCCAAGTGATTACCACCTGTTCCTGTCCATGGCGAACGCCCTTGGTGGTGTAAAGTTGATCTCAAAAGAGGCTTGTGAAAAGTGGCTGTCCGAGTTCTTCGCAAATAAGGAGGGGGGCTTCTACGAGGGAGGTATTATGAAGTTGCAGTCTAGATGGAAACAGATTATCGAACAAAACGGCGCATATTTGAACTAAATCCGATTACTGTAACACTTTTTATAAAGCATTGAATAAAGAGCAAAAAGGCGGAAGGGAGATAGTTGACAACCTAATATTTCGAATATTATATCATACCTTTCTAATTACTAAAAATTGGAAAGTTTCTATACATATATTAAGAATATACAGTAAAAATTTCATAATTATGATTCCTTAGAATAATTTGTTAATTATTTTACTATTTAATCAATACATAAAATTTCGCAATTCCCTGTATATAATTCTGTTTAATTTGAGGTGCTACAAAATAAGACAAAATGTGTGAAAATTATCCGTCTAAAGTTATATGTCGCAGTGATTCTTGAAAAACAAATAAATAATATCAATCGCATAGCAACGGTCGCATTACTCAGAAGAGATCATCCAGTCAATAATAGAAAATGTTCATTCAGTATAAATGTGCATTCACATTCTTAAGTCTAATACTGAACTGATTTGATGTTTTTAACAGAATGACCAACACCATTTTGCCTGTGACTTATAAAGTTACGTTTGCCAAATTAATATTATTATCCTATACTAGTTTTTTTTTACTGATCGAATTATGGGGAATTATTACTGTATCGGAATTATGAATTTTTTACTCATTATTTTTATAGGCGAAAAATTTTATAGAAAAAATCGTACCTATATATTTTCATCAATATATTTCTTAAGATTTGCGTGCGATGCATTCGATGAATAGCGTGGGGGTTGTAAAATGTAAATTATAATAATATATAGCAATAAAATATTTTGTCGATGAAATTAAATTAGATGAAAAGGAGTGTTTTAAATAATTATAATAAATTCGTATACAAAACATTTCTACCATATTATATGATATATGTAATTGTTGCAGTTTATCATTTTGTAATATAATTTTTAATATATAATTTTATAAATTTTTACACAATTTATTCTATATATAATCCAGTTTATTTATTGTATATAAAATTATATTACTTAATATATTGTTTTACAGTTTTACAGGTATTCGTACATATTCTCATCATTTTATAACATTTTAAGTATTTGTATTATAAACGTAAAAAATATAAATATAATTGCATATTTTGTAAGTCTTTTTTTTATGACTATATTGAAATAATACTAAAAAATATATAAAATTACATGATACAATTAATTTTAATTTTAAATAATATTGAGGATTGTATAACAAGAAGAAGAGTATATAAAAATTCCCATCCAAAAATTAAATAATAATGACAAATTCATTTTATATTTACATAATTCTTTTATAGTATTTTTATAGTGTATAAACTCTTAAATAAATGCATTTTTTTGGTTTTCTATTATGTATTGTTTTTGTTATACATTACCATATATTTTATTTGAACGATTGTTCCGGAAACAATGGTCTAGAGCAGTTAATATATTATATATATCCATGAATTTAGTATATGTGCTATAATGTGCACGGTGGTTTATTATTTCACAAGCATATTCATATAGTTAAGAACCAGTTTTGCATACATCGTCGCACATTGTTGTATTTATTTATGTGTTCATACAATATATAAAAAAAATATAATAATAAAACCCTGCAGGAAAGAAAGCTAGTTCTACAATTAGTAGTACAACTAATTACAAAGTTAATAGTACTGGTTCCACGCTAAACCCCTTTTACGTGTTGCGAACTGTTTCTTTTAACATTGAGATGTCCTACGAAAAGACAATTGTCCTCTTCGGCATTAGTTTACAACTAGTTGAAGAACTAGTTAATTTGAAACCAATTACTGAACTAGTTCAAATGTAAACACTTAAATTCTAGTACTAAGTTCTTCTGCAACTAGTTACTGAATTGGTTAATGTTTTTAATTTGAATTAAATTATGTATTCTTTCACCAGTACTTTAACTAGTTCTTTTTAAAAAAAAGTTGTATTTAATTTAAAAAATAAACGTAGACACAATATTTTAAATATAATTTAATATTTATTATATTTTTAATATAAAATAATAATTTACTTCATATTTAAAAAATATTATAAATTATTGCAACTGGTGCTTCATATAGTTTATCACCTTTTTCTTAAATTACATCAGCTCCATTTTAATTTTACGTGCTACATCTAAGTTTATGCTCGCGTAAAATAAAAAGCAATTCTTTGAAACATTTACGGAAAGGTTTATTCCTAATATACCAATCAATTAATTTCTCTTCAAAAGATATTTTTGGTATAGCGATTCGTTTTCCAAAATTTCCATATTGTTGGGATAATCAACGCGCCACAAAGTTCTCGTTAGATACAATGTGCATATCTTCTTTCGTACTGCACTAAAATTGTTGGACATGGGATTGGATGGTAATTTACTTAAATAAACTTCTTTTTCACAATCACAATACGTGATTTTAATATGAAATTCATTACATTATTAAAAATAAAATCAAAAATTTACTGCAGGGTAATAGTAATAGTAATAATAATAATAATAATCTTAACACAAATACATTTACATAAACTTGAATTATTGTAATAAATTTTATATTAAAATATCATATGCAGAATAATTTTGTGTTGTACGGCGCGGGCAAACTAAAACAATAATAATAATCTTATTATTTACTTACATACACAAAACTATAATATAATATAAAGATACCTTGAAAGTATATGTTTATTTTTTTTCAACTATGTTTTATTAAATTAAATATAAAAATTATAATTTCGCATAGAAAAATTACTAATACTACAATTAGTATTTATTTTTACATATATAACAAAATATATATAATTATATATTATACTCAAATTAAATTTAATTATAATTTTAATCATATTATTTATACAATTATATACGTTCTCGCGGTTTCAATTGTTATATTCATATTTTTTGAATTTATTGTACTTTATTTAAGTTTCATTACTCTTTTTTTTATTTAATTTCTAAAAGATTTATGTACAGAGTGTTCACACGCACGCAGTGTGATATGACTCTGTAGCCTTATCATTAAAAATTATGTAAAACTTTGAAATCAACTGTACAGAAACGATTTCTCCACAATGGATGCCTGTAATTACAAATCGAAATGTTACAGTCGTTCGATTTAACGAAGGATAAGGAAAAACCAAATTTGCTAAAATATTATACCTTTTTCTGTTTGTAATTTTTCCATATTTTTAGAAAAACAATAATGATTATGACCGTTTAGCCGAGAAACTCATATTACTGGTTCCCGATAATATTTTGACCAATTTGAAGTAATTCATTATACATCATCGAATACATTTATTTCAATCTATCTAATTATATGGTGTTAAGCTTTTAAGTAATTTTATCATAAATTCATACAAATTTTCAATGATATCTAATGGAAGAAAATATTGGCTATAAATTTTCTGAACGAGTAAAGTGATTTTAAAAAAATTATTCTAAAAAAAAAATCATGGACATTTATAAAATTGTGTAAATACAAATGAAAAACCTTTAACACTATATTTGATACGTAATTAGAAAATGTGATAATTTATAATACACTATTTTCCGGACTTTTTGTTTGGATATAATAATACAACAAAAAGTATTTTAAAATCTGTTTTTATATGCAAATAATTTCTTAATGCAAATATTAAAATCATTACTGCTTTATATTAATTAAATTCTGAAAATATGTATACCACAATGTGGGGGGAAACTACACCCGATGATACACATCTATTTTGTATAATGGATCTAACAAGAGTAATGAAACCGAATTATTAGCTCTATTTATTGCATGCGATAGTTAACATGATTGGCAAAATTAATTTAAATAAATTAGCACACACTAAGATCTTTAATTAAACCGAACTATTGTAAATAGATAATTAGTATACCATCAATATGGTAAGTATAATTAATTTTTTTACTTAAATATTTGTCAATTGGTTGATTTTGCATAAAAAGTTAATATACAGATTGTAATAGTCCGCCAAACTAAATTAATTTATTTAAACAAATAGAATACCTCAAGATATAACATAGGCAAAATCGTTAATAAATTAAATAGGTCTGAAAATGACTACCCTGATGAATTCCATAATCAATATCATGAATATTAGAGACCAACATCTATTAAAATTTACATTAACGATATTGTAAAAAAGATTCTAAATGCAGCAAGCTACAAAATAATTGTAAAAGACAAAACTTGATAACCTGATGTCGCTCAACAAAATTCACCGTATACTAAAAGTAAGAAATTTTAACTAATTAGTAAAATAAAACCATGTTGCTGACATAAGTTAATATTAAATATAACATATTTTGTAACCTAAAAATAATTTAGGTCCAAAGTTTAGCAATAGGACGATTATGAGAAACAATAGCCTTTGTCCCACTGCTACGCTTATAAATGTTTTGGAAGAAAGCTGATATATTATAAATTACTAATAACCTTTGGTTTATCGCGTTTATATTGTTTAAGCATATTTCAAATGAGATAAATAGTTCAATATCGCTGCACTATTTATAAATTTCCAAAAATCCTTTGAATATCGACCCAATTTCCATTTAAGTACGAGGATTAGTTATTACAAAGCATCATTAAAATTTATTTTCAATATATGAAATCAGAAATTAAATCCGAATTAAGGTAGGTAATTTGCCAAACTTTTTATTACGATGATTATCTAAACACTTTAAATTATTATCATACAATATTTTTGATTACAGACATAGAGGAACACATTCGATGAAACATAAAATTATATAAAATATAATCAATTCTTTGTCGAAATTATTTACAATTTAATATTTAATATTCGCATTAAAATTTTCTATGGGAGAAATTTAAAGTTATATTTTAAACTGCAGAAAAATTTATATCACATAGTTAAAATAAGAATTTTCTTCTCTACAACAATTTAGTTTAGCATACATTTTTTGTATTCACCATTAGGTTTAAGAGTTATGGGTATACTTAACAAGAAAAAGATTGAAAAAAAATCATAGGATTGTATCTCGAAAACCGGCAAAACATATGGCTTTAAATGAAACAATTTTAAATTAGTATTTTTTGTACAATACATAAAATAATGTCATGCTGCCAATGAAGGAGTCCACTGCAATCATGAACACCCTGTGCGCACTTAATACCTTACATTTTTATAAATAGAAAAAAATAATACATGACGTGAATATATTCATAAGTAGAAAAAGTTTTTAAATTTGAAATGCATTTTATTGTCCATGGTTTTTTTTTCCCGATGTATGTAATTTAAAATTAAAAGTTATTGTACACATAAACATTAATTTACAATATTTATATACAATATAATTTATAAATTCGAGATACACGTAAATTATGAAATCAATCAATTACAAAAGAAAGTATTGAGGTATGTAATTATTAAAATTTTTGTCTACACTTATTATTACAAGTTAATTATTTATTATGCGTACATTGTTCATAGATTGTAAGTATAATACATTTGAAGAATGTAAAACAGAGTCGACGCATCTAAGAAATATACAAACTTACAAAATGTATTCAAACAATGAAACAATTTCCGCACATAACAGATTGGAAATGGATTAAAGGTTGTAATTCCGTGAAAATCTGTATTTACTATTAAAAAAATATGATAGTTTTTAAATGGCGATTTTCCTGAAAATGTTCCATTTAACCTTCGCTGGATAATGTTCTACAATTTACACTGACTATATAAGCACTGACTTCTATAGAGAAATATATATGAAAATGTAATTATAAATTTTTATTTTCACTATAAAGCCGCCACTGTTGCAAAGATAACTTTTTAAAACTATATACACTTAAGCAACATTCTTTTTTTTTAGAAATTAATCTCTAGTAATTATGTTTGGTAATTATTGGTAATAATATGCGAGATAACAATTGTTTTTTTTATATCTTAATTACTTAGAAAATTAGAAAATAACGACATATAACGAGAAATTCATCTTTTAAATATTTTCGGATATCAATAATTATACTGTTTTTTTGTTTTAATATATTTTTTCCATAACAATGCGCATAAATCTGTGAAATTATTTTATCCTTATGTAGTCATTATCCATTTCGAATTATTTGAACTGTATAATACTAGCGCAGAGAAAGGTTAGAAGTCCTTTCACTTTTTAGACTTTAATAAGTTACATTATATAGATATAGTAAATATGTTAATTGTGTGTGTGATATTAAAATGGTTGTAATTCCTGTGGGAGAAGTTATTGAGATTGTATTTTAGTAATGAATTTATCTAAGTTTTTATTTATTTATTTATTTATCGATCTCACATTTTCCCGCAAACGACAGTTACATGATTTTGTCAATATCCGGGCACAATTAGAATGTGAATCGGTTTTAAAATATTACATACATTTTTGTTTGTATTTGTATTTAGAACATTATAGTACTAAATGCCAAAAGTGAGAATTTTCAATGACAAATAAATACCCAACACTTCCTTCGCCGCGAATCCCTAATAATAGAAATTTTTAGATTTGGGATTTTATATATTATTTGAGACGTACATAGGTGGTGTAAGGTGATAGAAAAAAGGCTATCGGATGGTAAATTGTAGTGGATGTAAAATGGGTCAGATAAAGTATATATAAGTTAAAAAGGAGATTGTAGGTGATGATGTATGCGGGAGGTAGGCGAGAGGTTGGCGTAGAAGTTAGTGAGGATATAATCGCAGAATAATGGATTGAAATTGGTAGGGGAACTAGGTGGTTGTAATTATTTTATGATGAAACAGAAAAGTGTGAAATTAAATAACCACAAATTAGAATTTATAAAAGCATTATCAATATAACATAAAACGCAAATAAATGATTGAATTTTTAGTTGTTGCAAATAATCATTTAAAATTTAATTGTGGTACGACTGAAAGCATCGTTCCTGAGCACAAACGGATTTAAAAAAACATTGTATTTAATCTTGAATATGGTTTTTTTGTTGTTAAATATTATATATTATGTGTACCAGCTATCAGAAAATTTTGTTCCATATATGGAATATTTGTACAAGAACCAATCGGTACGAAATCATATCCTTCATGCGTCGAATGAACAGCATTTTATAAGAAGATCGTGTGCGGTGTAAAGGTGATTGCAATACCGTATTGTGGATTCCCTGCGTAATTTATACAATCGATGAAATTTTGGCAGTATACCCGGATCTATACTATAGTTAAAATATTTTGCAAATTATATATTGAAATATTTTTCAAGTTTGAGTTGAATTTGAAGGCAATTTTTATATTTATAAATGACCATTACCAATGGGTAAGTTTATTCAATTTCTCATATGTTTCCATATTTTTATAATAATATATATTAACTAAATTTATTGTTAATAAAAGTGAATAAATTATTATTATTATTATTCTTTTAAATACTATGTATTTGTCTTTGTATTGCTGCGCTACGTATACATTAATAATATAATTATATGATCAAGAATTGAAGGATTATTTATAAATACACATATATTAAGAATTATATATATACAATAGTTAGTTATAAAAGATTATTAAAAAAATTAAAATAAAACAGCTTACCTTGACAACTTATTCCATTAAATGATATTGTAAAAATAATAATAAATAATAAATAGTAAACTAAATTTATATGCGAAAGAAAATTATTGGTTATTTTTTTAAAAACCATTAAACAATTACTATTTTGTATTTCATGTAAAAATTTCACTTTTCTATTTAAATATTTCATATCACTATTATTTTTATTATTATTATTATTATTATTATTATTATTATTATTATTATTATTATTATTAATTGTAGTTAATTTGTTGTCACTATTATTATTTATTATTTTTATATTAGTATTATTATTGTTATTATTATTGTTGCAATAATTGTCGTCCGCATTCTTATTATTTGTGTTGTTACATTCGATGTGAAGAAATTTATTATTAATTATTTGTTTTCGTTGATTTATGATGATTTGTTGATTTATTAGTTGTTGTTTTCGTTGTTGTTGTTGTTGTTGACATTGCTTGTGTTGCTGTTGCTCTTGTGGATTCATTATAATATGTCCCATTTTTTTTTTGTTTTTAAAATATACGGAAATAAAACAATTTTAATTTATAACAAATACATAAAATTGTTCTGTAAAGCACTCTTGGTTTTTGGTTTTTGGTTTTTTTTTTAATAGTCTACATTTATAATGAATTTTATGTTTCTTTTTCTATTAAAATTTATTATTAATTATATAAAATTTATTTAGCCATTCAAAAAATTAATATATATTTTAAATAGTTTTGATAAATTATTTTTTACAATATTTAGAAATTTTTCTCCATATTCGACAGACTATTTATTTAAATTTGTTGTTAGATAATAACCGCGAAAAATATTCATTGTAAATTATATATATTTGTTGAAAAATCTTACAATGATCTGTTAAAAATTAATTTGAATATGTGTTGTTATATTATTAATTTTATTATATATAACAACAGGTTGAAAAAATAAATTTTAAAATTTAATGTGTAATGAAATATAGCAAAATTTCTGTGAACAATCATCGTCGTTCGTGTTCATTTGACATTTTAATTCAAAGAAAAAAAAAAAATTAAAATATACATATTTTTTTAACATAGAGAGAATGCATTTGTTTTTTTTTTGTAGCCCCACTCAAAATCAATGATTATTATAAAAACAAATTTATATATTCTTGCAGATTCAGAATGATACATAAATTTTTATTTTTTGTTGTTCTAAATTAATTTGTTTGTTTTCATCGTTTTGTTTGAGATGACCGAATTTCAAAAAAAATCAAAACAAACACGAGAAAAAATGTAATATATCGTCAATATATAGAAACAGAAAACAGATCCGTTCCGTGCGTCGCGACAATTGAAACTGGTTTTATTTTTTAAAATGCTAAATAAATTTTACTTTAATAAATTATAAAAATACAATAATAAAGTATAACATGGAAAAAAATTAAAAAAAATTATATTCTTGTTATTACCAAGAAATTTATTTAAAAATAATTGATTAATTTACGTAAGAAAAAAAACCACCGACCACCTACATAAAAATAACACTTAAATATTCGTCTTTGTATAATCAATGTATTTAAATATAGACTATAGAAAAAGTAACTCTCAAACACTGTAATGTAATTGTAACTTTATTATTATTATTATTATTATTATTATTATTATTATTATTACAATTAACTATAAATATATTATTAACAAATTGAAATTACAACAAATTATATTACTTGAAAGTAAAATCAAATAATAATACAAACATCTAAGAAGGTTATATTTTATTTACTTTTTTTATTTAATAAATTGTTAACAAAATAAAATCAACTTTTTCATACAATTACAATTATTTAATTGAAAAAAAAAAACAGTTCAATGATATTTTTATTACAAATATTTACATTTTATTTAAAAAAAAAATATGTATTATTTCGTTTAAAAACACTTTATTATTTATTTTTAAGGTTTAGTCGTTGGTCGATTTTTTCTTTCTCTCTAATTAATTTTGAATTTCACTACATTTATTTTATTATAAAATTCAAAAAAATATTTGGCGACAAAATATATATAAATCATACAACCAAAAAAAGACCAAAACAAAATTCTACCAATAAAAAACAAACCATAAAACAACCATTCAATATAAAACTTAAATGTAAACTAAAAAACTGGTTTCTCCTTACTTACATTTTAGTTATATTATAAGTTAGTAGCTTAACTTTAGTATATATGGTCACATGCGGCTTACGAGAATTGAACCATTAACGGGCCTTTCTCTTTATTATACCTATATACTTAAGCATATGTGTGTGTGTGTGTGTGTATGTGTTGAAGATATTTTAATTATATATATCGTATATAAATTATTAGATAAAATGCATAACATCGTGCTCATTCACTAGATAATATTTTTTTATAACATCTATTTTATGTGTAATCAATAAATTATAAAATAATCTCCATTCTTTTCTAATTATACACTCTTTGTTCCATAAAAAATCGAAATGGTTAACTCTTAGTTTTTTTTTTTGTGACTATATGTTTGGGGAACGTTTCTCAACTCAATTGTTAAAATTTCATGATATATTACATGCCGTCGAAACGAAAACACATCAACACATATAAAGTTAAAGCTGTTGATTTGTGAGTTGGTTTGTCGAATGAATGAATTTATATTTTGTTTCATTGGTAAAAATCGCGTATGGTATGATAATTGTGTTTTAAAAGATTTTAAAATGGCATAAATGATTCACAGGAGGAACTGGAAAGCTATTAGTGATGATGAACCAGATCCACGTCGAAGATCTGAAGTAATTTACTAAAGAAAATAATAGAATAAGTACGTGATTTCGTGAAAACGAGATTCATGCGGTAATGGAGTATGAAATTACGAAAACAATAATTCATCGAATTTTAATTGCGTCTACGCTGGGTGAATTCATATTTTTTTTGATGATCAAAAATTGCACCAAATTGAACTAATAATCAAATGATTTTGTTAAATAATTCGCCATATTCACTTAAGATTAACTCTCTGCAAGTAATTTCTATTTCCTAAACTTCATTTGGCTATGAAAGAAAACCGTTTTGGATCATTTGAAGGCAGCGACCATCGTTCTCAACAGCATTCCAATAACGCAGACATAAAAAAGTAAATTATTTCTTATGTTGAACTTGCACATGATGGAGATTATTTTGAATAAATAAAATAATTTTTGTGAAAATTTAATATTTACTTTTGTGGTTTTTTTAACTCATTCCCGATTATTATGCGACAGAGGTTATACATATTCCCAACGTTCTACTAACTTTTTGATTACAATTTGAATAATAATAATAATAAATGCACAGCAATGGGGCTTCCTTCAAAGAAGTTGATGAGGTTAATTTCGACGTTTTCCACTGATCTGATGTTCTTGGCATTCAAACTATTCTGCGGAGATCCTGAGTAAATGCGATAGATATATCAGGAGAATATGGTGGTTGCAGCGCAAAACTTCCCATTTCAGCTCATTCAGTTTTTGTAGTGTCTCTGGTGTCACATGTATTTTGGCAATATTATAGTTAAAAATCACATCTTTTTCGAACGTTTTTCTCTTTATTGCTTTATCCATCAGTCTTGTAACTACCACCACAATTAACACCAACAATAATACAACCACAAGCTATATTGCTGAATCTGATGATAATTTAAAATAAAAAATGTTTCAAGTATATGGCACAAAAAAAAGTAGAATGAATTTAGAATGGTGTAAAAAATGTTTGGAACAAACAAATTGGGATTTTGATCGGGTTGCATTTGTTTTTACTGAATTACATAAACTATATAAAATTTCAGCAGAAGTATTCTTTAAAATTTTTTTATTTGCGTTATCGTAGATGCTGAACTGAAACACGAATCTGTCACCTATTCATTGCAAGATACATGTAGGTTCTCTAGATACATCGTCTTTGAAAATCGTCCACGAATTTATGCAATCATTCAATTTATAATATTCTTATATCGTTATATTTGCGCTCGAGATACAAATGTTTATTTAAATATAACATTGCCCAACCCATACTACTACAATTGTATCGACGTATTTTTATAATTTTAAATGTTAAATGTTTAATTTATCTATTAAAATTACATGGTGACATAGGAAAAAAAATTTATTAAATATTTTTAACAGCTTTTTTAAAGTATAATTGACGTGTTGACATTTTAAAAAAACATACTATAATTCCTACTTTAATTCCTCGGTTTTGGTTAATTTTATGTACGTATAAATTATCCTATGTTTACGGTGTATTTTAAATGTAAATGTACTTTTACTAAATTCTTGCATTTAACTAAAGCTATTTCTAAAAAAGCACTTTTAATTTTCCGTGCAAATAATGCCATCACAGATTTAGCGTGAAAAGATATAGTTTGAAAATGCCTGTATTTAATACAAATAGAAGTAACTTTAAAAGCAAATAAATTATAACAAAAATAAATAATAAATTTATAAGTTCAAGATAATATTCTCCACACTGAAAGTCATATATAATCGTGTGTACGAAGTTGGAAATATTACAATAAAAAATGTGTACTGTACACTTGAACCGCATATGTGGAGTGGTGATCAATCAATAATAAATTATAAGTTTGTTGCAAGATTTTGTAAATATAACCTTCCAAATATAATTTTTTTTATAATAATAAAGACTAAAAAAATAGTCATTTTACATTACATTTTTATAAAAAAGATCATATCAATAAAATTAAATTTAACACATTTTAACCAAACTTAATATGTCTTTAAGAAACAGCATTCCATTGAAACACGCGTATAGTATATAGGAAAACACAAAATAGCTTTTGTTGAGATTTTTACGTATCACCCATTACATGGTATTGTTTGTTTTTTTATATATTATCTATCAATAATAGATTTTTGGATGGACCAGATAAATATTTAGAAATAGAGATTAAAAAAAAAATGTGTATTATCAGGCTAAAATATGAATAAATTATTCTGTTTTCTTAATGCATGTAAATTTTATTACATCAAAACTTTCTTTCTTTCTTTATTATCATATTAATATTATTATTATTATTATTATTATAATACAATTTTAAAATTGTTTACTTTCTTATCACAATATGAAACCTTTAATTCGAATTTAATTGTTAATAACAAATATACAATAGTTGCCTATGGGCCAGCTATAAAATATATTCCATATGAAAATCTTAATTAAATAATGTTTTACACATTACAAAAAATTTCATAATTTTAAATTAAATTGAAAATTTGTTTTGGTTAATTTGGTTGTTGTTGGTTGTACGATCACATTGACTTCAATTATCGCACGAATGAATATTATTATAATAATACTAATAATAATGTGGTACATTGTATAAATAATAAATAAATAAATAAATAAATAAATAATATATAATACTAATTTTATATTCAATAAAAGTAACCCACCAAATACTTACATAAAGAATGTTTTTTTTCCAATATACGTACGTCGTCTCTGTAGTTGGTTGGTTGGTTGGTTGGTTAGTTGGTTTGTTGGTTAGTACATATGCGATATGATGACTAGAAAATAAAGGTGTAAAATTAAATATACAGTTGTTTAAATAATCGAAAAGAAAATAAAATACATTTTTATATTATATTATTTTGTAAGTTATACCTATAACTATTTTATTATTTTAATATAGTCATTATTTAAAATTCACATTATATGCTGAGCATGCAGCATTGGATTGGAGATTGAATCGTAGGCGCGCTATATACGTTTTCAATAAGTCTACAATATATTGTTTAAAATATATATTATAAAAAATACGGCAGAAGCGGCTCGTATATATTTTGTATCGCGTAGTATCTCAAATTTCTTTAAATTTTTATACTAAACATCAATTGGAAAATCGACTTTATCTTTTAAAGGTGTTAATCGATTTTGTGCAAACGTTTGGCGGAAATTGATTGAATTCGGTAAAAGATGATTTTTCCAGAAAATTACTATTCGCCGCACGCACCCAGAATTTTTTTCCAAGACACTATTTACAATCCTATCAAATAACATTTATCTATAATTATAATTTTATGATATCGATCCGAATTTCTTATAAGTCGCGATCGACCACCACTGAAAAATAGTATGTAAATATTTTATTTAAATAAATTTAATGTTATGTAAAGAAAATAATTGAATACAAATACCAAGAGTTATATAAAATAACTGTATCAAATTTAAATAAAGAAGATCCATACAAAATCTGTTAATTGTTAAATGTTAAATTCTAAAAACAATCAATATAATATAATTAAATCAAAAAAATTGTCGATATATTTCAAAATATTTTAAATTGATTTTGTAATATGAAACTTATACTTCTGTTTATTTATTTGTTTTAAATACGAATAGTACAAACAATTAAATTCAACAAAATAAATTAATTCGGTCGTTTATTGTTAATTTATTGTTTCACATCACATCACATTCAGATTGTTTTGCGGTTGAAGGTTATAGATATAGGTACAATAAGAAAATATTGTGGTGTACAATTATGCCTCGCCTCAGCTGTTTTTTTTTTTTTTGCGACAAGAAGATATTATACACTAAAATTTCGATTCAAACAAGATTTTCTGATTTTTTATTTTTACAAAAAACATGCATTACGAATAAATGAAGCACCAATTATCAGATTCTCTCAACACATGCGACTGTAAAAATATCCAGAGCCAGAATAAATAAAAACATGAGAAAATGTAAACATAAACGAATATATTATTTTGATATTAAGAGGTATAAGGAAGATACGTCCATCCTCATTTATAAAATAATACTTATACCAATACCACACTATATCATAAAACAAAACGCCTTAGGATAAAAAAGTCACATTCAAAAGGCAATAAAAACAATTGATTCTGAAATTACTCTTTAAATTGGTGTGAAAATTCTGTGGGGGAAATTATATGTCGGGATACTTTTGTGTAAAATTTGTGTGTACAAGTCAATGTATGCATATTGTTTCTGATGAGAAATATTCAGTTTTCATGAGAGCACCCGGAAAGAGTATGGATATAGTGTTACTATCCAAAAAATCTGAAAAACTAACTTACTTACTGCTTAAGTTTTGAAATTTAATTAAAATCTCTATGGTATAATTTAAATGTTAGTAACATTTTTGAAAAAATCGTTTCAAGAAATTCATTTCAATAAAATTATTTCATACTTTTAATGTAAAATAATATAAATTTTATTCAAATAAGTAATTTTGTGCAATTTCTGATAGTTAACTTCACTTTCGTGACTCAGGTACATATGTTACTTACTTACTTACTCCATGGCGTTATAGTCCACGTGCGGTTTTAGCCTTCTCCCACACGCTTTTCACACCTGACCTATCCGCTGTCAATGTCTTCCAATCCCGAATTTTAAGGATCTTTATATCACAGTTTACTGCATCTAGCCATCTCGCCTTAGGTTTTCCGGCTCTCCTTCTACCTTCTGGTTTACTATTTAACAGTTTTTTCGACACACGCTACTCCTCCATGCTCGATACGTGTCCAAGCCATCTCAATCTATTGATTTTCATTGTTTTGACAATATTTGGTTGACCTCGGACAACTTGTCTAATTCAAAATTGTATCTTCGCCCGCCAACCATTCTGTTCTTTGCCGGGACCAAATATGCCACGGAGTACCTTTCTTTCGTTTTGTACATATGTACAAAATTGTATTGTGGTTATCGCAAAAAAAAATCAATAGAATTTGAGATCAAATTCCGCATATAATCTAAATATTTCTATTCACTTTAAATATTTTAAGTTATTTTTGAAACTTTTAAATTTATTTAAATATTAATGATGAATATATAGTTCTTAAGTTCTGGAATGTTGTTTGTTGTTTGGTGTAGATAAAGATAAATTATATATATATAATATATAAAAGAGATAAATTGTGAGAATTTATAAATTACTGTATCCTTTACCCTATTATTATTATTATTATTATTATTATTATATTTTACGTTTAACACATAAATACCTAAATAATTGCATTAGCACATTTATAAATTTTTGTTTATGGTTATTATTTATTTGTATTACGATCTTAAATATGGAGAAGAATAATAAAAAAAATATAAAAATTAACCGCTAAACATACTAAATGATCATTCAAATAAAAAAGATCATTTTTCTTTAGCTTTTAATAATGTATTATGTATTATGGCATGGCGTTGGTTGACCTTTTTTTTTTAAATCTATATAATATTAATAACAATTCTTACTTACCGAATACTATTTATTATAATATTGAATATATCTTGAAAAATAAATAAATTAATGACAAATAAATATATATAATTAAGTACAGAGAAATATATCGTTCTTTACATGCATATACCTTCAATCTATTTTTATCCATCCATCCAGGCCCATCAATCAAACCATTTTCTTATTCCATTATTATGATTATAATCACCACGAACACATAAAAAATACGCGCATACATATATTTTTAAAAATGTAACTTTTATCTCTCATCTTCATCTTAAAATATAAAATATAATTAATTATATATATATATTATTTATACACAGCATCACACACACACACACACACACACACGTACGAGTACTAGTAGTTATTTATTATTTTATTTTCTGACAATGAGACATGGAATTCTTTTTCTATTTTCTTCTAATAATAATCTTACAATGCATGCCATACATTAACTTAACGTTTTCACAACAAACACCATCACCAATCACATTTAAAATATTATTATTGAAAAAAAAATCTACTCATTGATAATTTTATTCACAAAAGTTACCGTGTTTCTCTGCCGCGTTATAGCACAACTTATTTTTTTCATAAATATTTATATTAATTTATCTTTATATAAAATGAAATAATGCCATAGATACATTTTTTAATATGGTAATAAAAGAGAAGAAAATTTAAAGAAATTTTTGTTTAGAAATATATTTATGTTTCCATATTTTTATTTACAAACAATTTCTGTATTTATTTATTGATTCTTTTCTTTCATTTTAATATGAAATATCATGTGTTACTTGTACAAATGTTAACGTTATATTATTAATATTAAAAAACGTTGTCGATGTTGCATATATTGTATAAAAATACCACAATAACATACATAAAATTTTGTATTGGTTTTTTTTTCTATTTACATAGTGTCATTCAAAAAGTGATATTATTTATTCAAGATAAGTTTAGTTTCGTTGCCGGAACGATTTTCGAGACGAACAATCTTTTAATAATGCATTTGTTCATTTCGAATGTGTTGAATCTAAACAAGTATACCCTTTTTATTGAATCCATATTACACGTGAACATTATTTCAAACTAAGATCGATCCCTATCATTTAATATGTTGACGAATAAATTTTCAATGTAAGTTTATGCTATACTAATTCAGCATTTAGCTTTGACTTAAATTCTTTTGTTTTGGAGTACGATGTGATCGTCTAAGTAATATATAGTTGTTGTTTTATACGCCAACATTGTTTTGTTATTATTTCCAATGGACAAGTTTTGAATAGTCGCGATTTTATCTTTAATATGTCAAGGTAACGACATTTGGCACCGCATTACTATAACGCCCAACTAAACTTACGGAAATTACTCGATGATATTTTCAAACATTGGATGGAATGAGAATAATAGTTAAATGGTTTGATAGCGGCCAATCACTAACTTTATTGGATGTGAATTGATCATGAATGAATGAATAAATTCATGCAAGTAAAAATAGGGACAGCAGAGTTTGTTCATTATATTAATGTTATGTATGTGGGCAAATTCGTGATTTAATTCAATTGAATGGTATTTCATGTCTGTGCAAATAAAATCCATTTACTGTTGATTTAAACAAAAAGCATTCTGTCAAATGATGAATAAATAAATGGTCAGAAAGGGAGGTATTTTTAAATTCGATTGATCTAAAGGAAAATTGAGATAATCCAATAACAATTGGGAACACGTAATGTGATTCGTAATGGATTTAAATATATATGAACCAAAATTGGATAATTATTTACGGACTTGTAGTGATATACACATAACATATTCCATATGCATATGTCGCTTGTGATCATACATACAGTTTCTTGGTTAAATCATTTGGTAAGGTGGCCGGTAATGAAGTCAATGGCGGGATATATGGATGGCTACAATATTAGCAATGTTAAACATCAAAAAGAATTTTTTTCGATTCAAATTTACTTCTGAAATATAATAATGTAAAAACTCACCGCACTAACAAATGCTTCAATTCAATAAAATAATTTTAAATATTAAAATGGCAAATAAATTCTATATGTTCGAATCGTCATATATACTCCTGATTGTTTGTGCTGTATAGGATATTCTCAGCACATAACTGTGAACTACAATATTTTCGTTTATGCCTCATCCAATTTTAATCAAATTTCCCATTTAGGCTATACGATGATGACTTTAAGTTTGGTTAATTAAAGTATATCCATCGCGTTAGCATGTCAGTTCATTTATTATCTGCAATATTACTTTACTAATATACTTTGAATCGATATTTTGGTTTAGAATGGAATTTTGTTATTATTAAATTAATGAAATAATTTTCTATTAATCTTATAATTCAAGAAAATTAAATTATCAGTAGGTTTTTATATTTTCGTTTAGCAACGCCTGCAGCACACTGTTGGTACTTGATTTTATTTTAAAAATTCATAACAGAAATTTCGGTAAAAAATAAATACGAAATTTAATCAAAATTGAATAAAAAATTGCCCAATTGTTTCCAGAATAACTTCCAAACCTTATAATATTCTATATGTGGATATTATTTGTAAAGAATTTCATGAACATTTATTTGTATAATCCCATATTGCAAAGCTATAGTTACCAAATTTGTAATTTTTTTGTTACTTGATCGTGTTTATGAAATACAGAACATTGAGTAAACCACTACATTATATATGGAACTCCACACATGATATGTAATACAAATATTTATGTGAATTTTTGCAGAGGAAAATTAAATTCAATCAGAATAAATGAAACCTTCTAAATATATATGGATGAATTCCCATGAATATGCGAATATTTATTCTAGATGCTATCGAATTCCAAACTGATTGGTAATAGGAATCTATTTGGATGACAAAATAATAATAAAACATATGAATTCGTATTAATTGGATAAAAACATAATGCGGTCTGGCCATACCATGTGTATATGAAATATGCTCATAAAAACGATTGTGCAGGTAGTAGAAGGGTTAATAAGTTTTCTGTTTTCGTTTTGAAACTTACTGAAATAGAATAGTATGCATAAATTAAATACATAATATAAGAAATACACCTTAAGTTATACATAAAAATGTAGCTTGAAACTATTGTAGATTTTTTTAAAATTATTAATATTTATCCAAAGTATATTATGAACATTTGCTGCTCAGTCTATCTAACAAAAGATGACGTTAAATAAATGAATTTAAAAATATTTAATTTTTACAAACAATAACAACAAATATGATCGTATACAAAATAATAATAAAATAAGATTTATCTTTAGATTTAAGACGGAAATTATTACAATTTTAATTTTTTTTTTCTTTTCTTATTATGATAAAATGATAATTTTTTAAATTAAAAACATAAGAAATTATAAATGTGTTCCAATTATTATTCACTATTGTTTACTTACAATGCATAAATTTATATTTAAATTACGTATTTTCGTATTATATATATTATATTTTTATATATATATTTAAATTAAGCTGTTTTATAACATTATACAATTATTTAAATAATGTTGTTGGTTTTTATAGTAGGTTGTTTAATTTGGATAAATATATGTAATAATAATAGATTAATTTTAATATTATTATTATTATTATAATACCGCACGGTGGTATTAATAATTTTGTTATTATTTATTATATGTATTACAATTACAATTTATTTACAATAATGCCGGTAGTTGTAGGAGTTAGGAAACAAAAATATAAGATTTATTATAAAATAATATATTGGTTAATTTTTAAATATACAAAAATTTGTGTTCTACAGAGATAAATAATGACATAATAAATATTTAAGAATTAAAATGCATGTCCGTACGTATAAGGAATTTTTTCTCATTTAATTAATATACGAGAATATAGAAGAAAAAAATAAATACCTGCTCGTCGTCGCTCATAAATATTAAATTCTCTATAGAAACAACAAAATGTGTTCATGTATAAAACCGGATTGAGTCCTTTTGTTTTGTTTAATTTGGTTTTTTGAAGAATAGAATATAGAATACATACCCATATAAACAAGATTATCATAAAAATAACATTCCAATGTGAGGCCACTGCTGTAAGCATACTTAAATTTATCTTTTTCTTCCATATAGTGAAGTGACCTTTATAAGAACGAAATTATAAATGTGTGTACACATATTAATAACTTGAGTTAATAAAATGTATATAATAATAATAATTGTAGATTGAATGAAAAGAAGAAGCATTGGTATAGCAAACAAATTAATATTTCATACTTTTCAAGGTTATTCATAAGATGATGATGTTATATAAATTAGTATTCTTGTTCTTCTTGTTTTGTGAATCTATATGTATAAAAATTTTACCAATGAATGAAATGATGAGAAATACGGTGGTGTGTCCAACTCTACACCACTCTGTACGTCAGATAACCGGAATGATTTTTTAATATACATGTAAATGGGGATCGATTAATCGCATCTATTGCGATTTCATGAAAATTAGCAAGATATCTTCAGTGGCAATGGACTCTTACTGTATATACCAAAAACAACAATGCAGAAGATTTTTTGAAGACACGATGCCAATTATTATTCTAAAAATAAAGATGTGGTAATGTTTCGATCGCAATTAAAACCCATATTATTTGCTGTTACTATATAGCAGATATTTCGAATGCAAATTTGAGGCGATAGGCGGATGATATTTTCGGAGTAATTATGAAAGGTGTAAACATTAACAATATATAAAATATGCGAATGACACAGTGTTAATAGTGTGAACGATTTGTAAGTACTATATTAAATGCATTCGTTGCACACAGCCATAGGCCTTAAACTAAACAAAAATAAAATAAAGTCGTTAGTTTTTCGCATTCATTATTCAGCAGAAAATTCCAATTGGCAGCGATATCATCATGGGGAATGCTATTCAAGATGCTATTTAAATAAGGCGACAGCAAAAATGATCAGAAAATTCAATGTAGAATAGAATAGGATAAGTAAAAATCTCAGCACACTGTGTTTGTTATATGTGTTCAGCATACCCTTGAACGCTACTGCAGAATAAAAAAACGCTTACTAAAGTCATGATTGTGGTGCGTGTACATCATGTCGACAGGAACATTTTTACGGTTTCGTATCACCTATCAATTAAATACTTATACACAGAAATTCAAATTGTTAACCATACTTTGTGCGGTATGATAAATAATTAAAAAGTGTTCGCAATCGACGCAAATGGTGACTTTTTGACCACGTCCTTTATGCATCCCACAGAAAAATTGTGCCTGCGGTATTATAATTACTGTTTAATTATCAATTGTATAAATTCATTATTTTGAATAAACAACACATGGTTTTGTTAGTAGTCATTCTACAACCACTGTAGTACGATTGTTGCTAAAATTATAGAAATTATTAAAAATTGGTTTCAATTCTAAATTTGTTTTTCGGATTGAAATGATACTCATCTTTTTGTTGTGTTCGTGTATTGTTCAACAATTGCTTATCTAAATAATAGATTGCAATATTTGGTGATCCTTGAGTTCAATTCTTTTTGTTTTAAGTTTAAACAACATTCGAATCTGCAAATTAAAAAAGTAATTATATTAATTTATAGGTGGAGGTGGTGCAAATCGTTGCCTTTCATTTCAAATGAGGTAGAATATTTCGGATAAATAAAATTATTGCTGTTGTTTAATTGTGCACCTTTTTCACTTAATCTATTCCGGTTATTTTTCGGATTAAATGTGTTATATTTAATATATTTAAATCTGAAAACTGAAACATTAATGTATTATAATTTGTAAAAATTTTATGTAAATATCTATTACCGTGTCTTTTTATCTTAAAATCTCATTCTATATATATTTTTATAAACATATATTAACAACAAAAAGTTTCCTATAATCGCGCATAGATATTTAAAGTAAAAAATGATTATTTAATTAAATTACTTAAATTTTGTGTTTATAATTAGAATAATAAAGAGTTAAAGACTTTTTAAAATTTAATTTTAATGTATTTATGTATAAAGTGTGATGAGAATTATTTACGCAAATACAACAAACCAATATTATTTGTAAATATATTATTAAAATATTTATTATCTTATTGAAAAATAAATACCATCGCATAAATAGTTAATTCTTATTTCATAAATATCTCTGTTCAATTACTTATAATTATGTGCGACGACGTATAAGTATAAGAATAAAAAAAAAACATTATAATATAATTACCGCATCTTTAAAGATTCCCTCTGTATCGATTGGGCTATAAACGTTTTTAATATGAATCCGAGAATTTTTCTTATTTAAATAAACATAAATAAATAAATAACATATAAAAAATAATAATAATAATAATAATAATAATAATAATACATTTTTTCGGTTTTATTTTCATTCCCCACCGCGTGCGGCGCGAAAAACATTTATATTTAAATTTTTTAATATAAATATTTTTTCAATGTTTCTTTTCTTTCAAATTGAAATATTCAATATTCATTCAATTTGTTGTTACACATAATTATATTCTGTTGCGTTCCGTTCTGCACTGTCTATCCGCTCAAAACACATTTTTTTCTTTCTTGGTTTGGTTTGTTACAACAACTATTTTTTCTTTTTAATTTGCTCTTTTCCTTGAAGATTTTCATTACGAGATTATGTAAGTTTTACAGAACAGAATAATTGTATTATAATTCTTTTCTCGTTGTTATAAAAATCAAAAACAGATAAAGTTTATTTATATATACACTTCGTCACAACAGTTAAATTTGGAATTCAGATTAATATACAATTTATAATATGAATCATTAACAATTCGATTCCGTAAATTTTCAGTTATTTCAATTACATTAAAGGATTTTGTATATAGAATTTATTGTTTGTAATGCGTTCCAATAATAATAGATTCAGTTTAGTCTCTCCATATATACACACACTTTCGTTATACACGTTCTTTCACAGTATAGCTATAGATAGAGAATGGTATCCTGTGTGTATCGATGACCATTGAATTCAAATATTTTCTCCGTCTATAATCTTAAACGACAGCAATGTTTGCTTGTTTGTTCATTTTTAATGTTTTCGTGTTTTTTTTTGTAGATTTCTATATCGTAACCATCATTTATTATTCGTCTAATTAAATCGCAATTTTCAATCAAGTTGTATTCGATAGAAAATGTTGTTTATCTTAAAATATCCATAAACAATACTATATAATAATACTTTTCTAATACTTTTCTTTGCATAAAATGAATTAAATCTGCCCGCTTTGCTTTGAATAAGTCAACACACGCATTATTAAACATCATCAAAAATTACTCAAGCTCTGGATAACTTCTAATAATCAGTATATTGTTCCAGACTAGGTCCTGTCTGGGCAACCAAAGATATTTAAATATTTTTCAACCAATTTTGATGAATGTGAATAATGACATTGTATTGGGTTTTTTCACGGAATGAATGTACTTTAATTTAGATTGTGGAATACAATGGCTATGAGTTTGTGAATTTTGACCGTTTTTGTTATTTGGTTCCTTGAAAGCAGTTTAAAATATCACAAAATCTTTGCAGAAATTCCACCGAATTTTTTTAATATTCTCATAATTAAAAATCATTCAAATATATGTTTTTGACTGTTTCCACGAGTGGTAAATTGTCCAAGATTTCGATTTTCCAAGACTTTTCATTATATACCGATAATTTAAATTTCAGCAAAATTTGAATGAGAAATGACTAAATTTCCAGATTGCTATATATATCATCAGGTCAGGAAACTTTATGAATCGTTTACAAGAATTTAAGTTTAAATTCTTAATAAAACTTTAAAAATTTATGAAAGTGAACCAACCCGATTGCAATGAACAGTGGATTTAAACATATTTTTTTTTAGTAATAATTACTATTATGATTCAAAGGATTCAAATATAGTCCCAATCACCCCAAATATTTGCCATACGAACAATATAACAATTCTTCTATAACTAAACCTTTTTGAAAAATTTAATTAAGATTGAATAGTAGATTGAAAATAGGTGTAAAACGAGTTAAAATATGTAATTTATAAGGAGAATTCACTGTATTTCTTTTTATTTAATTGTTATACAATTCCAATTTTAAATATATGTAGAACACAATAGAAAGAAATTAAATTGAATTATAATTTTTTTTTTTTTGCTTTTGAAACACCATAATTTTACCAAAATAAAATTAATGTTTAAAACTTTTTTCTTTATACTTACGCATATTTTCTCATAAATAAATACTTGTTGATGTACAAATGCGATAGAGAAATGATCATATAATTATTATTTATTTGAAAGTTAGGCTGAGTACTACTTTACCTCTATTTTGCTATCTATATATCAATAATATGTTAAACACTGTCATGTAAATATGTATTGAAATTGTCAAAAAAAAATAAAAATAACAACAAATAATTATTATAAAAATTGTAGAATACACAATTTACACGTGATGTCTATCTTCTTTCTGTATCTATTGTCGTTCATTGTTATATATTAATAGAGAGACATGACAAAAAAATGTAATTACATATTATAAATAGGAGACACTGAATTTTACTTAAGCAAAATTTTATGAATATACTTTTATGCACACGTGAATTGAAATACTGTGAATATTGTTTGGGAACACAACACACTGGACTGATTTGAAATAACATATACAGAATCATATTTAATATATTCAATGTTAATGTGTATGTGTTGTAAACAATGTACCATATAATTCCGAATATCGAAATCCGACCAATAGCTATATATTAAAAACAAGTTAATAATCAAAAAGGCAGTAATCATAAAAAATTATTGAATTGAATAACAAAGATGTCAAACAAAAATGGTTATAATAAAACGAGCTATATAATCATCAGGAATGGATATAACAACGAAAACTGATTCGAGCACAATCAAATTTAGTAAAATACATCAACATAATGTAAATATTTTCGCTTTTGGTACAAAACGTGACACCAATCAAAAAAGAATGTAAAGTAAATTCTAGGAACTTATTATCTGGGATAGGATTCAAACGCAGGTTCGAAAAACCAGAACATTTTATTCATTTCTCATTTGATTTTGATTAAAGTTCACCTTTATTAGTCCATACTAAACTTATATATTACAAATTTGATTAGCATCGTATTAGCAATGACCAAATTCATAAAACTATTTTGCAAAAAAATGGAATGTACGTAAAATGTTTAGATATTTTGATTTTAATATTTTTGTTAATTTGTATATTTGGTACGATTACCCTTTTATTTCTTGTATTTTCACTGCACTATTTAGGGTCAAATACTGGTGAGGTGTTATCCTGCTTCATTTTTCCTTTTTTATGTGCTTGAAATCTGATTTTTAATTTTTTTGTGCACTAGTTGCTATCCTTAATTTTTTACTGCGAATAATTCTCTAAATGCGGTTAGGGTCAGGGCCTTTTTTTTTTTTGTGCGGGCTACTTCATTAACATAATTTTATCTCCTGAAATCTCCATTTTTTGCACCATAGGTAATTTTCCTATTGAAATGTTCAGTGTAAATTATTAGTAAATTATCAATAAAAGCGCACTATATTTAAATTTTCCTTGAAAATTTCTTTTTTAACTTTCGTCAGTCATCATATTACCATTAAGTTGGTCAATTTCGATGTAACCGGCACATGATGCAAATCAAAATCAACACCATTACATGGCGAACCACTCTGTATTTTTTATGTGCTTAGTGTTTTATTCTTTACCAGGTGAACATTGTGCGACATATACCTTAATTGCAAAATAATTTTAATTTACATAGTTTAGGGTTTTCTTCGTCCTTTTTCTAATGTTATGTAATTCTGCAAATGCTTAATTTCTTAATTTAATAATATTTATATTTTATAGAAACATATAGTTAATGTCTTCTGTTATACGACCATTTCAGTTATTTTCCTGTCCGCGACACACCTTGCTAATACATTTATATCATAATATTTATGTTTATCAATCCAATATTACAACCGAAGTCCTTAGTAAAGGATTAATTTTATTTAGTCGTACAATTTTCCGGTCATTCGATACATTTATAAATTGCAAATTTCAAAATTATTATGATTTATATTTCATGCACATTTGTTTATGATGCCACGACAAGTGTATACGTGATCGCACCTACAACATACATAGTTTTGATTTGCCACCATCAAATTACCATTTATTTCTATTAAGTTTGTAAACCCTCTTGAATGAGGGTAGTAAGAATTGGAATAACTAAGACGCAGAATTTTTTTCACCAGCTTACATTCATAAGGCGATTGCACTTCACAAGTGTATATCCTCTAATTTTTATTAATTTATTTATTAATACTGATTCCGTTACACATATAATTAGTAACTGTTAGTAATATAATTATTTATCAAATACATGGATCGCAACCGGTAAAAATTGAAATAAAATCTTCAGAAATCACATTGCTCTCCTATTGTATAATTGTTAACAATACCTATACCTATTTATATTTTTATACTAATTTACAATACAAAAAGCGAGTATGTGATGATTTTAAAATAAAACCACCGTATTGTCTATATAACATTCCACACATGAAATATTTTTATCATTATTATTATTATTATTATTATTATAATAACAACAGAAAACAAACCTCTACACATACACACACTTCTGGCTTCACACTGGTAAAAGTTATGTTATAAAAGTTTATTAAAATAATTTAATTATTTTTTGTGTCGGTCGTTCTGTTCCGTATAAGAAAGTGTAAGAAAGATATAGTCAGTGTGGCCCGTCGTCAGCAATGGTGAGCGAGAATCAGTAAAGCATTGCATCTCTTACGATTCGGTTATTATTTTTATTTTATGATTTTAAAAGATAGAGAAAAAATTTATTTTAAAAATATATAATTTTATTCACATTTGGATTTTTTGTGTTTTTTCTTACTATAAAATAATAAAAATAGTTTTTATTTCTATTTTGTTTATGTATTTCTTTTATATTATTTAATACAATAATATAAAGGTGTTTTTCAATAGACTTTGAACCATATATTAAATCTATCTTTAATGTTTGTATTTAAAATATTAAGTTTAAAATTTGTATTGTGCGGCTTTTAAATTTTTGTGTGATTAAAAGTTTATAGTTTTTTTTTTTGGCATTACTAAAATAAGAATTAATTAAAAAAAAGAGTAAACAAAAAATTATTACTATTCAAAAGAAAAAAAAAATGTGTTTTTGACTATTTTTTTTTTTTGATTATCACTCAAAAATTATAAAAAGTCTAGAAATTTTGAAAGTAAATAAAATAATTTAAAAGGTAATTATAAAAAAAAAATGTTTAGTTACATAAAATTGATTTATTTTCTAATTTAATAATATTTATTAATGGTTTCTAAGAAAAGAAGAGAAAAATTATTCATATTTTTTTTTATTATTTACTTTTACTTTTCACGTCAATATTTGATGTCAATCATAATTATAATCAATAATGCAAAAGTGTCAATTGTGTAATGATGGAAATGTTAAATGTTTTTGTGCAAATAAGAAATAATAAATGCGTTTGAATACAACAACGACAAGAATAAGTAATGACACTCACCACCTCTCATCTCACACACGAATAAATATTATTATTTGATGATTAATTATTTTTTCTATATCTATCCATCCATAGACACACTAACAATAATTATTGATGTGTTACAAACTTAAGAAACAAAAAAAACGAAAATCTTTAACTTTTAATATTTAAACAAATTTCTCTTTTACTTTTAAAGATTTGTTGTTATTATTATTATTATTATTATTACCAGATTTTTTCTTTTATAAGAGTCTTTAACTTTTTTTTATATTAGAAAATAAAATAAATAAATAAATGCCTATCTCTCTAAATCTCTACTTAAACATTACAAATATAGTTACTTAAAATTTTCATTACACCCGGTGTCCGTAACATAATCGGAATGCAACTTTCTAATACATATGATTGGTGTGGGATTCTTGATTCTTTATAATCGCTTGCATTTTTTATTTCTATATTTTGGGCGGAAAGTCGCATAAGAAATATTTTTCGTATTCAGTTTGAACGTCATTCGAAATTAAAAATGGGAATTTCAATGATGGAAACTCTCCGTATAATATAACAGGTTTGAGCTGTTAAATGAATAATGGTGTTTGTAATTATATAGGTCGTGGTGTCTCAACGAAGTTACTGCATGCACACTTTGGACAAATTTTCTTTTGTGTTTCTAATTAAATTCAATGCGAAATCGGAAACATACACTCCGAGTTTCTCATTCAAAACGGTACAGAGATAAATATAATATTTCCCCAGCTCATCTAGTCCCATCCCTATTTTTTTTTTTTTTTTAATTATTCGTTCAATCCAACCCAAACTAATGCTACATTGCATTAATTCGTACTATGCGAATTTACAATTTCGACCAGAAAACACAAATCGTTGTAATTGAATTGCAAAGTGCTCGAAATACAATGCATTATGTAACAGTTTTCATTTTTACATTGGTTGAAAAATGTGTCTTTATTTACGTATTTTTCAACGGATGCAACAAAAACCCAACTTTAAATTTGAAAAACAAAAAATAAAACCCAACCAAAACGCCCGAAATGCATAAAATCGTTTATAGTTTATAATTTTTGAGGGGCGAAAAGGTGTGGATGATGATGAACGTCCACTTCATCAATAATTATTTAAGAAAACATTCAAAAAGTGCATTTTTTCATGACAGTTAGCAGGAAATCTGTGTGGTGAGATTCATTTGAAATGGAAATTTGTTATTATTATTTTATTTTGGTTATTTTGCGGACACAAGATATATGTTGATCTGCACGTACTTATAATAAATGTTTTTGCTATATTTGATATTAAAAAAAAATACAAAAATATCATTTATATTTTTTGTTTTACTTCCGTTTTTAAATTTATTCAATACAAAAAATACAAAGTTACTTTTATCGAAAAAACTTTTGCTTGTATACATTTTTTTATATACATTTTCTTCCTGCATTGCGGTGCTGTGTGTATTTATCAATTGATAGTTTTTCATAAATAACACACTCTTCTCCATATAAGATAAGAGACGAGAGCTGTTTGATATTTTCTAAACCATTGACACGTTACTTAACAAACGTTATGGTTGTTTTTGAACCAGATCAACTCATAATCTAATTTTTCTGTTCCAGCACATGTGGGCGAACTGTTTTCGGAATGAAATGTACTGGTTGAACCTAATGCGAATGCTTGTGGTTTTGTAATGTTACTTACTTATTTACTCCATGGCGTTACAACCCGGATGCGGTTTTAGCCTTCTTCAACACACTTTTCCAACCTGACCTATCCGCAGTTAATGTCTTCTAATCCCGAATTTTAAGGATCTTTATATCATAGTTTACTGCATCTAGCCAGCACGCCTTAGGTCTTCCGGCTTTCCTTCTACCTTCTGTTTTACTATTTAACAGTTTTTTCGGCACACGCTACTCCTCCATGCTCGATACGTATCCAAGCCATCTCAATCTATTGATTTTGATTGTTTTGACAATATTTGGTTGACCGTACAACTTGTCTAATTCAAAATTGTATCTTCGCCTCCAACCATTTTGTACTTTGACGCGTTTTGTAATATAATAGGGTAAATTATGCACTGTAACTATGCGTTTGCAGCAAACAGTAATGAAAAATCGCCCAGAATAGGTGAATATGCAGAACAAATTAATTTTTCAATATGACAATGACAAACGTAGTAATGCAAATGTAGTTGAAAACTATTTTCAAGAACAGAATTGGGAAGTTCTATCCTATCTGATCTGCCATAGTCGCCAAATATTGCTCCTTCAGATTACTATTTATTCCGGTCGATACAGTTTTCGAGTCGAGTTGTGGCTGTAGTATAATTTGTATAATGTACTTTTATATACTAAACATGTAATTTTCACCAAAAAAACGGAACTTACTTTTGCATATATTTAGTAAATTGAATCGTATATGAAATAATAATGAAAATTATCTGTTCAAAGTTCAACTTAACTTACACGAGTATAAACATTTATTAATAATAGGTCTACTAATATGTGTGTGCCGCTCAAGGATTAATCTCTGTGGACGCATTAAATGATGGCGGTTTCGGCTGAAATATTTTTTTGTGAACGTATTCACTTTATATCTTTATCTTTCTCAGTTTGTGTTACGAGCTAAAAGTGTAAACAACATATTTTTTTTTTTGTTGAAAATGTCGTGTTTTGTGCCAGAAAAAAGTGATTTGCGGGGAGGTTTATTGTTATTGTTTCATTGGAAGAAAACTGCTGCTGAAAGTCATCGAATTCTTGTTGAAGCTTATGGTGAACATGCTTTACAAGAAAGAATGTGCAGAAAGTGGTTTCAACGATTCAAAAGTGGTGATTTTGATCTGAATGACAAAGAACGTGGAAAACCACCAAAAAAATTTGAAGATACAGAATTGCAAGCATTGTTGGTTGCAGACGATGCGCAATCGCAACAACAACTAGCTGATTCCTTAAATGTATGTCAACAAACCATTTCTAATCGTTTAAACAATATGGGTAAGATCCAAAAGGAAGGAAAATGGGTTCCATATGAATTGACAGAAAGAAGCATGGAAAAGCGAAAAACCACGTGCGAAATATTGTTTCAAAGACAGCAACGAAAGTCGTTTTTGCATCGAATAGTCACTGGTGATGAAAAATGGATTTATTTTGACAATCCTAAACGGACTAAGCATTGGACTGATCCAGGTCAACCAGTCAAATTGACGCCAAAACGCAATATTCATGGAAAGAAGGTTTTATTGTGTATTTGGTGGGACCAAAAGGGCGTGCTGTATTATGAGTTATTGAAACCTGGTCAAACTATTACTGGTGAGGTATACAAAGGACAATTGAATAAATTGAATCAATCATTGAAAGAAAAACGACCAGAATGGGCCAACAGACATGAAAGAGTGATTCTTTTACACGACAATGCTCGTCCACATGTCGCAAAACCGGTAAAAGAAACATTGGAAACACTCGGATGGGATGTGTTACCACACCCGCCCTATTCACCAGATGTTGCTCCATCAGATTACCACTTGTTCAGATCGATGGCACATGGACTCTGTGCACAACGCTTCCACAATTATGAAGACGTCCAAAATTGGATCGATTCTTGGATCGCATCAAAAGAGGAGAAGTTTTATTTTGATGGTATTCATAAATTGCCAAAAAATTGGAAAAAGGTTATACTTAACGATGGTAATTATATTCAATAAAAATTTTTTACTGTTATTACCGGAATTAATGTGTTTTATTTTTAAAAAAACGGCACACACATATTGGTAGACCTATTATATTGTAAACATATCATTCAAAATAGTTAATGTATCTTACAAAGTATTTTATTGCTCCTTAAATGTACTATATCTATAGGAAATACAATATATCAAGTCGAGAAATTTTCGAACCCTGTTCCTTTTAACGATAACTGTTTTTAATAATTTCAACATCATAAATTTTTTGATATATATACGAAACGAAAAAATCATATTATATTAATGTTTATTTGTTTTTCATCGTCGTAATATCGTTGCATTTCAATGCATTAAATAAATAGGCACTTTCCACATTGAAATCGTTAGAATATAATACATATACGCAGTTTTATATTGTATATGCGTATCCAAAAATTTTTTGTAATTTTTTATTAAATGAAGATGCAGATGACTTATTGCATATGTGATGAAATATAAATTATGAAGATTAATGTTTTTAATAAGTAGATATATATACGGATTTGTATATACTCGTATACGATATGGATGGAAATAAGTATAAATAAGCAAATGGAAGTATGTTAGCATCCAAAAAATACAAACTGAAACGAAATATTATATTTATTATTTGTTTGTTGGTTTCATTGTTTTGATAGTTAAAAAATTTATACGTGTGGGTTTATATACGTGTGTTTTATATTAAAATCTTGTCTATGTACATACAATCTTCATAATACAATTCTTAAAATATCCATATATGGTTTTTACATAGTATTCTCCGTTATTCATTTTCACTGTTTATATGTTACTCATAAGCAGAGGATGTTCTCCTATGTTGCAATATCTTTAATCGATTTATTTATATAAGATGCCGCAGATATTTGTAAGTTATTGCGATTGTTAATGTTAACACATTTTTTTTTTATTGCAGTTAATCCGATGCAAACATGTCCCAATATATTTGTCAACAATTTCCGAACAGTTAATCGCATCATACTCAGAAAAGTCGTAGTGTTCATATTGCTATGAAAACCTGAAAGCCAATTTAAATTATCTACAGTATTTCAAGTTATCCCATATCGTATATACGATGCGTGTCTATAGATAATCCTTAGTTCTCAATTCGGATCCTTTCGCCGAAAATTCCTATATTAAAAAAAAAAATGGTTATGGATATTAAATAAATAAACGAAATAGAATGTTTTTAGAAAATTATTTAGCCAAATTTAAACATAAAGTTTTGATATGAGTACAAAGAAATATCTTTTGTTTCTTATAATTTGTTGATCGAAAGAATTGTTTGTAATTTGCATGACGGCCACCGCAGCACACATCATTGCTTGTGCGTAATTATTTTTGCTAACAATTTAACAAATATCATAAATCAATCGGAGTTAAATTGTTAAACATTAATGTGATGAAAGATAACAGATAAATCGCTGCGTAGAAGCTGGAAGATTAATAAATACGTTTTGTACAGTCAATAAGGATCAATTTTTGAACCTTTTTGTTCACAATAATATAAAACAGAGCTTATTTTGTTCTATTTTCACTTTTTGTATCAATGTTTTAACACTTCTCCGGTGCGGTTTTTTATCTCGTTTCCAACCATGGCAATTAACCACTGATGGATGATTTCATTCTAATTATTAGATTGTAAATAGGTGCGGTATTTCGCACATATGTACTCAAAATTCATATCGTTCTATTGTTCCTGGTTTCCTATCGATAATGGAACTACAAATGATCACTTTTTTTTCCACTTTTTTGGATTACTACGCCTCATATTTTTAACGGATTTCTAATTTTGTACAGTATTATAAAAATTTTAGAAAATTTTTGCTATAATCTATTGAAAAATCAGTTATATATCTTTTGAACGCGTCTCAATCGATTTTCAAAATCTGCTCTATGTAAGATTAGAAATTGGTTGAATTTGTATAAACAGTTCAAAAAATTCGGTTAAATTAATGGTTCAATTAAAATTAAAATCTTGATAATAGTCGATATTTTGGAAAATTTATTTCGGTTGCACACCCAAAAACTATTTTTTGGTAACAGCACAAATGCTTTCAAGAAGATCTACTCAATTTTATTATATCAAACAGATTTCTTACACGAGACGGCCACCACTGATGTATCCGTAGTGAAGATATTTTGTAATTGATACGTAAATATTGTAAATTTTTAACCATAAATATTATTGGCTTTTTTTTAAAAAATTAACTCATCATCAATGTAAAATTTCCCCAAATGATGAGGTGATGGAACTAGAATCACCACACACACCCAATGAAAACAATATTTGTTGTTTAACGCATATATTATTGTAACTATGGTATTCCTTGATTTGTTGTTACTATATCCTTTTATCACTAATACACGTATATTTTTATTTGTTAGATTTTATTATTGCACGAAAAAACTTCTGGATTTTTTCCAACAAATAAACAAAAAATTACTAATTGTTGTGCGAATAGCATTAATTAAATTTATATTATTTTGTATTGTGTTTCGAATGTTTATAATTATTATTATTATTATTATTTTTATGTATTTTGTGATGTTTAACTGATTGATTTGTGTTGAAGTGTTATGTAAAATACAAAAAATCTAAATATTTTCGCATATTTTAAATTCTATAATAATACACGGACGGTATGTATAACTATAAATTAGAAAAGTTAGGTGGGTGTATGTTAATTAATATACGTATACATTAATTTTATTATCATTCAAATAAATATGTGTTATAATAAATGTTACTCGCTACTCTCAGCTCTTTATTTCTATTATATAGAAATTAATCTCATTATATGTTGTACTTAATTTATACCTATGACACTATATGACCACTTAATTTATTGTGTATTATCTTAAATATTGGGTTGAGGAAAAAGTTCTATAAATGAATTTATACATGGTGTCAATTTGTAACATATTATTATTGTTAATATATATCGTTTGTTATAGCTGAAACTTCAGAAAATATAGAATTATATTTTTCAAAGGCTAAATATAGAATAATTTGGTTAGGACTACCTGCATAATTCCATTGTAATAATCTTAAGTATCACGTTTTATTCAATTTGACCAGCAGATATAATTCCAATCTTAATCTGGTATGTACGAAATCTTATCAAATTTAAATGGAATTTTCTTAAGGTATAAATTTTCTACAATTTAATTCCTCAGCACTTTTCAGAGTATTCAGATTGCCAGATTCGCATATTAAAATGTTGATAATAAATTAAACTCAACTATTAATTTAAAAGTTTTATTAAAATTGATTAAGAAATCGCTATATTTCTGTGGTGATTTTATTATTGTAAATTATCGACAAAGTTTATTACATGCATAGAGTTTATTATACCTTGGATTTTCAAGGAAACAAAAAATTAGTTTAAAACCGATAGAGTTAGTTAGAGTTTATTACATACAGATTCCACTGTATCGTATATAGAAAAGTTTTTTTAAAATATAAAAGTGAAATTTATTAAATTAATTAAATGAAAGAATTCGTTAGTCGTTCGATTAATTCTAAAAAAAATATATATACCGTGGCGCTAAATAGAACACATAAAAATGATATTGATGGGTGGTGTGTAGGTATTTATAGGCACATTTCACATATTATAATTTCAATTTATGAATATGAATATGTAAAATTAACCTTCAAAGAAAATTTTCAAATAAATATATAAATTATACAAATTTTCAATTATAATAAACAGATTTTTATTTCGGAAAATGTGCAATTATATTACATGTGTGTTTTTTAGTTCGTTTTTTTTTCTGATATTCTAGCACGAACGTATGTGTTTTAAAGAAAATACATTTGCATATGAAAATAAATAAGAAAACTTAATTATATGTCTCATAGCCGCCGCCGCCGCCGCCGTTCAAACACACTCACACACATTATATATATGTTTTAAGCATATAATGTAAGAAAATTAAAATTAGGTCATTACTATAACATTTTATGTGATTTGTTTATAATTATAGATAGTACATATATACACCCTGTGTCCGACAAATAATCCGAATGGATTAATTAATTTATTTTTACAAAAGAATTTTATTTATACGAGAAATACATCGATTTTCATGTTCAACAAGTGAATGGAATGATTTTTTTATTACTGTTCCATGTATTCAAATGTTGTAAAACAATTGTTTATGCAAATAATTTTTGATTTGAATTACATCGATATTCGGACGAGCACGACTAAGACGGCTTAATAAATGCTTCAATGCACTGTAAGGTAATAAAAAGCATTAACCATTGTGCCATTTGGAAATTAATTCGGGAATTTAAACAGCAATTGCGTTCCAACCAATTAGATGAAATAACATGTGTAAACCACATATTAATAGTGGAACCATGCATCATATAGTATAAGTAAACCAAAGACAAAAAATTTGTATCACATGTGCGTTTATGGTTTGATTATATTTTCAAAATATTAATACATTTATTCTACAACAAAATATTGAAAGAAATGTATGTAAAAAGTATCTGAAAAATTAGAGATACAAAATGTATCTATTATTAGATACTTTCTTTTCTTTTGTATCTTTATCTAGATAAATTTAGCCATACAAAAAAATATTACTTTAACAACTACACTGCAGTCTGTTGCTGTAGTTTTTAAGAAATTATATCTTCAATTCCAATAATTTCTGATCATCAGTTGATCAATTTGATGTGGAACAAACTTTGAATTAATCTTTCGTAAATATTATTTCCATGAATATCACTGCGAAGAAATTTCTTTCTAACCATCATAAAATCTCGCATTTTTTTGAATGTTTTTTTCGTTAATTGTTACTCTGATGGTTGACCTTTGTACGTTCGCCATCATTCACACACAGAATCATCTTACTCGTAAAACTTGTTGCTTTTGGATAAGCAATTATCGTACCATAACAATTTTTCAATTCCAACATTTCAAGCGTTTGTTTTACGAATTTTAAAGCAAGAATTTAATGTTGGTTCTTTGTTTTTTTTTATATACACATTTTGTCGACCGATGCACAAAAACGACTGTCACATAATGCGTTCTATCACAGCTATCACACTGAAGAAAATGGTTTGGCACTTATTAAAAGTCTGCTAAAATCAGTTCACTAATTACATAAATCAATCAATCAAATCAACCAATAGAGATTAGAAAGTCATTTCGGTTATTTTTCGAACACAGGGTGTTTATGTTATTATAAAAGAAAATGAAACACAGATAACATATTGCGTTATTTATTGTATACGTTAATATAATAATAAACATATGCGTTTCTGTAGATATATGCTTTTGCGTATATGTTCGCTTGTATTGTATACATTGTTCAAAGTATAGTATGTATTATTATTATATCATACTCGAATATTATTATTATTTAAGAAATACCTTGATCTATATATCTAGTTATATATATATTTTATAGATATATATAGTTATACATATATAATTTTAATTACATAAAATGATTTTTTTTTTAATTATAGTTTATCGTAATAATTAATTTTTTTCTCTAATAATAATAATAATTATAATAAAACATACCCTTTGTCCCAGAAATAATGAGAATTGAATATAATATTACTAGAATCCATGTGTGCCATGTATTAGCTACTAATTGATTTATGTAGTGTGAACCGCAACCTTTAACAACATTGTTATAATTTCAATGAGATCCTAAATCTAACACATTAAATGACCGTGATCAAAGAATCAATATTAAATTTTGAATTAGAGTTGGTAATTATGTTATGCGCAAATGTAGTATGATATGTTTAAAATCACGGTGATGATGATATTGTATATCAAAAGCACAAGTTTTTATATAACATAAACGATTCACAGAAAGCAGAGAAATTATTAGTGTGGATGAACGTCCAGGTTCACCATCATAAGCAATTACTCAAGAAAACATTGAAAAAGTGCTCGTTTTCGTAAAAATTTCTAAGAAATATTCAACGAGATTCATCGAAATGGAGCTTGGAATACCGAAAACAATAATTCATTGAATTTTAACTGAAAAAATTGGTCTACAATAGGTGAATTCAAAGTTTGGTCCACTTCAGTTAAATGATAATCAAAAATTGACCCGAAATGGAACACTGGAAAAAACATTTTTTTTTGTGTTTAACATATTTTTACTTAATTTAGTTCCCTACATCTATACTTTCTATTTCCTAAACTTTATTTGGCTATATGATAAAGGAAACCGTTTTACATCAGTTGAAGACATTCAAAAGTCAACGATCGTCGTCATATAATCAACGATACGATTCCATAATCGACATTAAAAAAAGCCATTTAAATGCAATTGTTGAACGTACAATGCAAATCGTTGTATTTCACAGTTGAAGAAGAATATTTCGAATAAATATAAAATGATTTTTGTTAAACAATTAATTACTGAAATGTGTTTTCAATTTATCCATTCTCATTATTTTTGGAACAAATGGTGTATAAACCTATTGAATAAGAAAATCTAACGACTTCATATATTATAATAATATATACAATATAATTATTATAACATTAAAATAAATTAAATTTATTAAAAAAAAATGTGTTTTGTATGCGTATTTCAATGTTATTATATTAAAGACGGAGTGTACTGTGTGTGTGTCTGGTATAGTTTCTATCATATAGTTAAAAGTTATGACCACCGGAAATTTTCTCTTACAACATTAAATAAAATGAAATATATAATATAAAGAATTGTTCTTAATATAACATTATATATTTTTTTGCGGGTAAATATCTGCTGCGTTTTGTATATATAGAAAAGTTTGTTGCAAATAAATTATATAAAATTAAAATTTTATAATTCTATAGAAATTACTAGACCAGAAATACAATAAATATGTTTTATTTGATTGAAAAATAATAATAATACGTATAGGTACGCTGAATAGTACACCGGACGGCCACATAGAAACTGCGTGTAAGGATGCAGCTCACATTCATTTTCTCTACTGTGAAAAAATGAGCTGCTCTTTTTTAATCTGGTCGTACAAGTCGGGCAGATGATCAACGCAAATATTGTTCAAATACTACTATATATAACACCAAAAATCATTCATTTTATGGTGCGTTAAATGATCGATGAATGAAATTGAGTGAATCTGCTAAGGTCATAGGTACGTCTTAAGACGTACACAAAATGTAACTTATAAATAACAGGCGAAATACGAACACATTTGTTCATATGGCTTAGTTGCTCAATTCAGAGGTATATACATTCAACATACATGTTAACTGGGCTGAACAATACAGTTCAAAAAAAGTCGAAAAGGTGTTGTGTTTCATATCGCTGCCAACACACAACTTTGGTCCTGGATAAAATTTATTGCAAATTGGTTGGGATGTGTTGCCACCATATAGTCCTGATATTGCACCATCAAATTACCAATTTATTTCGTAGTTTACAAAACTTCGTTAATGGTAAAAATTTCAATAATGATGATTATGTCAAATTTGTTCAATTTTTTGCAAAAGTTCTATGAGCTCGCCACATCAAAAAGTTAACAAAAAGATATGGTCATCGTACAAAATCAACAATATAATTATTATTTCATTCTATTATTTTATCACTTGCCAACGCAATGCGGATACTAAACATTATACATTTATCGTAAGAAAATTATTCCTAAAGTCAAATTTTTCATACAAAATAGACAGAAATGTACCTATGTTGCCTTTTAAGGTTGTCACTGAAAGCTCAACAATAGAGTTAAACAACTGCGGTTCATACGCGCATTGTTGAATTATCATCAATGTGAATTCCACCATCAATATTTCTTTTTATTGCACTCATGCTATATGTCAATCTCATCAGATTTGGTTATTGGATGGATCACATGTATTGGTGTCGCCGTTATGCTGGCATTTCCATTGGAATATTACCATCTGCAGTTTTATATGTTTTGTTGTGAATCATTGTTATTGTTTCTGCGTTTACATTAACATTGTGGTATAATTGATTGCCGTTGTCGTCTTATGTTATTGTTACTGATTTGTTAGTGTTTATAATAAGCTTATCTTGTTGTTCTTAGGAAATATGATCGTCGATTTGATTTATTTGCCGGCAATTTTATTTTATTTTATTTTTTCACATCTCATACTATTTTATCAGTTTTATTGAATTTCTTACTCTTGGCATAATGTAATGCGTTGCGACATTATCATTTAATGTTCAGACATAACTAAATAAATAAATAAATAAATAAAGTAATTAATTAATTGAAACAAATTATGCGTCTAAAATTGATGCTGCTATTATAATTTTTTTATATAATTTAGTTCCGGTTTTTACCTAAAAAAAATATTTATAAAATTCTCCTTTTAAATATTAATAATTAATTATAAATTTATATACTAAAAGAAATCATCTGTCCATATGCGTTCCAATAAGTTCATTAACATGTTATATTTAAATTTAAAAATTAATAACAACATATACAATTTTAAAACTTTAAAACAATTTTAAAAAATGAATACTTAATGGTATGTGCCTATAAATTAAAATAAATAATGAGCTGCTTTCATTCATTCATTATACAATTTGACCAAAAATAATATTTTTATATATAATTATTGTAATATCAATATCATGTATTAAATACAAAACAATAATTTAATGCACTTTGGAAAATTAATTTTTTATTTTTATATAATGCTTACTAACAATTATTGTTGATGACAAAAACAAATAAAAGATACTAAATTATTATTATTATTCAAATGTTGTATTCTATTGTAAAAACATACATAAATTATAATAAAAATAAATCTTATTGTATTAAATAATTGTACTTCTACGTATTGTTTAGTTATTTGACACCTTATCGACTGTTATACAATACAAAGAAAAATGGTATAAAGAATGTTCATAATTGTATGATATTATACGTTTTTTTAAAAAAAATATACATTATAAACATAATCACGTATAATAATTATGTATTGAACAATTCTTCCTATGAATGAATTTTTATATTACATTTAATATATTATCGTATTGAGTTCATAATAATAATAATAATAATAATAATAATAATAATAATAATAATAATAATAATAATAATAAAATTATAACTTAACAAAAGAAAATATTAGCATATTATAAGAAAGTCTAAAAACTATTCCACAATATTTTTATATGTATAAGAATTTTATAATAATACTCATTGCGTATAACACATGGGCTGAAAAGTTTCCGAAAATTCTAAGAAAAAAACATTTTTTTTGCAAAATTAAACTTTATTCATCCCTTCGCGGGCGATTCCAACAATCTTCCAACTTTTCGATACCATTTTTATAGTATGATTTCGTGTTTTCCTCAAAATAGGCATCTGTTTCGGCGATCACCCCTTCATTGCTCTTAAATTTCTTTCCAATGAGCATTCTCTTGAGGTCTGCAAACATGAAAAAGTCGCTGGTGGCCAGATCTGGAGAATACGGTGAATGTGGAAGCAATTCGAAGCCCAATTCATGCAATTTTGCCATCGTTTTCATTGATTTATGACACGGCGGTGCGTTGTCTTGATGAAACAGCACTTTTTTCTTCTTAAAATGCGGTCGTTTCTTAGCGATTTCATGCTTCAAACACTCCAACAAGGCTATATAATAGTCACTATTAATGGATTTTCCATTTTCGAGATAGTCGCGATGAAAATTATTCCATGTGCATCCCAAAATACAGATGCCATAACCTTGCCTGCCGACTGTTGCGTCGTTTTGGTCGTTGTGGACACGAGGTTCGTCGCTTGCTGTCCATGATGCTGACTGACCGATTTGACTCCGGAATGTAATGATGGAGCCATGTTTCATCCATTGTCACATATCGACGCAAAAATTCTGTTTTATTGCGGTTGAACAAGCCCAAACACTGCTCTGAATCATCGATACGTTGTTGTTTTTTATCGATTGTAAGTTCGCGCGGCACCCACTTTGCACAGAGCTTTTGCATTCCCAAATATTCATGCACGATATGTCCAACACTTTGCTTTGATATCTTCAGAGCCTCAGCTATCTCGATCAACATCACTTTACGATCATCTAAAATTATTTTGTGAACTTTTTTGATATTTTCTAGAGTAACAGCCTCCCTTGGACGTCCACTGCGTTCATCGTCCTTGGTGTTCATATGGCCGATTTTAAATTTTGCAAACCACAAATGTACTGTTGAAAGAGCTGGAGCAGTGTCGGGATAGTGCTCGTCAAGCAGTTTTTTTCGCTTCAGAAATATTTTTTCCAATCAAAAAATAATGTTTAATCAACTCACGAAATTCGTGTTTTTTCACTTTTTTTCAAATAACAAAAGTAGCTACAGTCACAACGCAATATCTCACAAACTAATGGTCGGACTGCTGTCAAATTTTGACACGTATCGTTTGAAGGTTGGTACTAACTAAAAATCATATGAAAAAAATTCTAGAAAATTCACCTCTTAGAATTTTCGGAAACTTTTCAGCCCATGTGTTATACTAACTGACATCGTCTGTAAAATAATTCACCGATGACAAATTTAATAAAAATTGAAAAACTTTTCAATTGTGCATTAATCTGTGAACAGATTCGCTTTATATAATATTGGTTATTTTTCAGAGATTCTGTGAAATCATCTTTTACAGGCACCAACTACTCTATTATAGAATATTTTATATATAGGATTATTCAAGCGGATATGAAAAGGTAACCGCAAATTTGTTAAAATTCAGATAAAGCTATTTTTATCTCTATGTTAAGTTATTTATTGATGTTGTGGTATATCTGCGCTGTATGGCACTTCAATTTGGTATTGGAATATTTCAAAAACTCAATATTGATAATTCACATCTTAAACTATAAGTTTTTGAAAATTTATTGAGAAAGAAAATATGGGTTTATCTATTTTTTTCCAAATCTTTTGGAATATTTTACACCAATTATTTATATTATTACTTTTATTTATATTTTAAATTAAACCGATGATTTTATGATCTATTTTCCGGCTATGAAATACGACAATGATGTCGGTGTTAAGTAATTTTGACAATTTTTATATTATATTATATTTACCAATAAATTAACAACAATTTTTTAAATCATTCTTTATAAATTTTTATATGATAAATAACCCGATCACATGATTTTTACAAGATGTATCGTATAATTTTTGTATGTAATAATAATTTGATAAAGGAAACGATAATTTGTTATACATTGGAATTTGCACAGATGTTCTGAATATTGTACAAATCAATTAATGCTAACGTTAAATGTTTCAAACGTATTTGGATTGATCTCTATACAATATCCAAACTTTACAATACTTTGCTATTGCGTTCATCAAGTGATCAAGACTTTTTAATATACACTGAAAATAAATTTTCAATGAATAGCGTTTATAAGCCCATTTTTTATTGTTTCAATGAATAATTCATTAATATTTTTCATTTTTAAAAATTATCTTAATGTACTTGTTTGTTTGTGAATGAATGAATTCGCGATCATTAATTAACTAATGCGCAGAATAATAAGTTATTAAATAGAACACGTTGAAAAAATGAATAATATTCATCAAAACAATTATACGATTCTTTAAACCAACGTAGTGATTCATTGAAAAACATTAATTTTTGGTATTATGTTTTAATGAATTATTCGTTGATTTAATAAATGTTATTTCATTTTAACAATGAACCATTTTCCTTGGAGCAAAATTAATTATTATTTCATTGTTTTGACGTTACTTTTTAATTGGATGCCGTGTATTTTTTTTTATTTTTCAGGGTAGATTTAGAATGTTGTTGAATGGTTGAATGTTTCGAAATTCATTATCGGTGCTGCGGTTAGGTTGTTTTCTATATACAAAAGACAAAAGAACTCACTGTATATACATAGTAACAATAGCTCGACAATCGATATGTGACATTGATGTTATTGTTAGTTCGAATTTCGAGAACAATATACTTAAAATATTCATTCACCAAGCTATAATTACACAATACATTTTATACATCACGTATCCAAAATGAGTTAAATTAATCATGGATAGACAGATTGGATATATAGGATCATGATTATTTTGATAAAAATCTTAAATTTCAATATGGAAATGTGTGCGGTAAAATGTGGTAAATTCATTAATAAAATTACGTTTGAATTATCTATCAACGCAGTTTTATTTATAATTCCGTAATTACATTAATTATGCATAGATTGATTGTTTTTTGTCACAGTTGTTCTATTTACACAACAAAAATTCAATATTTTAATGAAATTCATTATAATTTTATAAATTAATACTAATAATAATAATAATATTTTCACTTCAATTTTAAAATTTATGTGATAATGACTTTTTTTTTACAATATGTCAACACTCAACACTAATAATATTAATAATAATACATTATTATAATATTCTAAATCCTCTTTTAATATATACATTTCCGTATTTTTCATCGTATCTTTAAATGACTAATTTGAAAATTATAATTTACAGTAAAAACTGTCTGTTCGTATATTTTAGAAATTCACATATTGTTGATGATGGTGAATATCAATGTTTATTTATCAAACAGAGCACCATCACATTGTCAATTCTTTCAATTAATGCTATACTCGTTCTAACTTGATTATTTCTTGACCATGAAAAATTTTCAAATTATCCATTTGCCTGCGAATTATATGCGGCCAACAAAACTTTGTGAATAACTGAATTTTTCAGGTTTTTTTTTAAATCTAATCTGATAGAGAATTGTTCTAAATATGCATTCCTATTGAGAACTGGTTGTGGTTGAAGTCAAAGTATCAAAAATTACATAACCTTCAAAGCTGCTTTGACACGATGCATTCAGTATTATGATATTTTATTCATGAGATTTGAATTTATTCTGAGTATAAGCGTTTTTGTTCAATAGAAACAATCTGATGGAACATTATCTGCGGTAAATATGGTAAGATTATTTATGAAACCTCTCTACATAGTGGTTACCATTACCGCTCCTCTATACAACATATATATTAACCATTTTTTGACTCAACCATTTATTGACATAATATAGACGTAGACGTTTTATCTGTATTTCCGAAATAACTAAAGATAGCTGCTCGCGTATACATAATATTTATTATTCTTTTCTCGTATTTGAAAAAAAAAATAAACTTTAAAAAAATAAATATATATTTATAGATTTGCGCCCCATCAACATATTCTTTTCTTAAAAACTAATAATAACATATAAGATTTCTTTCTTTCTTATACTTTATTTCAAAGATAATTACAATATAATAATATACAAATGAATAATTTTCTTTCCTCTTTCTTTCCATACACGTGGACGGATCTATATCGAAGGTAATAATAAAACTAAGGACTTATTTGAACAAAAATCAAATTATTTTAAAACCAAATCTGATTTTAGCTAGATTTATTACCGACGATAAATATTACAACAGGTCCAGACAACGTTGCAAAGTGGTTACACAAATACGTTTTTGATCGAGTGTGAGGAAACGTGTCGGTACTCATCTTCATGTAAAATATTAAGTATACATCCAGTTATCACATGCGTGTTTTGAATCTGCGTTAATTCAACACGATAACATTGATTCTGTTGATCATTTCTGTGGTTATCCGACGTTTTTTGGATGACCTATATGGTGATAGTATAATGTACTAGCACAACGAAATTCAGTAAACCACTTATGAATCCTTGGAATAGGTGGAATGGAGTCCTACTAAAAGTAAATCAATCTTCAAACTTTTGTTTGTGTAATAGTTTTTTTTTACACAACAAAAAAATGTTTAATCAATGGATTTTAATAAAAAAAAATAAGAGTTATTTGCTTTTTAATAATGACTGTCTAAAATTTTATATACTAAATCTTTTAATTAAATCCCTAAGTGAAAAAATAATATATTGCTTGCCGTCAATATATAGATCCGCTCTCACATACTTATAAAATTTAAAGTCATTATTTTTCTTTTGTAATATTTATGTCTGGTGATTTTAAAATAGTTACAAAAATTTTATAATAAAATTACTCTTTTTTTTCTTATAATTATTTATTATTATTTTTATTTGAATTTTTTACTTAACATAATAATATAACAATAAATAATAGTAATTTTAATATATTAAAAATATGTTTTTTTTTCCTATATATATTTACAGATAATTAAAAATATAAAAATAAATAATAATAAATTATTATGGAAATAAAAATTATAATTATAAAATGACGACCATCAGCATATCTCATCATTATTATTAATTTATTAACAACAACAACAACAGCTGCAACAAAAACATTAAATATGATGGATATAAATGATCGACCATTAAGCGTTTATGATAATTTAAATTCATCGACAACAACGGGTACATCATCTTCATCACCACCAACAACGGCAAAGCCAACCATAATTAGTCCAACAGTAACAGATATTCATAATAAGAAAACATCATCATTGGTGAATCCCCCATCAGGCAGCAGTAGTAATAATACTAACAACAATTCAACATGTGAAATTGATAAACAATTTCCATTTTGTAATATTTCATTTAAGTTTGATGATATAGCAACAACACCAACACCACCACCACCACCACCACCACAAAAACAAACATCACAGGCAACAATAACATCAGCACAAGCAGCAGATACGACAACAATAACAACAACTTCAACACCAATTATTATTAATAATAATGCAAATAAAAATAATAATAATAATAATAATACTAGAACTATTTCTGTGAATGGAAAAAATAATATTGCTGATATATTAGCAAAAAATCAAGGTTGTAATAATAATAATAATAATAATAATAATAATAATAATAATAATAATAATATTAATAATACACCTGTGGCACAACATAATATAAATAATAATAATATTAAAAATAATAATAATGAAATTAATAATAGTAGTAAAAATGCAATCATGAAACAAACATCAAAGAAACCAGTAATAAGTGATGCAAAATCGTCATTTTTTGGATTAAATTCGGATGAAAATTTGGATAGAATTAAAAAATTATCGTTACCATTATCGTCTTCAGTTACCTTACAATCAACAACATCACCACCGAATAGTAATACCATCACAACCGCTACCACAGCCGTACCAAATTATCAAAATATTCCAGTGAATAGTGCTAGTTATAAAAAATTTAATAATAATAATAATAATAATAATAATAATAATAATAATAATGCTGATAATGATAAAATATGTGATAAAAATTTAATTAGTGATTCCAATTTATATAATAATAATAATAATTATAATAATAATAATAATAATAATAATAACAACAGTATTGAATGTCCATCTTCAGCAATAGAAACATCATCAATGTCTTCACCATTAATTGATACATCTTTAACACCAATATTAATAACAACAGACGTTGATTCACCATCGTCGGATACAATATCAACATCAGGTGTGGCTGCCACAACAAATATGAATCAAACACCATCTCAGGTAATTACCAATTTATAAATATATTTATATTATTGTATTTGATAATTTACATATGCTTAAGAATATGAAATGTATGTGTGTGTGTGTGTGTGTGTATATTAAAATGTTTAATGTAAACGGCACCCAGCGGTGAGGTGAGATGAGGTTGAGAGGTGAGTGTTTGAATGCAGTATATGTAAAGTTATAAAAAATGATTGACTTTGTCGATGACTCATTCAATTTATTTATTTAATCATTTTTTCGTTTTTGCTTAATAAATATTATTTAATTAAATTTCCATTTTTATTGCGAAAATAATAATATTTTTATGCGTAAAGTTTGGAAAGAAAAAAAAAAAAAAAATTCATTTAACCAGAAATAAAATAAAAATAATATTAATGTAATGAAATAATAATATAAAAATTTTTATTTAACACTTTCCGGTTTGATTTTGTATTTGTGTACGGTATACAATTTAATAAACTTTCTGTTCGAAAATTAATCGGAATAGATTAAGAAAAATGTAAACAATTAATTTCATTTTACCTGTAATTGTGTGATGGATTACATCATGGGATGAAAGGGTGGTAAAATATCTATTGGAGAATATTGAAGAATATGTTAGAAAAAGTTTAATTAATTTGGTGGTGCACACGTACTTTTAAAATAGACGTTGTTCGCTGATTGCGACAACAAATTCGGACGTGTACTCTTCAACGTATATAAAAAAGCCTAAAACATTTATAAGGTAAATAAGATGAACTAAATATCGTCTTTTGTATGGCAATTTAAAATTTTTGGAAAAATAATAAAATGACGGATTTTTTTAATGAAAATCTTTGAAAATTAGTCGTTTAAAAAAGATCAATAAAATTGAATTGTTGTAACTCCAAGAAAAAAGCATTCCGATATTATTTTTCGAACATATTTATTCACCCTCAACCCTGAAACAATATTGTAGGATATAAACAAGCATTTCAAGCGTTTCGGTTTGCATTTTCAACAATTATAAAACCACATCCTTTATTCTTTATAACATTTTTTGACCGTCACACAAAAACTGTTGCCACTTAATGAATTGTATTTTGGCTCAGACGATGTCTATCACCATCATAAGAAGTGTTATTGGCTATGCTTATGTGTGACGATAGTCTTCTTGCTAGCTGTAAGCATTGCATAAACATCTCTAACTAATCTGCGACGGTTCAACAGTATTCTGCAATGACCAGTCACAACAGTTATAACGCTGATCATCATCGATTTTCTGACTTACTCTGAATGTGTTTGCTAATTTACATTGAAGGAAATGTCTTAAAACTTTGACAACTTCTATAAAGATCACGGCACTGTTCACAATAGTATATAAATCAATCAATCAATGTAGCCATTGCGTTACCATTTCTAAAGTCAATGCGGTTATTTTTCGGACAAAGGGTTTATATTTGTATTTAAAAAATTGTACCGAGTACATTACATATTGTACATTTTTTTTCATTTTAATTTAATTATATTACATACACTTTTTGTGCTGTACACATTTTAAAAACATAAAAAAATAAATAAACTAAACTATTATTAGATCGAAAAAAAAAAAAAACGATTTGGTAATTGTACAATTTTCCCATTGCCATGGGACTATACTTGAGTTCTCCGTTAAATTATGTTATTACAACAAAGGCGAATTTGCAGCAACAACGGTTACAATTATTATGACCACCAAAACACAACACATAGCTCAAAAAAACGAACCATGGATGAACAGTTGTATCACATGTATGGGATATGTGAATAGATAAATAATATTCCACATTTCTGGTGTTGTAACATTTTTTAGGCATCCGCACTACTTTAATATTCACGTTTGATCTCAAACTATTGTTCATTTACAAACACCATTGTTTTTTGAAATAGCGCACACTGCTCTAAGGTGGCATACACCAATGAATGAAACACTTCGCGCCTTATTATGTTTTGTAATCTAACACCAACATCCAACACTTTACCTAATCCTAATACATTATCTTTTTTTTTCCGCAAATACGCGTTGTTTTGTTGTTGTTATTATATTGTTTATTATATATTATTTTGTTGTTACAAACAATATACCTAACAATTAACGATGAATGCGATATGATGGTTATGAACGTGGATATGAAATAACATACTGTGAAATTATTAAATTTTTAAACTTTATTATTTATTTTTTTTTTTGTTTTGTTTGTTTTGTGTAAAAATAGAAAATGGAAAAAAAGAAAGATAATTTGTAACAAAAAAAACAGTAATCCCCAAATTCATTCAATGGGATATTCTTATAGATGAGCGCCATGCGTGAATATTGTTAATGGAAACATTTATTTAGTTTGACACATTATTATCTATATCGGAAATATTTCTATCAGACCGGTGCTGCATTAAATGCAACCCAACAACCACAATGTTAAATTTCATAATGTCTAACCATGTATTGGGAATGATTGAAAATGGAAGACGAAATGGATGGAGTCATATTTTTGCACTCTCTACAATGGTTTACTGTAGGAATTTGAATATGTGTATATAAGAAGAACATGTTAATTATTAATATTATAATTATTACATTTTTATTGTCTATCATGTGCCATTGTTTTTGCATAATTGCAGCAAAACGTTTCGTATAATATTTACAGTGAGATATTTATAATTAACTATAAATATATGAACTAATTGAAACTTAATTCTAATTTAATTTCAATTATCTGTAACCATAGAAGAGAGATCATTTGTAATTGCAATGTACAACTGATGTATTTAATATACCTATAATTATGTACAACAAAAATATGGAAACGTGATCCGATTGATGCGGAAAAATTTATTTTAAAATGTTTTTCTTTTATATTTTTAATTCACCAATTGGTTGGCAATTATGTTTCGATAAATTTATCCTTTAAGTTAATTAATTATACGCGCAATTGGTTGAAAAGTCCTATATTGTTGTAATGTTATGTATAAATTGTTATAGAGACATATTGATTGTTAATCTGTGACAATGGTGGACAATGTTATAACGTCACGGATCTTTGTTTGTTTAATGATTCCATAAACGAATTCATTCATAAATAATTATGTGGTTATAGATATAACAGTCACTATCACATACACTAAATATGGTCGAAGTTAAAGTGTTTACTCTTTAAACGTAATTTCGAAAGAATTTTATAAGTTAAATATTTTCTGTGACAATACGACGACGGTGAGACAAACATGACCTTAATAATAAATGCTGAAAAGACAAACACTATTATCTTCTCTAAAATGGTTATCGAAGATCCGGTATTTGAGCCTTTGAAGATTTTTGGATTTGTTTTGAATATGTTCCAACATAAACATAATTTCAATTATGGCTTATGCGCTTTGGTGCATTTCCATGATTAGCGTAAGCATAACGTCTATTTATACCAAATAAACATTAAATAAAAATTTTCAATTACTAATCATTCGTTCGACACGCCAGTTAAATTACATTTTATACGTAATTTTCATCACATTTTAATGTAATGTTTTTTTCCTCTTATTTTAAACTAATTATAAATTACAAAAAATTTACGCTTCCACATTAATATTAATAAATGTAATTATATATTTAAAAACAAACATATTAAAATTTAATAATAATAAGGTAAAAATATTTGCTATTCAATGTTTGACGTCATTAAAAAATTATGGAATGGACTGTGTGTGTTTGTTTGTAATGTGTCTGTTGTTTATTTTATTATTTATTTTTAAAAATTAAAACATTATTAATTAGCAAATTATTTAAACATTTTCACATATACTCGGTATGTTTTTTTTTCATATATTGTACTAATATAAATGCGTATGTTTTGTGTAGCCACACACAGCCACACAAATTTAATAAAATTCTACCGCATTTATATGTAATTATTGTGTATTTATTTATTTAAAGATTATATTTACGTAGGAATGTTAGAAAAAAAAATTTCCGGAAAATTATACACGCCGAACACATCATTACATGGATTAGCGAAAGTGTGTTAACATATTTTTTTCTCGCCCAAATAAGTTATATTTATATTATAGAAATTGCAGAGTATGCACGTTACTACATGCGTATTGTTCTATAATTATCATATAAATATTTTCCTTTGATAATATTACCATCTCGCTATCAGCCTAGTTCCCATTTTAACCATATATATGTGTGTCAACCTCTCACCCACAGCTTTATAAATATAGATTTCTAATGATATTCGTTCAACTATTTATGGATAATAAATTCATATATATTGAGGAGCGTATTTATAACCAAAACTCTGTATATAGTTATATAGTCAACAATAGCTATAAAGTTATATTTAACAACAGTCAACTGAAACGAACAATGTTTTTACGAACGATTTTTATCTGGTTTCTTCAATAACATCATAAATTTTATACTACAATTAAAAATCGTTGACTATAATTGACTATTTTACACTCACGAACACAAACGTATCTGTATCAGTATTGTCTCACGAACAAGCTATAGTTGATTAAAGTTAACTATATATACGAGTATTTTGCTTGTTTTAATTAATGATCTTCCACAATCCATTTAAATGTTTCCGTATGTTTGTTCAAACCTCCGCAGTCAAGGTTAAGAATACTCGTGGGCTATTTCATATATGTTCCATCTCTAAACATAGGTAACAGCAAGACTTTTTTTTTCAAATATATCAAATAATATTTGGGACCAAATTTATATATGAAATGGAATATTTTTTATGCTTTTGAATAGAATCAATGGTATCCTCAATTTACCATATATAGAAATTTTGCCATAAGTATTATTTGGTATACTTGAAAAATGTTTGTGCGATGTGACCCACATTTTTTCCCATATTTATTTTAGTTTATATGAAATGAGATAATAGATTTGGTAATAGTCATTTATTATCGTATTTTATTATTATACTGATTTTCCTTTCATAATAATCCTTCTTCACATAATCCTTAATAATTTTGGCAGAATAATTAAATGTTATCCTACATCAAATATCACATCGTTTAATTGGCAATGGAACTGACACAAAAGGAAAATCATTCCGCCCACAAACTGAATGTAAGCCAGTTGCAAAACAAACAATTTTTTTGTGCATAGAATTGTTACGGGTGATATTAAAAGGGAATTTATTACTAATATAATCCATAATAAGTAATAAGATTATACTTTGTGTATATATGTTTGGATCAGAAGTGAGTGCTGTACAATATGAGCAGTTAAAATTTGATGAAACCATTAATGCTGAATGCATTGAAGATACACGATAAAGTGATTTTTCAATATGACAACGCAAGATCACATGGTAAAATCACCTTACCGGGCTTAGCGATTTTGGGGGAATACAAATACCCTACAATTTCTATAAGATCTGCTATGTAGATTTGCAAAATCTTGGGTTGTTTTCGTTAGTTAGCAGTGATCGCAGCAGTAAACGTTTCTGTCAAAATCCTAATACCATTTCTGTTAACATTTAAGCAGAGTCTTTGATCTTTGTTTCTGTTAAATTAGCCTTTAACACACAGTCCCAGACTATTCGGAAATTGATAATCTCATCTTTCATACACCTCTACTTGAAAGACACTTTGATTATGTCCCTATTTGACATAAGTGTTCTTGGATCAATACTCTGACTACTGTGTCAACATTGATCTTTACATGGCATGTTTATTCCATCGGGTACATTACAAAGTTACTTTACAATATTTTTTTATTTAACTTGGATATGAATTGTTTTCTCAATGCCATTTTTCGTGCGTTATCGTTTGCTATAATTCTAGCAGTGAATCTATTTTTGAAGGAGATTTTTCAATTTATTCAATCCGAAAATAAATCTAACCTGTTAAATCTGATCAAAGATACTTTAGCGGTCTCAGTTATTAGAAGGTACATTGAGACCAGTATCAGTGAATTGAGTAATGGTGCAAAACGTTAACCACCACAAACAGTTTAGATTTAAGTTGCAAATTGTTGACGGCTATATCATCTTATAAATACAATATTTCTTTCACAGCTCTCTATTACGAACGTATGCTGAATACTTCTGCGCTGATAGTACTATATGTTTCAATAATTTTCAGTTTTATCCACTGATATATAAATAGTTTTTTACCACATTCAGGAACAATTAATGTATAATCAATTGATTGCATATCTATTTTTATCTATATAGGATTTCTTCTTCTTTAATTGCCCTATCCGTTCCGGACGTTGGCTATCATCATGGTAATTTTAACTTTATTGGCTGCAATTCGAAATAATTCCGTGGAATTTACTCCAAACCATTTTCGCAGATTTGCCAGCCAAGATATACGTCTGCGACCAGGTCCCTTACGACCTTCAACCCTTCCTTGTATAATAACTTGTAGTAGTCGATATTTGTTATTCCTCATGATAAAGTATTTTAGTTTTCGTTGTTTTATTTTATTTAATAATTCAGGTTGTCGACCAATACGTCGAATAACTTCATCATTAGTAATATGATCCACCCAAGGAATCTTTAGAATACGTCTGAAGAGCCATAGCTCAAATGAACGAATGCGTTTTTCTGTATTTACTGACATAGTCCACGCCTCCACGCCATAGAGTAACGTTGAGTACACAAAACAATTCAACATATGCATTTTAAAATCCATTGAAATGTCATGACAACAAAACATACGCTTCATTTTGAAAAACACAGCTCTACCTCTTTCGATTCTAGTCTTTATTTCTTGGGAATGATCCCAAAGATTCGTTTAAATAGCAGCCAATATATGTAAAGCTTTGAACCTTTTCAATTATTTCATTGTTAATTGTTGTTAATATATAGGATTACTACACACAAATTGCACCCACACAATTATAATTATATTTGTAATTTTATCTCTATAAATTGAATATAAATTAATAATATATAAAAATAATAAAATTCATAAATAAATATTATTTAAATTATATTATTCGTTTATTAAATTTCATTTGCAGACCGTTTATATGTCAACAACTGTTCCACAAAATATAAAAGGTAATAATATTATGGGTCGACATACACCAACGCGTAATAGTTTGCGGCACAGTCGTATGTTAGTGATTAATAAAAATTTTCAAGGTAAGAATAAATTTAATTATTAATAATATTTTAGTTCATTTTTTTTCTTTTATAAATTAATTAACCTGCGTTTTTATTTTTTTTAATGAATTTTGTCGTCCATTTGAAAATAAAAAAAGAACTGTTCTGTATTTAAAATCTCTTTCAAAATGACATCATCAAAATTCAGTTTTAATAATACCGCACATTGCGTGTATTTGTGTGTTTATTGTTATCCGGTGACTTAAGAATAATTTATGTTTTTTTTTTTCTATGAAAAATTCAAGGTCATGATGACATTAATCTCTAAAATCTAAAATTCAAACAAAAAATTAACTCTATTGTTATTCAAATTTATTTATTTACCTATACTCGTTTATATTTTCCGTGTGATAGTAGATAATAATTTTATTGTTGTACGAACGAACGAACGATTGCCAAAAATAAATTTAAATAACTACAATAATTATCTTTTGAATAAATATTGTTTTATTGTAATTGGAATCGAAAAAAGAAAAATTAAATAAATTAAAAGAAACGCTAATTGAGAATAAGAGCTGTTCACGTATATGTATTTGATAAATACAGAAGAAAATACAACTAATTTAATTTTTTAATCATTAAACATGGATCTGTGTTTCAGTTGTGACGGCACTGTATATACCCAATCTAGTATAGACTGACGACAAGTAGTTCAATCTATAATAGATAAAAAAATTACACTGTTATGAGACGAAAATATTCAACAGTACATCTTCATATTTGTTTACTGGATCCTTTGTCCATGGCAAAGAGCTAATTTGAAAGCTGTCCAGATACTTGAACGGGTGACCCATCAAATCACTATACAATTTTAATTTTTTTAATTTAATTTTGCCATCTTTTGGACAGCATCAGAATTCCACGCTCATATAACTTCTGGTCCGTGTCGCCAAAAAATTGAACTAATAAGTGAGTTTTGATAACATTATAATATATTTAAGAATAATTTACCATTCAAAAAGTTTTGAAATCTTTTGAATATAAATGGTAATGTGATGGTGATGAAGATCAGGACTATATGGTGGATGAAGCTACAATAATTTTTGTTGAGTAACCGCTAAGATTTGTGTTGCCATGCGTGGAACACAACACCTTTTCGATTTGCCAATTCTGGTCGCTTTTCTTGAATTACATTGTTCAGTTCAGTTCAGTTGTTGAATGTATACCTTGCTGAATTTATCGTTTGGTTGCGTGGTAATAGTTCAAAAAATACCTTTGTAATTCCACCAAACCGATAACTTAACCATCTTTTGATGGATATCAGCTTTAGCTATTTTTTGCGCTGGTTTATCATCGCTTGCTCCACGATCTTTTTCGATTTACATTATTGTATTATAATATACAACCCATTTTTCATTGCCAGTTATCAATCGTTTCATAAATGGATCATTTTCCTTACGCGTTCATAAGAAAATCGCATCAGATGTTAATGCGTTTTGTTAAGTGTTGTTTCTTTAACTTCATGAGGAATCCATATATCGAAGTTTTTTTTTTCGTGGCCACATTGTGTTGTGCTATATTACGATCCGCATCGATTATTGCTTTGATTTCGTCGTTATCAACTTCAATTGGACGACCTGAACATATTGTTCATCTTTGAGTAAGAAATCACCATAGAACGAACGACATTTGACACAGCACATCATTTTTTGTGAGCTTGTGATGTGCAATTTTGTTCGTAGAAGGAAAATAACAAAATATGGTGAAAATGCTCATTTTTTTGATCCATTTTTCAACAAAAATGAAAGAAAAAATACAGAACCGATTGATGCAAAACTACATAATCAAAATTGAAACTATTTTATTACTAGGGTAGAAAAATACCCCATATGAGAAATTATATTACCCGGGTGATTCATTATACGGTGGAAACAAAGTCTATAATAACACTGCAATAACAACCCAATATATATAATTAGGATTGTATGATAGTTTTGGAAAAACTATTTCTACTAATTCAAATGAAACGGTTAAGTTACAAATTTTAAGATTATCTAATATATGGATGTCGAGCAATTCAATAGGGAATATTTTATTCTTATGAGGAGAAGCGGTGGATATCGTCATATAAATTGACACGTGAAAGGAGTACACTGTAACCTATTTCCACAAATATTTAAAAGTTAATTTATCACTAATCATTATCATTAGGATCTATGGTAAGGAGAATACGGACAGCCTATCAGAAAAAAGGTTAATCCTAACTTTCTCAGTTTCGAAAACAGCCTATCATTTTAGTTGGTGAGACAACTAATTCAAAAATGATATATAAAGGCGTATCGTAAACAATAACACTCTAAATTAATACTTAGGGTTTTTTTTCTACACATATTAACACTAAGGTGTGCTATGTATAAAGTGCAGACGGAAATTGATTAGTAATTCTTTCGGGTCATCGTATTTTTTGGTATTATGTGAGACGGATGGAAGCGTTCTCTCGGAAGTTATCATCCATGCAATTTATCTATGCATGGGTGATGGTGAGACTGCAACGCTAAAAAAATATGAATGTGCTGAAATCTCAATTCTCCTAGTTATAGAAAAATTTCTTCATCCCGAAAAATTAAGCATTTAATTGACATTTAATTTTTACATTCAATTGATCTCTTTTTAAAACTATTATCGTCTCTAAATTCTGTTGCATATAATATGTTTAAAATTATTGTATGGGGACTTTTGGAAAGTATTCAATATTCATTCAATTGGAACAAAAGACCAACTTTTCTATAATTTTATAACTCGGAAGCCACAAATTTTATACTAATTAATCATTATTTCTATTATTTATATTTTCAGGTTCAAAACGTTCAAATTCATTGGATATGAAATTTCCAATTTTGGCGAAATTAATTTTAATATTACTAATAGTTATTGGATTGTCATTAACATGTTTAGGTTTATGGTTAATTGTATGGGCACCAAATACAAGAACACGAGACAATCCTTATTGGAGTGGTTTATTGGTAATTAAATTATTTATTAATTAATTAAAAAATATTAACTATATTTATATGTTATTCATTAAATAATATGTATTTTCTATTTATATACTCGTACATAGTTAATTTTGTCCGGAGTCATTGGATTAATAGCGATTGAATTTAAACGGATACCTAGGCATAAATTTCGTGAAAAATGTTTTAATTTTATTCGTTGGAATTCAACGATAGTTACAATAATTACTGTCTTTTTTACATTTATTGCATTTGTATTTGCCACAATACATTTACGTAATTTGATGTCAATAACAACAACAATTTGTAAACCATCAAATAAATTTGTATCAAGTTCGGCATGTATTTGTTTATTTGATGTTGAAACAACAAATAATAATTTTTTGATGATTAGTAACAATTACAATAACAATTACAGTTACAATAATAATCAAACAACAATAAATAATAGTGAAACAAGGGAAATTGCAGTCGGTGGTTATGAATTTCATTATAGGTATCAAAAATTAAAAATAAATAACATAATTTAATGTATTTCATGTTTTTATCTAGTTGCATGTTAAATTTTTTATTTTTTATTTTGCAGAGACTTAAGTTGTAATGAAGTTAATGGTCCATGGAAATACATGTTATTAAGTTCATCAGTATTAAATTTTTTAGGTTTCTGTTTTTCATTAATTTACTTATTTTTAATTTGTGTACGAATAAAAAAAACAAAACGAAAAATTTATGCACCTGTTCGAACGACATCAAATCAATTATAATGATAATAATAAAATTAAAATTACCAAATTAAAAAATTAATTAACAAATTTTGTATAAAAATTAGCTGCAAAAAATTTCAAGTACTTAATTTCATTATGAATAGCAATTTTTTGTTTTTTTTATTAACGAAAAACTTAAAATTAAAATAATTATAAAAAGATAAATTATCATTAATTAAAAGGGTGATTTTATTCCTTTTTTCTTTTTTCTTTTTTTTTGTTTTTAATAATTATTATATTATTTAATTAATTTATTTTAAGTTTGTAAATTTTTTATATATTTTTAATTATTATGATATGGGTTTAAAAATTTAATAGAATAAATATTATGTTTAGTTTAAAAAATGAAACCACAAATCAACACACAATTAATTACCTGAAATGAATATGAAAATGAATAATATAATAAAATAATTTTTATGTAATTTTATAAATTATTTGTTTTTCTTTTTCTTTAATCCTAAAATGACTTCAGACACATTTTACATATGTTTTCAATATTCCTGAATATTTTGAAGAAATTGTATCAGGATAGCATGACATCCAGTCAGCGTGGTCATTTCTGAATTTCTTTCTCGTAGCTTCAAAAAATAAATATTCAGTTTTACAGAATATCTTCAAGAATAATTGAAATACTGAATATATAGAAAATCCTAAGGCTTGAATATTATGCTCTCCAGATACATTGTCTTGAAAATCGTAAGAGATATTGATTTCTGAGTTGCTAAATACTGTTGCCTGAATTTTCTGCTCTCCTAATACATTGCCTTGAAAATATAAAGGTCGGCAAACCGTGTGTAAACCATTCTTTATATGACTGTAACAAAATTTGCCTACCGAATTTATTGGCGGCGTGGACAATATTTTTATTTTACCAATAAAAATTTATAAGAAAATATACAGCAGGAGGTAAATTTTTTTTTAAATTTTTTTCTTTTTCACTTTTGACCCACTTAGAGGCGGAATTTTCGAAAAATCTCAACGGATTCTTGTTCGCACGACCAGCCTCGATCGTTTGAGCCTATTTTCAGCCGTAATTTTTCACGGAATTTTCCGGAATTTTCATTTTTTGTTTTTCATTTTTGACCCACTTAGAGGCGGAATTTTTGAAAAATCTCAACGGATTCTTGTTCGCACGACCAGCCCCGATCGTTTGAGCCTATTTTCAGCCATAATTTTTCACGGAATTTTCCGGAATTTTTTTTTTTTGTTTTTCATTTTTGACCCACTTAGAGGCGGAATTTTTGAAAAATCTCAACGGATTCTTGTTCGCACGACCAGCCCCGATCGTTTGAGCCTATTTTCAGCCGTAATTTTTCACGGAATTTTCCGGAATTTTCATTTTTTGTTTTTCATTTTTGACCCACTTAGAGGCGGAATTTTTGAAAAATCTTAACGGATTCTTGTTCGCACGATCACTCCCGATCGTTTGAGCCTATTTTCAGCCATTTTTTGGGATTTTTTTTTAGAAAATTTTTGGAAAAAAGATCCATTTTTTTATGTTACCAAAAGTTAGGTTATGTAATTACCTATCGTTTGATACCTATCCCACCCGCCTACCACTTCAAACGGCTGAGTTATAGCGTTTTTAAGAAATCCATAAAAATTTCCACTAAAATACCAGGCATTTTTCAGACGAAGTAACAGTCGCGCAGAATTACCAGGAGGCAAATTTTTTTTTAAATTTTTTTCTTTTTCACTTTTGACCCACTTAGAGGCGGAATTTTCGAAAAATCTCAACGGATTCTTGTTCGCACGACCAGCCCCGATCGTTTGAGCCTATTTTCAGCCATAATTTTTCACGGAATTTTCCGGAATTTTCATTTTTTGTTTTTCATTTTTGACCCACTTAGAGGCGGAATTTTTGAAAAATCTCAACGGATTCTTGTTCGCACGACCAGCCCCGATCGTTTGAGCCTATTTTCAGCCGTAATTTTTCACGGAATTTTCCGGAATTTTCATTTTTTGTTTTTCATTTTTGACCCACTTAGAGGCGGAATTTTTGAAAAATCTTAACGGATTCTTGTTCGCACGATCACTCCCGATCGTTTGAGCCTATTTTCAGCCATTTTTTGGAAATTTTTTTGGAAAATTTTTGGAAAAAATATCCATTTTTTTATGTTACCAAAAGTTAGGTTATGTAATTACCTATCGTTTGATACCTATCCCACCCGCCTACCACTTCAAACGGCTGAGTTATAGCGTTTTTAAGAAATCCATAAAAATTTCCACTAAAATACCAGGCATTTTTCAGACGAAGTAACAGTCGCGCAGAATTACCAGGAGGCAAATTTTTTTTTAAATTTTTTTCTTTTTCACTTTTGACCCACTTAGAGGCGGAATTTTCGAAAAATCTCAACGGATTCTTGTTCGCACGACCAGCCCCGATCGTTTGAGCCTATTTTTATCCGTAATTTTTCACGGAATTTTCCGGAATTTTCATTTTTTGTTTTTCATTTTTGACCCACTTAGAGGCGGAATTTTTGAAAAATCTTAACGGATTCTTGTTCGCACGATCACTCCCGATCGTTTGAGCCTATTTTCAGCCATTTTTGGAATTTTTTTTTGGAAAATTTTTGGAAAAAAGATCCATTTTTTTATGTTACCAAAAGTTAGGTTATGTAATTACCTATCGTTTGATACCTATCCCACCCGCCTACCACTTCAAACGGCTGAGTTATAGCGTTTTTAAGAAATCCATAAAAATTTCCACTAAAATACCAGGCATTTTTCAGACGAAGTAACAGTCGCGCAGAATTACCAGGAGGCAAATTTTTTTTTAAATTTTTTTCTTTTTCACTTTTGACCCACTTAGAGGCGGAATTTTCGAAAAATTTCAACGGATTCTTGTTCGCACGACCAGCCCCGATCGTTTGAGCCTATTTTCAGCCGTAATTTTTCACGGAATTTTCCGGAATTTTCATTTTTTGTTTTTCATTTTTGACCCACTTAGAGGCGGAATTTTTGAAAAATCTCAACGGATTCTTGTTCGCACGACCAGCCCCGATCGTTTGAGCCTATTTTCAGCCATTTTTTGGAAATTTTTTTGGAAAATTTTTGGAAAAAATATCCATTTTTTTATGTTACCAAAAGTTAGGTTATGTAATTACCTATCGTTTGATACCTATCCCACCCGCCTACCACTTCAAACGGCTGAGTTATAGCGTTTTTAAGAAATCCATAAAAATTTCCACTAAAATACCAGGCATTTTTCAGACGAAGTAACAGTCGCGCAGAATTACCAGGAGGCAAATTTTTTTTTAAATTTTTTTCTTTTTCACTTTTGACCCACTTAGAGGCGGAATTTTCGAAAAATCTCAACGGATTCTTGTTCGCACGACCAGCCCCGATCGTTTGAGCCTATTTTCAGCCGTAATTTTTCACGGAATTTTCCGGAATTTTCATTTTTTGTTTTTCATTTTTGACCCACTTAGAGGCGGAATTTTTGAAAAATCTTAACGGATTCTTGTTCGCACGACCAGCCCCGATCGTTTGAGCCTATTTTCAGCCGTAATTTTTCACGGAATTTTCCGGAATTTTCATTTTTTGTTTTTCATTTTTGACCCACTTAGAGGCGGAATTTTTGAAAAATCTTACCGGATTCTTGTTCGCACGATCACTCCCGATCGTTTGAGCCTATTTTCAGCCATTTTTTGGAAATTTTTTTGGAAAATTTTTGGAAAAAATATCCATTTTTTTATGTTACCAAAAGTTAGGTTATGTAATTACCTATCGTTTGATACCTATCCCACCCGCCTACCACTTCAAACGACTGAGTTATAGCGTTTTTAAGAAATCCATAAAAATTTCCACTAAAATACCAGGCATTTTTCAGACGAAGTAACAGTCGCGCAGAATTACCAGGAGGCAAATTTTTTTTTAAATTTTTTTCTTTTTCACTTTTGACCCACTTAGAGGCGGAATTTTCGAAAAATCTCAACGGATTCTTGTTCGCACGACCAGCCCCGATCGTTTGAGCCTATTTTTATCCGTAATTTTTCACGGAATTTTCCGGAATTTTCATTTTTTGTTTTTCATTTTTGACCCACTTAGAGGCGGAATTTTTGAAAAATCTCAACGGATTCTTGTTCGCACGACCAGCCCCGATCGTTTGAGCTTATTTTCAGCCGTAATTTTTCACGGAATTTTCCGGAATTTTCATTTTTTGTTTTTCATTTTTGACCCACTTAGAGGCGGAATTTTCGAAAAATCTCAACGGATTCTTGTTCGCACGATCACTCCCGATCGTTTGAGCCTATTTTCAGCCATCTTTTTTTGACCACTTTTTGGCCTGAAAAATAGTGGGTTATAACCTCATGCCGAAAAAATTTTTTTGCCCGTAGGACATTCATATTTTCAGGGATTGTAGAACTCGGAAAAAAAACACTTTCTGTCGACCACTTTTTCCAATTTCCCTCGGGGGGCGGAGCTATGGAGCTTCAAAAGTACCAAATTGGTCACTTTTGAACCCCTATAACTCCGGAAAAACTCAATATGTTCCCATGAGCTTCTCACCAGAGATAGCCCTCGTCCAGGGCTACAAATTATATTATGGGGGTGACTTTCTATCTATCTCGGTTTTCCGGCTATGCTTGCCTAAAGTTCGGAAAATCGTTTGCAGACCAATCTTTAGATGCCTGGGAAATCGTCAAAACTCAATTTTCCAAAAATGTAATAATGCAGAAATGTAAAGAAAAGTTCAATCTAAGTTTTGAATCTTTTTTGGAATTTTCCAATAGGAAATACGGCGTTTCCAGGAACAACGAAAAACATCGATTTTCGCATGTTTTAAAATGGGAATTTTCCAGATTTCCCAATGGAATTTTCCAATGCCCTATTTATCACTGGTAGTAGACTATATGCCACGTACTTTAAGCCTCATCACAACATTTTAAGTCTAACAGTTTTTCCACAATGACCGCCCAAAGTTAGGCTTACACGAAAATTCCCAAATCTTAAATCGGTCATAATTCGTCCCATAGATTTTTCACAGAAAAAGTCCAGAAGCTTTATTGTGCGCCTTAAGATTCTCTATAAAATGGCCATAACAAAATTTGGCTACCTAATTTTTTTGCATCGTGAAAATCAAAAAGCTCGTTTTGAAAAATTCCGGGTATTTTCTCCAGCCCAAAGTTGATGACTTACGGATGTCTAATAGCCATAAACGGATTTAGATGGTAAAAGTACTGTGGGAGTGGTACTGAAAATTTTTCCTAACTATTACAGTTTTCCCGGCATTTTCCGATTAAAATTAAAGTTTTCCGGATTTTCCTGAAAAATTCCAGATGTCTTGGTTAGAATATTAGAAACGTTTTTTACCACTAGAGGAACCAAATCTATTTACGGGTTTTCCCAGAATTTTCAAATAACGGTTTCATAGGAATGGTGAAAAATCCATGTTTTTATGTTACCAAAAGTTAAAGATGAAGAGTTAAAAAGACTATTTTATTTTTTATAAGAAAATCACTATTATTTATTAAAAATTAATTAAAAATTTTAATGTTTGTAAAATATGTGTATAATAATATAATATAAAATATATAAATTATGCTAAGCTTTAATAACGTATAATTGCGATAATTTTATGTATAATATATTTAAAATGCATTTATAATATTTAATGCTACAATAATTAACTAATATATAAATATTTTTCAAGGCTATGGATTTTCTCTCTCTATCTCTCTTTAAATAACACTTGCTGAATGGTTCGGCAATGCTTACGAAAAAAAATTGTGAATTTTATAATCTATGCTTTAATTAATTTTAATGAAATGGTAAATTGAATAAAATATTTTGTTATAATAAAAAAATCTGATGAAATGAAATCTTTAAATAATACAATACACTAAATTTATAATTTCAACTTATTAATAATACATAATTATAATTATTTCATAAATTTTAATAATAGAACGTGTGTGTGGAATAGAAAATGTGGAATAGAAATTTAAATAATGAAATAAGTTTCACAATATATTGTTGATCAATTGCTATCATCTCCTCGTCTTATTTTTAATAATCAATACTTTCAATTAGTTACCAATTAAGCGATAAAATTGCTATAGGAAAAACTTCAATATTACCCAATTTAGTTTGTCATTGCAATAGTGGTATTGAACATAGTTACACTTATGTAGCTAAATTACTATATTATTTATGATGACAAGAGGAACGTTATCGATAATGATAAATTTTACACATACCGATAATGCCGGAAGTTCTTCAATCGTAAGAAAATAGTTTCACAAATTATATAACAATCTGAATTTTAAAGATGATCCGCAATGTCAGCAATAAAATACAAAACGAATGAATTATTGAATTAAAAAGCCAGAGCTTGTTAATTCATTGGAAATGATATATCAAGCAATTTCAGTTTGCTTGCAAGCGATGGGAAAAGTGCAAAGCATAAAGAAGGCAAATGGGTGTTACCCATTAATTTCTTGAACGCAAAATAATGAGATGAGATTTGAAATGATATGACAATTTTCTTGATTAATTTCCAGCATTTTTTTGCATAAAATTTTAACTGCGTTTGAAAACAACAATCAAAAATGTATAAAACCAAGTCAAACTCTACTACCATGTTTTTCTGCGTTATACAGTAAATACTGTATTGAATATGGTTACACTCAACCATCAGCAGTTATTCGTTTTTAGTTTTGCAAATGTGCAAAAATAGGCCATAAACATGTACTGACCAACAAAAATACAGCAAAACTACAAAAAATAATCATAGAGATTACAATTTTTGTTCCGATCAATGGAGAAGTTGATAATGCCAAAAAATCACTCTGTAAATATTATGCTGCGAAGTAAGTAAATTAGCAGATAGGTTAAGAGTTAACCAAAAAAGTTTTCTGTAATCCAGCATTTGTGACAGATTGCCTAAATAAAATAATTTAATAGGTACCGCACGAATTAACCGCGTAACAAGTGTCACAAAACGGGTATATTAGATATGCTCAATTATTAAAAAAAAATGGATTATTTACTTATAATTGTTTGAGGTTTGGATTGTGAATTGATCGGAGTCAACCTCTTTAATTAACATATGCAAATCATTATAATTATACCTAATAAAAGGTAATACCTTTTGCATTTATAATAGCTTAACTGTAATCAATATACCGATAATAAGAGTATAATCAAAATGTTATTATCCAATAAGGCGATAATCACGAAAATCATTGTATTGAACAACGAAATTGTTAAACTAGAACGGTATTAATAAAGAAGGTTTTATTACATAAGAATGACTATAGCAATAAAATCTGATTCTTACATAATCAAATACACAAATGTTACGTTATTTTAGCTATTTCGTTATTTCGGTTCGCAACGCCTAAACTATAAAAAAAAATCTACTGTTTGTGTATTTGGTTACCGCGTTACCGGTTACTGAAACTAGAAAACGAAATCGTTTTTTAAGAACTAAACCCAAAACGAACTAGAAAAATATCGACGATTTTCTATTCCAATGTCTACTTACACACAACGACCTGCGGTTTTTATTAGATTTTTATAATTTATAAAATAGATATTATTATATTTTGTTCCTTTAAATTGCTCTATATACTCTCTTTTCATTGTTTCTAATTTTAATTACGTAAATATATTATCTAATTAAAACAAAAAATTTATCTAAAATTAAAATTATTCTAATTTAAAAAAAAATTATATTAATAAAAAAAAAAACTGTCTCTTATTTTCTTCAATGCAAATAATTGTTGTTCAATTGTTGCTCTCTCTCTCCCTCTGTTTATTAAGGAATGATTATTTCTGAACTTGGTACAATATCTGTTGAATATAAACTATGTAAAATACTTGAATACCATACAATTTGATCATTTGAATTTGTGCCAGCAATAACGTGTCCAATAAATGGTGATTCACGTGTACGCAATATACATTTGTTGATATCTGTTTCGATTAATGTAATTGCCCAACGTAATTGAAAATCACGCTTTTTTTCACAGCCAATATATGCAATGGCTTTTGTTAAATCAATTTCGAGTACTGTTACAATTGCATTTTTTTCTTTTTTCATAACAATTATTTTATTGTCATTTAACTCTAGCGTATAAGATTTTAATGATTTTGTTTTACGATCCGCAAATTTTAATTCTTTATTTGGTGATACAATTGGTAACATTTTTAATGCACGTTCCACTTCTTTTAAATACCGAATGGGTGCCAATTGTAAATAATTATTTTTACGATCCGATTCTGGCCAATATGACCATTTTAATACAATGTCAAATACTTTTTCTTTATAATGTAATGGTCGTTGTAATTGCCCATTTAATATAATTTCACTTAATGTAACGTCATGTGGTTCTTTTTTCAATTTCATTGATAATTCTTTGCACACATCGTAAACCGTTTTTGTTGGTGTTAGTGTTACATTAATTTGTTGTTTATCATCATTGTCAATACTATCTGGACACGCATCAATGGTTATCCATACCTTTAAATCACCAGATTTTTTAACAGTATCCGATAAATTTTCAGCGGCTGCATGATATTTTTGTAATACATTTAACATAATTTGTTCTTTTGATATTTCTTCCACTGATAATTGATATAAATTTTTATATAATACTATTAAATCGGCTATACAATTAGCTTCTTTTTGAGAATATTGCATTGTTTCGGCACGCTAGAAAGAAAAAATTTTTTTTTTAAACATAAGTTACAATTTAACGAAAACAACATATTTAAATAATTCGGGGGGTATCGCATCAGATCCGAATATGGGTATCTGTTCTTCACCCAACCGAGTGGGCTATGTTATTGCATACTCAGGCATACACCCCTCGCTTAATTCTTAATAAATCCCACATAAAAATAATAATTCAAAATTTACTTTATCTTGTAATAATGTTGGTCCCCATATCATTGCTAAATTATCAACACCCATTTTATTACGATTACGTTGTGATTGTATAAAATTTAAATGGCCAATTAATTTTTTCAGCGTATGATATTCAATGGTTGGCAAACGTTGTAGTAATTCTTTATAGGCACGTAATTTTTCTGTTTTCGATTTCATTTCACTAACACTTATAAAACTTGCTGAATAACGTCCAATTAAACGATCCGGTAAATCACGCATAAATCGTTTTAATGTATTGGCTGCATCATGTTCATTATATTCGGTACGTGTTATTTGTACACTAAATGCATCCATACGAAATAGATTCAGTAATTTATTAATAGAATTTTCTGAACCCGATTTACGAAATATTCCCTCTGATAATGAACCTAAAATCGGATTTTAATAATTAACATATATATATATTTATATAAAAATAAAAGTGTGAATTATTAAATATCTAATTTTCTTACCATGTGCATAAATAAAATTAATACATTTATCAACTAAAACTGGTACATCATCTTTTGTTAATTGTTGATCTTTTAATGACGGTCCATTATTGTGGGCCACTTCTTTTATAATATGTCGCCAAATCTATTATAACAAAATATAAAAATTAAAAATAAAAATATTACCATAATATTGAATACATTATAAATTATAATTAAAAGAGAATAGCAAAATTGTAATTCCATCTCGTTTTCAAACTGTATACATTAACTAATAAAGGGTATTTTATTGTATCCTAATTCTAATTTTTGTCCTATTTATAACGAATACCATTTAAAAGGTACAAATATTTTTCTTTGAATTGAAATATTAGCTATTCAAACTTTTAAAATTGTTGCACAGAAGTTACATCTTTGAGAAACAGATGTTTTTAATTTTTAAACATTTGACTGCATTTTCCAGAAATTATTATAAGTGATTTCCAAATATCACTATCCTAGAAATTTCAAGTAGTTGTTTAAACTCGTACAAATAGGTCTAATTCGAAAAAAATATGTTTCATGTAAATTGCGTTAGAGAATCGAGAATACTTGATCGTGCGACGACGGTGACTCAATGCAGGGTAATCGAAATGAGAGTATGTTCATTTTAAAAGGCATATCGAAAAATCAAACTTGCTTCAAATATTATCGGGTATCAATTTTAAATGTTTTTCGGCTGAATAGACATGTTTGATTTTCCATATAAATTTGGAATAACCACGAAAAAGGTGGTGGCTAAATTCGACTGGCTGTACGCCATTACATAATTTTGCACTATACGAGAATAAATATAAAATTATTTGTATTAATAGAATAAAAGTAAAAAGTTTATAAAGTTAAATTTGTTTAACTACAGAATGTGAACACAAAAAATTTACGCTAATTTTTACCTTCAAAACAATTTAATAACACCAACACATACAAAATCCTTAATTAATGCAGCACAAAAATACAAAAAATTAACTACTTTTTCAATCAAACAAAATTATTAAAAGCAAAGAAAAAAAAACCCAAACCAAATCATGTACCTTTGTTTCACGTGGTGATGTCATTATAAAATACATTGAATATGGTGGACAATCAATCATTAACATTGGTCCAGTTTCAACGTGTAAATTTTTTATGGAATCATCACATTCTTTAAGTACTAAACATCTGGCTTTACGTAAATCCATACACTCTAAATTCATATCATTATTTGAATAAAATAATAATTTACGTTTTTGTTTTTGTAATAGAATCCAAGCACCCGACCATTCAGCAGTTATTAAATTCTATATAATATAGAAAATATACATAAATGTAATTATTAATAATAATATATTAAAATAATTTGCTGATAATTTACCTTTAAGTAACAACAACCGGCACGATAATATTTACATGTAAAATTACTTGGAAATACATCGGTCATACAATCCAATAATTTTTGCATCCATATATAACGTTCGGATTCTTTGGCAACACCATACAAATGACATACACGTTGTGTTTTACAATTACCAGAATTATTACTTGTCATAATAATATTTGGATTACTTGTATGTTGTATCATATTATTTTGGTTGCCACCATAATAATGATGTTTTGGCAATGCCGTTGTTATCTCAAAACAATGTATGTCAACAGAATTATTTGAAAATTTATGTGTACTAACACATTGTATTGTTGTTATATATTCCATGGGTATATTTTCTTTTGGCACCTTAAAATCTTTATCGCAAAATGCTTGAAAACGACGGTCACGTATATATGCTTTACGTGCATGTAATTCTTTAAATATATCTTCAACAACACCGGACGGCAAACGAATTAAATGTCCTTCGTGTAATACTAAACGATTTGTTAGTTTTGGTTTTGGTATCATTTCTAATAATGTTTTTACATCATTTTGATTATTATTGCTATTGCCATTAGTGCTATTATTATTATTTGAGTTATTTTTTATCGATGATTGTTGTTGTGATGAATTTTTAAAACTAGTTTTACGTTTTAAACCTAAATTTATACCTTCCATACGATTCATAACATTTGAAAACATTAATTTCATTGATGATTTTGGTGAACGTTTATCATCTTCTTTTTGTTCTTGTTCTTGTTCTTTTTGTGAATTTATTTCTTTTTGATTTATCGCTGATAATGGTGATGATGATGATGATGATACTACTGATGTATCAATATTACCGATAGCTTCATTATATGATGGTGGATCAATTTTTATTATATCTTTTTTATCTGTTAATTTATTTTCTATACGATTTAAATTTAAATTCGTATTAGTAATTGGTTCGTTTTGTTCTAATGAATCTCTGACAAACCAATTTGTACGCGATGGCATCGGATGACTTAAATCAATTTGTTCTGTTTGTTGATTGTCTAATGAATTTAATGATTCAGAATCAGTTGCTAAATATGGATGTATAATACGATCTTCATCATCTAAAATATTTTCCATACTATCAGATCTTAAGCGTAAATTTTGATGTATAATGACGGCCTTACGTTCAGTAGTGAGCGGTGGTGGTGGTGCAGGTTTTTGTAAATTTTTATTTTTAGATTTTTTACTTATTTGCAATGGAGTAGTAGTAGTTGTTGTTGTTGTTGTTGTTGTTGTTGTAGCAGTTGTTGTACTATCCATAGATGCTATAACATTTGTGGATTCAATTAATGGGATTGAATCTTCATGCCGTTGTAATGATGATGTTGTTGCATCTAATAATTGTTCATCATCGGATAAATCAATACTTTGATTATCATCATAATTTGAATCATCTGTTATTGTACCATATGTTGCTTCACCTAATAAATTTTCTAATAGAATTAATTCATTACTTTTATTTGATATAATTTGATTAACTGTTGTTGTAATTAAAGGATCAAATTCAATTAGTATATCGGTGGGAATATTATCATGTATCGTATCTGTTACTGTTTCCGATGATGTTGCTATGGATGATGTGGGTAATAATTGAACAGAATTTATATTATCAATTATTGAATTATTTAAATTATTTGCAAATGATGTTGATGGTTGTGGTTCATCTATTAATTCTTGATTTTTTGAACGTTTTTTTCTCGGAATTGTTTGTGGTTGTAATAATATACCTTCATTTATATCTTTTTCATATAATAAACCATAAACTGGTTCTTGCCGAAATACTGGCGTTGATAATACGTTAGTATTTGATTTTATATTAATACTTTTTTCACAATTTTCATTTGCATAGATTGGTTCCGGTGATGAACTATACCCAATAACATCATTGTCATCAGAATCTTGTTCATGAATAACATTATTATTATTATTATTATTACCGGTATTAGAAACATCGTAAAATGACCATGATTCACTTTTTGATGTATTAAAATCGGGAATTTTTAATTTTATATCATCTACATTTTTCTTCTGTCTTATTTGTTGGATATCATTTGAAACATCACGTGAAAATATTTTTGGTAGACGTTCTGCAGACGTTAAAGATGAAACAGAAACTGATGATGATGATGGTTTTATACGAATTTTTGTCATTTCATAATCGTCCGGTGGACGTCGTTTTATTTGATTTGATTTTTTTATTTTTCCATATCCATTTTCATCTTCATCTTCTTTATTATTATTATTATTATTACTATTATTATTGTTATAGTTAAGTATTGGTGCCGGAAAATTTGGACACGGTAAATCTTCACCTGAAGAAGAACTTGGAGAATCAGGACGATTATTATAAATATTATTATTGAAAGAAAATGTTTTTTTATTAATTATTGTATTTTCATAAATACTGGAATCGATTGTATTTTTTGTATTATTAATAATTAAATTAGGTGTTGTTGGATTGGCTATTGTTGGTGTTGATGGTGCTGTTGGAATTGAAGTAGTGGGTGGTGCCAGTTTCATAATAGGACTACTACGTGTACCAATTGTACTAAACATACTTTGTGTTAAATTTGTGTTTCTTTGAAATGATGGTGGGGGTGGCGTTGGTATGGACTGTGATGGTGATGGCGATGAAGCTAACGATATTGGTGGTAATGATTGTAATGATGTTATACTACTATTCATACTTTCTTCATATGTTGGACATGGATATAAATATAAATTTGTAGATTTATTATTTGATGTCATCGATGAAGTTGATGACGGCGATGGTGATGATGATGGTGATTTAAATTTAGATGAAGATTTTGGCACTTCATATGAAGATTCAAAATCACTTAAACTTGGATATATAAATATATTATTATTATTCATTGCTGTAATAGCAATTGAACTATTGGCAGTATTTTTTGTAATTGGACTGTTAAATGAAATTGATGAAAATATTACATCATCGGGTGGTAAAGTTTGTGGACGATCCGCATTAAATTCAGGCATTCTTTTACCATCATTATCACCATCATCACCATTACCACCACCACCACCACCACCATTACTACTATTACTACCAATTTTACTACGAACATTCTTTAATTTTGTAGCTGCATTTTTTGACCGTTCACTACCCCATGTACTTATAAATTCAATTGATGATTTATGTATTTTATCTAATTTATGACGTGCGCCTTTTGTACGCACCGCAACTCTTTCTGTTATTGATTCAGATAAAAGTTTTGACGTTGTACCAAGAGATTTCAGCAATTCTCTGGAAAAATATATTAATATATTTTTCTTTTATAATTTTCACAATTTTCAATTTTCTATTTTCTATTTTCTATTTTTATAAACTACAAATAATAACAATTATTATATACAAAAACACACATAAGAATAATTTGATGATAGTACAGATAATATTTACAATAGAAAATACTATATATGTGAAATGTTGTTAAAGCGAACCATCATAAACAATAACACCCCAACAACAACAACAACAACAACAACAAATTAATTATTTACAATTTATAAATTATATATATAAAAAAAAGGAAAAAAAAGGCAAAAAGTCCTAGTAATTCTAAAAAATAAAAAATAAGTTATATTAAAAATATTTAGTACAAATTAAGCAATTTTTAATCTTATGTATTTTGTCATAAATTTTTTTAGATTTTAATATCAATTCTTAAATTATTTTGTTAATTGTGTTGCACTCTAAAGCAAATATTTGTAATAGGATTTTCTTAAGCCAACTCGTAACTAAACTAAAACAATTTTTTGGATATTAAATGATCGATTTTACATTGATTTGTGAATATTTGTTACATAATATGTTTCCTTAATTTCAATTATATTTATATTAATGATTAGCCCATAATTCGTATGTGCAAGCATTGTTAATCTTTATGAAGCACGCAACACCATATTCCATAAACGACTATATCCCACTTTTTAATAGCGCGGGCAAGGAGAGGTTATTTGTCTAATTACATATTTTACATTTCATCTGTAAATACCAATCTTACATGTGAAAGTGTGAGCTAGTTCATACATTATCTCATGAACCGGACCAGATTGAAACATGAATCCCACAATGACTGAAAAACCGAACCCTTTATATATAGTTCATATTGGGATATAGATTTTTTTATAATTTGGATATTTGGGATGTTTTGGAATTATAAGTAACCAAGGTACAATTTTTCTGCCGAATAGCAAAACTACCCCATGTCGTCAAATCCAAGTATTTCATGGATAAGTGTTTATATAATCACATTTTCTAGCTACATATACAAAATCCGTTTAATATATGACACAAGAAATATCATATTATTGAACCATTATTCATGCAAATCAATTTGTATTTTGAAATTTTTTTCAAATTATTTACATGCAGTACTTTGACGAAAAATTAATTACAATTATAGTCGACCCTACATTTTTCACGTAAAACCACATTTGAATCGTTTTAGCAGATCATCAATTATAAGATTACATATATGATGTAGTTCAATCCAGTAAATTTTGGAAGGAAATAACAATTGATGCCGTGAACATGTAAAAACAAATACAGCTTCGGTATTTTGTGCGGTCAAAACGGTATTAAGTGTATTATGAACAGTTAAAACCTGGTGAAATTATTAATAATGAACGTTGCCCGCATAATTTGAACAATGAATTGATCGGCAAGTGATCAACATGTGCCACACACAAGACACGAAAGAACTATTTTGTTTGAAAATAATATATATAGGAAAACTATTTAAGATATACTTTCAAAGCATTTGACTGTGAAGTGTCACCCTATCCCCATTATCTTCACCAGTCATACTATTTGTTTTTATCGACGTCAAACACACTTATAACTCGAAAAATGCGTCGGTGAATAGAATATTTTGGTGGGATGGGTAAAAAGTGTAGCTATATAGCAATAGGCAATTGATAAATTATACTATAATTAATTTGAAAGATACAAATGAAATATTTACTAAATTTAATAGAACAAACCAATTTCTAAGATTAATTACTAATTCGATGCCTTATATACTATATAAAAATCTACTATACAATTCAATTCTACATATGAATTAATAATTACATAGCTTACCCAGGTGAAGTTGTATTATATTTAAGAATTTGTTCATCAGTTGTGGTCGTATCCATATCAACACTTTTATCTAATGATGAAATAGTTGAATTCGATAAATTTACTTCCATCGATAAATTAATACTTGACTCATCGTCTGGATCTCTATTTCTATCATTATTGCTATTGCTGTTGCTATTGCTATTATTATTATTATTATTATTATTATTATTACTATTAGTCGGCAATTGTTGATTATTATTTAATATTTTCACGTCATTAACAATATTATTATTCTTATTTATATTATTAATTTTTTCTGGAATTTCGGGTGCTTTTCTTGTTACATTTATCTTTTTACTAATGGCACCCGAATTTTTTTGTACATTACTGTAAATATCTGTTGTTTTTATTGTTGGTGTTGTTGTATCATTTGAATTTGTATAAATATTATCATTTAATTGCAGCTGTTGTTGGTGTTGTTGTGTTTGTCGTCTTGGTGCTGGTATTGGTTTTAATTTATTTTTATCATCAACTTTATTATTTGTTTTCGTTAACAATGGCATAACAGCAGCATCTGTAATAGTTGTAGTAGCTGATGATGATGCAGCGGATATATTTTTAATTTTAATTTTATCTTGTGTTAAATTGTTTAAATTTGTTAAAACATTTTTATCTTGATTATTATTTATTATAGAATTATTATTTAAATTTGGTTGTTGTTGTTGCTCTTCTGTTGTTAATTGAAAACTTTTTTTATTTTGATTTTTTAATTTATTTAAATTATTATTTATTTCATTATAATTTTCATTTTTAATAATAATATTTTTATTTATTAAATCAATTGATACATTTTCATATGCTGTTTTAGTTTCCGTTTCGGCGTCGGTTGGCGGTGAATTTGTACTTAATTGTCTTCTGGGCCGTGGTACTGGTATTGGCCGATTCGTTGGTTTATCATCCATGATAATTAAATGGCTAAAATGAAAATATTTTTTGATAAAATTAATAATATTAAGTTATTTTGTATGTAAAAAGACAAAAAACAAAGTAATTTTAAATTATATATTGCACACATTTGGTTACTGTCAACATATGCAATATTCGTGAAATGTTTTGTTACCGTATAAATAATACATAATATTTATAAATCTGTTCAGCTACTGGCTATATGCAAACTACATTTTCTTTTAAAGAAGGTTCTGCAAACGTTCAGATGAATGGCAAAAGGTATCTCATAGTTCATATACCAATTTTTGTGTGGATTTGTTTACATATTTTTTCCATTTATTTTTAGTTAATATATGAAATGAAATACTTTTGTTGATGAAACAAAGCACATTTGAAATCTCATTTGATTAAATCATAAACAGTTCAAAAATGCTTATTCGATTATACGATTCAAAAAGTGTTGTCTAGAAATAATTTGTTTTATAAGTGGTGCAATTGTTAATGCATTTGTATATTATTATCTTGAACGTCCTGGATATCGTAAGTCAGGCAGTTGTTGTGATAATGCATCACTTAGCATCGTGCGACAATTATCATTGATTCATCAGATTTTAACTTAATTTGGAGATGAATGAAAACCAATTTACATCAATTAAATACTTTAAAGTTGAACAGTCGAAGAATGCAATATACTCAACAACATTTCAATTAGTATCATGAAAATTTTGATGCACTGATGAAACGTACAAATCATTTGAGAAAGTATGTTTCGAATAAATAAAACTATTTTCGTAAATATAAATTAATTATTTACATTTTAATCCCCAACTCTGGTTATTTTTCGGACAGAAGATGTAGGTGTATAATAAAGTATAGAATAGAATCGTGTAGCTCTAATTATTTGTATACTAATACAAAATTATATAACAATAACAATAAAATAAAAATATGATTCATTCTGACAGTATTTCTTCAAATAACAATACTCTAAAAAGTCTACAACACCATTTAAAAATTAGATATATAACATAATTATATTTTATTTATATTATTTATTTATTTGTTTCAATACAAATTTATTTAATTACATTTATTTCTTTATAATTTGTATATTTATATATGCGATAAACAAACACACATACATACACACACAGAGACAAACAGTTGCACAAATACTTAATTATGATTGTAAATTTATCATTAATTAAATATTAACTATATATCACGATAAGAATAACATCTATATTTGCTATAGGCAACAAAATATATAATTTGATAATTTCTAATTTGATTTTGATTTGAAAATAAGCCTAATAACTTCTAGGCAACTATACAATTTGGATATTTCTCAACGTATTTTGATCGAATTTAGTATGCATGTAGGTGCGTGAAATCAGTTCATATGAACAGTTCCTAAGTATATTCTGGAAAATCAATTCCCATTCGCAACGTACGTACTAAATTTCACTAAAATCAGATGAAAAATAAAGTGTTCTAGTTATGTAGTTATACCTAATATTTAATTTATCATATTCAGAAAATAGTTGCGTAGATAATTTTTGCTATAAGCAACAGTTTCGATCACTAAAAGTTTCTCAAATCGGAAGTTTGGCTGTATATTAAATCGTTTTGTATGAACAGCATAAAATAATTAAATTACAATGCAATTCAAATTGCATTATTATTAATTAATACATTATAATGAGTTAGTTTATAGTTTAGTAAAATTTACACATATGCATTTCGAAATAATAAATAAAATTTCTTACAGTGCTGGCTATATATGAAAATATATAAATACAAAAACGATTGGAAAAAGTAGTAGTTTCTTAAGTATATAGTTTCACTGCAAATTATGCTATTACTTGATAAAATTTGATGATTTAATTAATGGGATTATATAAAAACAATTTTCAGCATATGGGAGGAGTATATAACAATTTACCAATTGTTCTGCGAATTATCAAAAGGCTTATTTTTTAATATGAGTACTTAGATTAAGATGAAATTCGGATATGTTGTAGAACTCGAAAAACAACGAAAAACTATAAGATGTAACATTTTTAGTTGCCCAATTTTGGTTCTACTGTTTACATTCGTTCTTATATATTTTACATATCGCCCAGCCCTAAATATATATTATAGTATTACATTATTGTGATTGCATTCACAAGGAAATATGTGACGACTTTATTCTACGAACGTTTGCTGTATTCCTACAGGTTAATGGTTGTTATTTTATATATCTATATACATAAAAATATCAATATAGCACATATACAACATATTTATAAATAATATAATGTGATTTATCTAATTTACAATTAGTAATAACTTTATTTATTCTTATCAGATTATCGTGCTTATTTTGTGGTGTGGCTAATTGAATTTGATTAAGTTAAAATAAACCGATACACAACACTATATAAGACTATATAGGTGTAGACTGTATACAAACACATATATACGCTTATTACGAAACATATTTGTTTACAGAATGTTATTTTCATTATGGCATCTTTTGAATCGGAAAGTTAGAAAAGTTTCCTAGATTGATTTATTTAAAATATAATGTGAAACAGAAAAATTGATGTCAATTTTATATATGATATGATATACCATACTTATTTCATTCAGCTCCACGTGCGAAATTCGCACTCGGATGGTTGTGGCGTGCTGCGGGTTTTTTGCCGCAATAATCTGAAAGGTGGTTATAGAGCATAAAGCTACCCGTGCCAATGGATTATTTAGCAGCCTGATAAAATTGCATGATGTAATTTCAAGCGATCGTCAAATAAATAGTATATGCATAGAATCGTTGATTTTCATAGTGTATTATTCCTATCACTGGTTGTTTGTTATGAGTGATTTATATGTATTCAACATCAAATTTTTAACGCACTACATGTTTTTTTTATTAAATTAAATTTTTTTTAAAATAAACACTTCACGAAAACAACAAATAAAAGCGTAGGTGGTTGGTTTTTTTTATCAAAATACAATTATTAATTTTTCTTTCATTCTACACATTCCTTTTTTTTTCATAAAAATAAAATAATATATAAAAATTTCATAAATAGTTTTGAATGTTTGTTTTAGAAATTGTCCGGCAAAATGCTGTCGAAATGCTTGATATAGCTGTTGCCAGGCAAAAAGAAAGTATTATTTCAGATGGTGTGCTTTATCATTCATTGTTCAATCATGTTGTATAATTTACCAAATTGTTCCGAAATGGGATCCTGAAGCAATTTTATGTTTTAATTTAAATCGATTTTAAAACTGTTTGGCAAATGTCGAAAGCAGTATATAAACAGATTGCACGCATAAGTTTATTCCTTCAGTCGACATAATTCGAAATAAATAAAAATAGCTTTCTTGTTTTGTAATTATTTATTTTAATAATAAAATTTTAAATTGAAAATAATTGTTGTTTACATATGCTTCAGAACCCCACTGTCGAAAGTTATATGTTTATAAGATTAATTAATAATGCTGTTTTATATGTGCAGACATTGGAAATCTCTCTGAATAAAGCGTCTAACACCACATTCTCAAAGATTTTCAATTTTTTATTATATATATACATATATAAATTTCAGAATTAAATACCGCATTTAACTATGGTGTTCCTCAAATTGTTTCCAAATTTTATTCAGACGATATGGCATTTTTTCTTTTTAAATGCGAGTGCTAGATGGATTTTCAATTCAAAATTTATACATTTTTACGTTTTTCATATGATCAGTAGCAGTGTAATTGCGTATACAAACAGCATTCAAGCAATTATTATATCGCTATGTAACATAACAAGTCTATGTTTTGAATATCATATCATTACAGGAAACTTGCATTTTATCTATTGCCTGTTTGCATTACTATATTTTTACATAGCATCACTGTAATTTAACATAGATGCAATTCTACACACCAGATTCAAACAACAGATTAACCCTGAATATGTTTCAAATCCACGGAATTCACCAAATGTCTTTATTCTGTTTCCGTACATAAAATAGTATCTATAGCTGGATAATCTTAACAACAAACTCCTATTTTGCGTACTTATAATTCTAAAGTGATTTTCAAAGTATGGAATACCCTTGTAATAAGTAAGTGTATTGACCTAAACGAAAATTAAGTTGAAAAAATAAATTGATGTTAGTACAAAAAAATATAATTCTTTCTTTTATTTTTATTTTAATTCAATATAGATCTAATGATAAGGATGCAGACATATTATCTAATTAAATTATTAGTTATTTCTTACTCAATAAATTACTATTTGATAATAATTACCTCAAATTATTATAAACAAAAAAACGTAAATTGATGTAAAGTATTATGTTATTAAACTTTGAAAACATACCGTTCATACAATGTGATAATAAAATTATTATTGTGTCTTATTTCCTACCCCGAATTAACTTTTTCGGGGGAAAATAATAAAAAAAAAAAAACATATCAAGAACAATAATAAGAAACTACATAGCTTCGTATTATTGCATTGTATTGATAATGGAAAATGATAAAACAATAAGTGTTAAAAAAAATGAATATGATTCAACATATCATACAAAAATAAATAATTATATTAGATTATGTTATGAACAATTTCATTATCGAATAACAGGAAAAAAAAATATAATAATCATTGTGATAATAACATAGAGGGTTACGGATAACAATGATAAGATATATTTGATTATTTGATATAATAATATAAAATATATATAACACATAAATATTTGTAATTTCTTCTCGATATCGCTAGTTTCTGAACTTCTTATTATAAATTGATAATGTAAATATAAAAATCAAATTTAAAATCATAATTTAATTAATAAATTATATAAATATTAACCAAATGATTCATAGACAAAAAAAGACAAATGATTTTTATTTAATGTATCCCCTGTCGTGAATAGTTTTAAGAAAATTTTACTATATATATTTTTATTTTTATTTCATCCCTAAATCTATTTTATAATTAATAATTAAATAATATAAAATCACTTACATTAAATTAGAAATTTTTGCAAAACATATGCAATTTTAAATATAACATCCATCAATCAAAGCATCCGCTCAGTGCATCAACATAGAAAACGTAGAGAAAATAAACTTGTTTTTTCCTATTTATAATATTCTTTTGTTCTATTTTCTTATCAATAATAATTTATGTTTTAAGACAATTCTTGATTAAACAATAGAAAATAATAATTACACATTTTAATTTATTCCGTATCCATAAAATTAAAAAAAATAATTGTACTGAGTATTGGTTAAAATCAAGTTAAAATAATATTTATTTTAAAACTATTTAATTAAAGTATTAGAAATATAAAATATATAAACTAAAAACAATAAAAACTAGAAACCTATTTTTTTTATGAATCACTTTGACTTTTTTTTTAGTTTAGAAATTCATTCTAATTTTATTATTCACTTCAACAAAACCATTCGCAACAAATGAAAATAGATGAACAAAAAACGCCATTAAAAAATTGTGATTGCAATTTCGCAAAATAAAAAAAACATATAAAACTCACTTTTTTTTTATTATATACTGCAAAATATTTGACATATACAAAAAACGCAAACAAACGCCTATAGAATTTAGAATCGATGTTTTTTTTTATTCAGAAAACTGCATTACCATTATTAAATGTCACATATTATATTTGAAAAAAATACCAAAACATTTTTTGTTTTATTTATTATTGGACAAAAAGCAGTTTTATTTTAGTTTTCATATAAATATTTTATAAATAATTTAAAAATAATCGTCAAAGAAATGAAAAAAAATAAAAAAAAATATATATATATAATAAATAATAAATAAATAAGCCGTCACCAATATTGTGTCTCATGGGGATCATCCTGGCACATTAATAATACTACCGATTATATGCGAGTGATTGTTTTTCGATTAATGCAAAACGATTAATTAATTAGTAAAAATTAAACAATAAAAAATACCAAATTATTTATAAATAATTTTGGATAACGGATCTGAATCAATATCCTCTTCAATTTTCTCCGGTGTTAAACCCGTTTTACAACAAATTTCGTCCATACTATGCAAACCAGTATATAATTTTTGCCGTCCTGTTGGTGTATTTGATATACAAATTGGATATTTATTAATACAACGTATTAAATTATGTTTAAGTCCAAATGTCACTAATTTTCTGTAAAGGAAAAACAAATAACAATGCAATGAATTTTTTATATTATATAAAAACAACTATAATATTTGGTAAAATCATCTTAGATGAATTAATTATATGATGGCATTATGCGAAATAGATCTGCGAAAAAATTATATGAAAACGAAAAACTATGCACATATAGATAATTAATTGAACAATATTACCAAATTCAAGAAACAACATAATGTAAGTATATATTTATTACCTTTCATCAATATTAATATCTCTGGGACAAATCCGAGAGCATAATGTCCGTAATGTTACGCCATGTGTCATCGATGAATAAATTTGTAAAATTTTAAATAACGTTGGCAATTGTTGATCCGATGTTTGTTGTAATGCAACATATTTACGACATGCTTTATTTAAAGCATTATCTTTTGTTAAATTTTGTAAATTTCTTGTACACATATAAACATTACTATATTTTAACAATGGATGTAATTGTACAACACCATAATATACTAAATTTTGTACACATGCTTTTACTAATGCATTCTCAACATCTGATTCGGCTGCAATACGTGCAATGTGATTGATACCATTAATATATGGTAAAACCTATGAAATTTTAATAATTAATAAATATAATTATGATTTGCTAAAAAAAAAAAAAAAATTGTACCTGTTGTGTTGTCAAATCCCATATATCTAATGGCATATTTTCATAATCAGGACAAAATAAAGGAACTAAATGATCATAAACAATTGGTGGATCTGGTTGATGTGTTACAATTTTTAAATATATTGTTGTTTCACCTTCAACAATTGTTGTTACCTTTTTTTCATTTAAATCTAATAAAATTTTATTCAATAACATTTTTATACGTTCTTTATCATCGTCTTCTTTTGAGAGAAAACCAGTTTCATCTTCCATCATTATCTGTAATAAAAAAAAAAAAAAAAAGATTTAATATAAGTAAAATAAAAACAATGTTAATTATTAGAAGGACACGGAATTTATATATACAAAATATTCAGCTAATTTCTTAACAACTGGTTCGTATTGTATGGTACGTGCCCATGAATCACAAACAAAACATAAATTAAAATAAAATGCATTTCTGGCATATCGTTGACTATCAATACGTACAGGATATCCAACAATTTTATAACCTAATGCATTTCTATGCAAAAAAAAAAAAAAAAGCAACAACAATTAATTCATTATTTTTGATTCTGCCTAGATCTTATGTGCAGCCAACAGATTTCAAATTTTTTCTACATACACAGTTAGGATACAACGTTGTAATGGTGGTTTAGGTATTATATAAACATTAACAGCATCAAATATTTCTTTAGATACATAACCATCGGGAACTTGGCATGTTATTTTAGAACCGGCAACTGGATGAAATTCACTTAAAAATATACAACGAATTGGTCCTTCGCGTCCACATCCTTCATAGAATTGATTTTGATTATTCGTCATTTTTCTTTTATTTTTCTTTTTCTCTTTTTTATAATTTTTACTATATTTATTTATAAATTATTTGTGTATTAAAGTTGTTTTTTTTGTTTTTTTTTACATGTTTATTGTTTATTTATATATTTTATTTATTTATTTTATAAGAAATTATTAAAATAAAAACAAACACACTGCACGCACATATTAATAAAATTGACAAATTAAAATTTTTTTTGACACTATATTTAAGGTTATGTTAAAGGAAAAAAAAAAAAGAAATTTCCTTAAAAAACCGTGGTAAAAAATGATAAAAAAAATGAGTTTACAGACGTTCATCAATGGGTGCGTTTGTTTCATCATTGGTTAGTTAGCCGATGCCGGTAAGATATATTGTTTAAAAATTACTCTTCTCACTCTTCTCATATAAATATTATAATAAACAAACATCAAAAATTCAAAATGGCTCGTGTTCGTGTGTTGTGTGTATTTTATTTTCTTGGTTTCAATTAAAATTATTTAATTTTTCGAAAATTATATATAATTTTTAACAAATTATAAATATTGTGTATTTATTATTATATTTCATTTTTTAATTGTTTTTATTTTTTTATTGAATTTTTTCTTTTTGTTATTTGATTTTTGTTTTTTTTATTTTTTTTTTTATTTTTATAGGATTTTTGTTTTTTTTTATTTTAATTTTTTTTTTTTTTTTACTTGATTTTTGTTTTTTGTTTTATAAATCTAAAGATAAGGACCCACCAATAAATTCTAAAGTATATTGTAGTTTCTTTTCTTTTTTTTTTTTAATTACATTTGAACTAAATTAATTTCTTTATTTGATTTTAATTTTTTTTATTTGATTTTTGATTTTTTTATTTAATTATTTTTTATTGTTGTTGTTGCAGAAGCAGTTTACAAAAGAAAATACAAAATGTAATTATAATATGGATGGAACAACAAATAGACGCACGTAATTAGTATTCGATTAAACATTATTAATAATTACAATAAATATTTTTCTTTCTAAATAAATGCAGTAAATCAAAAACAAAAAATATGATCATCCCATTTAGGATTGGTTAAATTTGGTACTATTGGTGCTATTGGAAAATAAAAAAATGTAGAAGAAAACTATGTCTATGACCATTAAATCGGTAAATTATTTATATTATTTTTTCTTTCATTTTTAGGTTACTAAAATTCTTACAAATCATCGAATAGAAAATAAGTTTTCCAGTTTATAAAAAAAAGCATTGTTTTGAAAGAAATTTTTTTTTTTATGCCTAGAAAATTATGTGAGGTTATTGTGTAACCTTGGTCAAGTTGAAAAAAATTCTTTAAAATTTTACCAGATTAATTAAACTGGTTAAACTAAAATAAAACATGAATGTATTACTTATCATTAAATAAGGTTCCTGGTTCATAAGTTTGTTCTAGACCTCTAGGCTTGGTTCTCTTGTCTAGAACTGTAATTTAAAAATTATTAATTTTAATTTTAGTTATTTATTTTATAATTATTAATACAAATATGATATCCACTGTTTTTTTTTTTTTTTTAACTCTATTTTCTATTGTCCGTAAAAACTAAATTCCATGCAACTGAGTTTCGAAAATTAACAGAAAATACATAAAATAAAGATGAGGAAAGATAAGTTTAAAACCCTATAATTAGAAAAGTTTCCATTATTTAAAAATAAAAAAAAAAAAGTAAAATTTGATCTCACGTAGAAATTTGTAATAATTTACGTCGCTGAAATCCTCCAATTTTAGCAAATAATTATTTTTGATCATATTTATTTTATAGATTTACTGGTGTTTGCTATAAAAATTAAAAATATTAAAAATGTAATTTTTTACTATAACATAAACATCAACAAGTGATTTTGTTACTTCAAGTCGTATGCCATATACTCCGCTCATGGAATAATAAATCAATTAGTGTGTAATTATCCAAATATATTTGTTTCCTTAACTCCATTATTTTTATATGCATGAAAATAACATAATTTTTATCGTAAAAGTTATATAAATTTCTATGTTGTTGTATGAGGCTCTACCTCTTTCGAATAATATAATATGTTTATGTTTATTTGCAAAATTATGACATCACGTTCGATTCCAGTTTTCGATCTTCGATGTTATAGACATTCTTGATTGATGTCTTAAGTATTAGCTCAGTGATACGCATTGACTATCGAGCATATGTTTACCCATTTCAATGTAATGTTTGTTAGTAGAAGCATTAAAACGATGGGATCTATTGTGAAAGATTTCATTAACTTGAATTCAGAATATTTCACAACTGTGATCTGTTTAAGAATTCCCCATTTATCAATACACATTTTCGTGCCATGCGGTCGGATAACATTTATTCAGTAAATATCGGAACCATAGAGAACTATATTTTTGACCTTTATTTCATGTACAGTACGACCATCATCGAAATAAATTTATAATATGTTAACAAATAATATTTAAATATCATTTGAATTTGAAAAATTGTAAGAGATAGTGGCATTATTATTTCTATGAAATATCTAATGAAATTCAAATATATATGTGTATAATATTTTATGTGACTCATGGGAGTTTTAAAATTAATTTAAATTATTGCAATGTAATATTTTATATGTACATGATGTTTCGTATGTATAAATTATGCGGATTATGGGCGATATAGAAACTGTAATTAATCAGTATGTGACACTGTGTGTCTTAACTGACGAAATCACCTCGAAATCTACTATATCCCCAAACGCATCAACCCTCCTATCGCTGCGATAATAACTTCAGGATGAAATTTAGTTCAACTGAAAGTAGACGCATCCATAATAACAGGCTTAAGTAATGCATGTAATACATTCAGAAATATAATTGAACTATTTTTTATTAATATTTAAAAATTTTTTTTTTTTTCTTTTTAGACATTGAAACGATTGAAGTTGGAAACATAAATATTCACTAATGAAAATACAAATTAGCAAAATCATAACATTTGTATGAATTATGTGTCAGCTTTATCAATTCAACAAATATAATCGAAAAATAAGAGTTAAATATAACATAATTAAGATAAATAAAACATTATAGCATAAAAATAGGAATAAATTTAATATTTATAATAAGTACAATTTTGTATAGCACATAAGTAATAGTTATATATTATAAGTAATAATAAGTAATTATAAAATTATTAATAGTAAAATAGTTTATGGTTATAGTACAACTTTACACAATTTATAAAACCAAGTTGTAAAGTAATAGTTATATTGAAATGGAAATATTTCTAAATGAGCTGCTACTTCAGCTAAAACAATCGGTCATTTACAAATGCATATTTAAAAAATAACACTATTTTTTGTACGCGTAGTTTGTAGTCTCCGGTATTCATGGGGAAAACAATTCTAATATATTTTCATATAAAAACTACTCAACTGAATTATTATATTATTATATTAAAAGTATTGTATGCTCATGAAAACAGAAAACGAATATCCATGGATATTTCGTGTCTGTCGCGCTATCAATGTAATACATTATATCTTCACACACAACACTTTGGTTTATTCACCGACTGAAGAATAATTGAACAAAATAAGACATCTATAAAAAGATAATATCAGATGATGAATAGTCGGTAATTTTCCAATGTATTTGTAATGTATTTGGTAGATGCCTTAAAAACGTATATTACTATTGTGTGGGGTTGACTCGGGTGGGGGACGGGTGCAGGAAGTTTTCAGGACAAACACAATGGATCAATAGGTGTGTCGGTACACTGGAATCTTCAGTATAAGCTCTTCTACAATACCATACCATAATTATTGTTAACGATTACTTGATTACCAATTACTAAGCTGTTAATAATTGACTGTTATTTGTCTGTTTTTATCTTTTGAAATATGTATTTGTAAATGAACGCGTTTATTTTTGCTAATGTCGAATTAATCCTTAAAAATTATCCAAATTATTTTTTGTGCCGCTTAAAGCGTTCAATTACTTTTTCATATATTAACATTGTTAAGTAAATCTCTCGTTGTTGTTAGTTTTTGTGCCAGAAATGTAGGGCAATATCTTCTCTGAAGACGATGATTTAATGTAAGAATTTCACAATTGAAATTGATAATTTACAATTTAATGTTGCAAAAAATATGTTATTATATGTGAAAATACTTCATTAACTTTAAATTACTATATCTCGATCATAAATTCTTATAGTAAATATTTGTCGTCAGAGAAATATTACCAAACATTTCTGGTAAAAAATCTGTACTGCAAGACAGGCTGTATTATTTAAACGAATAAAGGATGCCTTAAAATAAAAATTGAGATAGTAATGCCTACAAAATAATTTGGATAATTTTCATTGATTAATTCAACAATTTTTCTTAAAATACTAATGCCGGTCTTCCAATGAATCGGTAATACCAGAATATAAACCAATTTGGTTTTACTTGTTGCATATAAACTTATATATATATATTTTTGTAATTAGCCAGACATATTTATTGTTTATATTCAATTTCAATATAATTATTAATTGTATGTGGGTTTTAATAATTACTATTAATAATTAATTTGATTATTTATTAAGCTTCTAAAAAAATGTAACTTAAAAATGAATAACAATAACTATATTTAAGTTGGTGGTGATAGCGTGCATAAAGTCATGTGATGTAAATCACTTTTTCCATCTATTGTACTATATTGCACATAATATCTATTTTTATGTTATAAATTTCTGATGGGCACACTACATCATAAATTAAATATTTAAAAATAAGAATTTTAATTTAAATTAAATTAAAAATTATAAGTCACAAACTTGTGAACTGCTAAGAGATCAATAACTTAATTAATGATCGCCAAAACGACTTCAGATAATATTCGTTCTACCGAAGATCTAATAAATTACCTTTCGTGTAATAATTGTAAAATTGTTATTCATTTTGCCGAATCACAAGTTGTTTCATTACGTATCGCTAAACTTTTTGATAGAGTTTGGCATAAAGCTTATTAATTAAATAAGTAAATTCGACTCGTCGGGTCATGATATTTGGTACAAGTGATGATTCAAATATATATAATTAGGGAAAATTAAATTAAGTTAAATTTAACGCTACTAAAATCAAAGCTTGTTTATTTCCCAACAAACGAGCAGTACTGTATTGGCCCAATAGTTTTTGATAACTTATGTTATCCATCAAGCTACCTTAAATATTAATAATAATATTGTATTATATTATTGGATAAACATTAAAAAATGTATTTAAGCGTACGTATAACTATGAAATACTATCACACGTATTTCAAGTTTCGTAACACATTACGGTGTTAGTTTCTATATGCGTTTCGTTTCAACTGTTTATATAGAAAATTGTAATATCGCATCGCCTTATATTTGTGTGAATTTTAACATTTTACACACGTTTTAAAATTACCAGCTGAAATATGTGACATAAAACATAATAAAATAGAAAAAGGAATTTGATGAAAAAAACTTATAATATCATCAAATCATATCCCATACGGGATCTCCAAAAACATTAGTTATTTTATTTTGATTTTTATGTTAAAGGTGTTGCTTTAAGAAAAACAAACATTATATTTTACAATGGATTGAAGAAAATAGTGATATACACGCATCCACAAAAATGATAAACGACGATGAAGTATTTTGAAGCCTTTGAATAATAATATAAAATGAAATTACTGAAATAATAATATACATATTTATTTGAATGTAATAAAAATTTAACATATATTTTATAATATTATATAAACTATTAAAGCTATTATTAAATGAAGAATATTAACTTAATTTAAAAAAAATTATACATGTCTAATTATTTAGTTAATTTCATCAATCCTCTACCTTTAATATCCATTGAAATCTGAAAAGAGAAAAAAAAAAATTTACTTCAAATAAAATATCATTGTTGAAAAGGAAAAGAAAACAAAAAAAAAATATGTAAATAAAATGGTAAGTAATAAAATAAAATGGTAAAATATAAATTTTTATTTAAAAAAAAGAAGAAAAAAAAAAAAAAAAAAATGCGTCTCTAATGGACGTCCTGTAAATAAAAAAAAAAATTATAAAAAATAATTCAACTCTAATGTGATACCCTATACGAAATAAATAAATTCAAAATTTTTGTACCTTATATATCGCAACCGACATACTAATATTAATAACAAGTGTAGTGTATGAGGTAGAGGTGTAGTGTGAATTCATATGTAATATGAAAGTGGCGGGTTCGAAATGCGATGATGGTCGTATGAAAAAAAAAAAAATTATACATAGGTGGCTCCGGCCACTTGTGTATTTACAATTTTAAAAAAATCGGAAAAAAAATAAGAAAAAAAAATCGGAAAAAAATATTAGAAAAAATGTAAACAGAAAAAAAAAGGTAAATAGGAAAAAAAGAAAAGGGAATTTCTTTTTTGCTTTTTTGCAGTCTTGAAAAAGAGTGATGGTTAGCCATTCCGACCGACCTCATCGCTCCGATCCGATTTCTTTTTTCACAAAACGTAGAGCACGTCGATGCGCAGTTTATAGGTTAGCTCCGGACCCAGGACCCCTCCGGGAGCGGAGTTATGGCCATTCTCCGGTACCGATTTTCCCACGTTTGGGACCCCCTAACTCCGGGAATACTGAATAGTTCCAAGTAAGACTAATACCAGTTGTAGTCCTCACCTGGGCCTACAATTTATGGAGGAAAGTTTTTTCCTATCTACAACAGTTTACCGGCTATGGCTGTCCAAAGTTGGGAAATGCAAATGTAGACCTTTCTTCCGTTGGATGGAACTCTAGGAAAAACTCATATATCCCAAAATCTAATGATGCAGAAAGGTAAAGGAAGGTTTAATCTTTACGAAAAAATTTATTTTGGAATTTTCCGATGAGAAATGGGGATTTTCCTAGAACAACGAAAAACATCGATTTTCGCATGTTTTCCGATGGGATTTTTCCAGGTTTCCCAATGGAATTTTCCAAAATCCTAATTATCCCATATAGTAGACTATATGACCTGTATTTTAAGCTATAACACAAGTCTCTAAGTATTATAGTGTTCCCACAATAATTGCTCAAAGTAAGGCTTACCGAAAAAAACCCAAATTTCACCCCTTAATAACTCCGCCATTTTGGATTTCCCAGAAGTGGTCCCAGGGAAAAAAGGTGGCCCTTGTCCTCCTCTATAACATACCCAAAGGAAAAAGGGCTAGCTCTAAAACTCACGAAATCCTATTTTTTCATATTTTGAGTCCATTCCGTACGTCACCACAAAAGTTATGAGACACATTGTGTTTGAAATTCATCGAAATGTCTCAAAACTTATGTAAAAAGTGTTTTTTTTAACGTTTTGGACATTTAAATGTACCAGTAAGTGGTCAAATTCGGACATAACTTTTGCGGTGCCTTTTTTTTTAAATCGAAAAAATGGTCCGATTTACCTGAAAATTTGCAGTTATCTTAATTATAATATTAGAAACACATTTTACAAGAAGTAAACATCGAAATTTTCACGGGTTTTCCCAGAATTTTCATTTAAAGTTTTTCATTTGTATGTAAAAAAATTATGTTTTTATATGGAATTTCGTGGGAAAAATCTCGAAGGAAATAATTATCAAAAAATAAAGTGTGTGTGTGTTGTTTATTTGTAAAAAAAAAAAAAATTGTAAATAAATTACATACGAAAAACAACAAATACAAGTCATTTGTTTTTCTTTAAGTTTTTCTTTTCCATTTGAAATAATGTAAATGTAAACAATAAACAACAACAACATTGATACGTGCGTCGCGTAATGCAGAATGTAATGGAAGAATTCTCGTCGAAGGAAAACAATTACAAAAATATTTGTGTGTGTGTTTATTTGTAATAGAAAACTTTTACTCTACAAAATAAGATTAAAATTTAATGATATTTTTTTTATATGATTTCAACACAAATACAAGACATTTATTTTTATTACATTTTTTATTTTCAAAACGCAACATTTCCGAGTTTCATAAAATTTTCCAATTATCTTAATTTAGAATATTAGAAGCATCTTTTTTTTATCAGTAGAGGACACCGATATGTTCCTAAAATTGAAATTTTTCATGTATGAAGAAAATTAATGTTTTTATATAGAATTTCAAAGGAAGATTTTCCGGAATAGAAAAAAAAACCATTTAGATATGAATTTGTATTCGAAGTAACAAGTATTTCTTCCAGTAAAATGATTTCATATAATATTGTCCATTACAATTGAAATCATTTTTCAACGAAACCATGAAGTTTGGTCACACAGAAAAAGAAAAAGAAAACAACAAATACAATTAAAAATAAATAAATAAATAAAATATTCTATAAAAAAAAATTATTTAAACAAATCCAAGCATTGCTGAATAATTGAACCACCAAAATATAACATAAATTCGTAATACAATAATAAAGAGAAATTTGAAACTACAATGCAATCGATGGTGTTGTGACTATGACTCTTGGTCGATGTATAAATATTTGGTGTTTGTTTCTTGAACAGTTTTTCTTTTTTTTATTTTTTCTATTTTTAATAATATTTTTAACTTAATATTCACTTAATGTACGTTAAATTATCCATTTGATATTCTATTTTTTTAAGTAAAATAAGCAAAAATAAAAATAATAATAAATACCTTTTAGAATATGTTGTCGAAAAAAAAAATATGGAACATTGTATTTTGTAGCACACTTCAAAAAAGTCCATAATGTAAAGGTTTGATTTAAATATGGCAACTACCAACCATTCCTTATATAAAATATTGAAGCCAAATGGTGATTACAATTAATGGATATGGAAGGCACCAAAAGCTGAAAATAAAAATGTTTATACGTTAAGATTAAAAATGATGAAACTATACGATATTTTTCGTTTTGTTTTTGGTAAATTTATTAATTTTATACTTACAATTTTATACACCAAACAAAACCTTCAGATGGAATATTGTTTGTATTTATTTACATTACATTTGTGTTACATCTTTGTAGATTCAATTCCAAACAGCAATGAGCTATAGACGAATATCTGTGAGGCTGCCTATTACATGTATTTCTCTCTGCGGTTGAACATATCGTTTCCATTGCACCCAATCTAAAGTTCGTAATTTGTATTGTAGCACACATTTTCTTATTTTACGACATTTCATATAATATTAATACTATTTATTATATTTATTTATAATAATTTTAATTAGCACAACCAAAACAAACCCAATCTAACAAATATTCCAAATCCATTAAAAAAAAAAAGAAAAATTAATAAATAAAGTTACGTCAAACGAAAAACTTTGCAAGCAACCATTTTGGTTTCAATTTATACTTTGACATGAGACAGATGCTCAAATTTTTTTTTATGGATATACTGGAATATCAATAGCATTGTGACAATATTTCCCCTCTTCAAAGATATTATTATGGCAATCAATCAAATGAGAAACCATATGAATGTCTTTAATGATTAATTTTAGTTCCTGTAAAAACCTATCAATTTTAACACGGAAATGCCTCATTCATGATAATTACAATGGAACTTAAAATAGTATCCAAATTATCAAATATCTAAACCATTTACATTTCCACCACTTTTCACCCAATAGTTCATATGATTGATACAATTTCATTGGATTCTCCATTATATTTTTCTTTCATTGTACATTTTCAATATTTTCTATTGCTCGATAGATGTCTGCATAATCAATAAATATATAACGAAATTTAATGTTGCTACACTCTTATGCTAAAATTCAACACTAATTACACCGTAACCTCCCCTTAATATTTTCATACTGTTTTTCATGGTTAAAACTTTTTATGTATTTTTTTACAAATTTTATGCTCTTTTTTTTTTTAAATTCTTCCTGGACAAAAGACCTAGCAAATTATCGATGATAGGTAATAATTTAAAAACAATTCATTTTTTTTACTTTAGATTTGTCGTACTTAGCCGCCTTTGTTGGCAATGTTTAAAAAAATAAAAAAAAATATGAAAATATTAAAGAGAGATGTGTCGAAATGAAAATTAGTTAATTTAGTAAAAAAAAAAATAAATAAGGGATAAAAAAAAATTTTTTTTTTTTTGTAGAAACTCGTTACTACAGCTTAGAACGGTTTTTCGAAAACCTCGGATATTCCTTTGCATGTGAGCCCGAACACGTAATCACTGTGCAGGGAGGAGCCAATCCCTGTACTACTGTAACATATTAAAATAATATGCCATAGTGATTCTTAAAAATTAAATTTAATAAAAACAAAAAATATGAGAAAAAAATAACATTTTGATAATGTCATTTGAAAAAAAACTCATATACAAATTAAAAAATTAAGCTAAATTGAATTCAAATCCATGAATAAATTATAAATACGCTATCCCGAATATATTATAATCTCAATACTTTTATTGATTTCTCCAACTACACAAATATTGGCTACTATGCCTCGTGTAGAGAGAGAGACCAACAAAATTATTGATAAAATATAATTAATATCCAGAGTGCTTGTGTTTTATTATTATTTGAAAATTGGATTTCAAATTTTTTCGTTAGTTCATTAAAACAAATATTAAATATTATTAATAAATGTTGACAATAAAACACAAGCGTCTGGTTTGATCGAATCTTAAATTATTAACCAATACAATTTTTAATCTTAATTATAATTTAAAACTTACATATTATAGTAACTTACAATATATTTACAAATAATTAGACACAAAATATATAATAGAAGCCTAGATGGTTAGAGATAATAGATATTCTTCCATAACGTAATAATTCATGTAAGTTATTAATTTTCCACGCAAAACAATTTCCAGGATGTGAGTGACCAGATCGTTGCACATGCCTGAGAGATTACACCAATATTAAGTAAATAAACAATTAAAAACCGACCGTTTTAAAACCATTATGTCAATTACAAATAAATAAAATTAGTACGTTCTTCCCCAATAAATCCTACCCACCATTAAGACTACCAGAATGAAATTCGTTCAAATGATATTACTCGTTCAATTTTACACACACACCCTACGGCTCGTTCATATCATAAATTATTAAGATCAGCCTCAGGAACGCATCCCCTATTCATAACAAGTGTTAATACAAATTTAATTAGATGATTTTCTACTCCCCTTACACCAACATTTTAAAGTTGAAATAATAAAATAACATGTTCTCTAAAAAAAACACATCCACGCACATCCACTCGTTGTACATAGCAAATACTAGCGTTCGAAGAGCCAAAAAATTTGTAATTGAATAAACAACCAAATAATCAACCCGTGTATCAAACAATATTCGACTGATTTTGAGTTATTGTTACGATGCGTGTGTGTTTATTGATTTAAAGAAAACATTATAATATTTTTCAACCTAGGAGTGTACCATATGAGACGTGTGCGAAGACATACGCTAAGCCACCATTTCATAATAGTGCCATTCCTTGTTGTGCACATCCAATAAATATTACAGTCAAATTAGTAAATTACTCTCGTATGTGAGTTTGTAACAATTCACTAATTGCACTCCGTAATTTTGTATTAACAAAGTTATGACGTGTGACAAAATAATCTAATCAAATACGAATGCATAAAATTTTAGTTAGTAATACTTCTCGGAGACGATAACACCCCAATAGGAATTCTTTGTATAGCAATAGGACATTAACATGAAAAAAGAACAATATAAAACTAATTTTATTTAAATGCTCTTAAAATAATGGCACACCAAAAGACAGTTAATATACTATATTTTTTTTATACGTACGATCAATGGATCAAACGCGCACTTGACGCACAGAATGCGTTAGTGATAACTAATCAATATAAACTATACTGACGATTTTTAAAAAACCCAAGTACTGCATATTAAGTATTGATTTCTTCGGACAATTATTAAATGAATTACATGAGAGTGGTTTGACTGAATAATGTTACATGTTTTTTACATATTCAAACAAAACGCTCTCATTTAAAATTCTAAATGTATTTTACATTTGACCTTTACTTGCGTTTATACGCAAAATTCTTTCAGAGAAATCACTACTAATATGGGGGTTAAACATGATCCGTATACGAATGAGTATAGAACTCCGAATAATATAACATGTAAATAGAATGCCAATGAAGGCAATTTTATATATTTTAATATAAATGCAATTTATACTTTATCAAAATACGATTCAAAAAATTAGATATTACAAATGAGTTTTTATTCGGAATTATGTTAGTATTCGGAGCATGTTTATAAGCATTTAAAATAATGCCTTCGTTATTTCAATATATGTAATATCGTTCAGCATGACTTTGGGATAAACGTAAAAAGGGGCGAATAGATCCCAATGACTGCGCACAACACAAGTGGCACAGTAGATAATGTCGGCAATTTTCTAATTTTTTCACCTGTTTTCCATTCAAGTGAAAAAATTAGTTTCAAATTCTGTACAATTAGACTGGAATATATTAAAATTAAATCTGTAATATTGATAGGCACAACCAGGCGTAGCCAACAAGCCCAGCCAACTAGAACCATGGGGGTCCCATGATGGGAACATCGCATGCAATGCCTAAATTTATTATCCTGCAACCATAATACTCTGATCGATGAGTATTACAGCCATTAAATTCTAAATGGAGACATAAACATACGACGCGACCCCAGGCCACAACACAAAAAGCTGTCAGCGATGGAAAAAATAAACGTGATTACATAAAACAACCCCCGCGCGTAATTGCTACTTAAATTTCTATTTTAAAAACTCGTTATATAGAATATCTATCTATCTCAGATATTTTAGAACTTCTTAAAATTTTAATTGTGTCTTTTTAATTGACTGAATTAAACTAATTAATCATTAAATGGAAATTAATGAATAAATTAGCCTAATTCAGTCAATTTAATTAAAATTATTATACTTAAACTATTACTTAAATATAAATAAATAATTTATAAATTAAAATCTTAAATTACACTGATATGTTTGTTGTTTGGAATTGTTTTGAACAATTTTGAAGAATTTTTGTTTATTTTCAATTGACTTGTAGCTATTGTATACGAAAACCTATAAACAAATTTTGAAATATTAAAATTTAAATAAAATAATAAAAACATGGAAGTCACCTTGTCGTGTGCGGTGTGGAGTCACAGTAATCTGGTTGGTTTAAATAATAAAAGCAAAATATCGTTCTGTCTAGTAGGTCAACGGCGAACGATAAACTAAGTGCCAGTACCAAAATAGTCAATGCTTACAACAGTAGGAATATGTGCCTCAGGTGGTATACAGTAGACGACAGTTCGGTGAATGCACTCTCTTCACGGAGGTAGCCAACATAATATCTCTTTGATCTATGCTGAAGCAGAAGTAATGGTGCACAATGCGGTAAAAGTATACAGCAGTTGTGCTTTCAGAGGGTGATGAATCGGTTTTGACGTTGAAGTTTACACAACAGAAGCTAAGGCTTGTATATACAATAATATATTTATATTGATTAAATTATGCTATCAGTTTGATGTGGGGAATACAAAGAAAATCTTTATATTTTGAAATTTTATTACGGAACACAAACGATCATGTTATCCTAGCATTTTAAAAATGCAGTTGCTGTTCAGTGGTTTTTTTACTGATAAAATATGGGGAGAAGTTCTTTGAGTACGAAATGGTAGGGTGGTCAAAAATATGGAAAAAAAGACTATAATTGTAATTTTTTGTGGCAAAGGCGATTTAAACATAAGTTGTAACAAAATAATTAAATAACTCACCTCTGTATCCTGTTATTGGTGGTAAGAGTAATCAATCAACTATGTATAGCTTAGCATTACTTGTTAATTGTATTATTTCTGCGGACATCTCTAGAAATGTTACTTATTACAGCTGTGCATCTCATCAAAATCTGAAAATGAAATATGTATTAAGGTTTTTTGTAAATATACCAGTCATTATATATATATATATATATTATTCAGTCACCTATTATAGTTATTTACTAAAAAAAATGTCCCTAATTATAAATTCATAGCTCGTTATTAAATGTATATTTGATGTTAAAATACTAGTTGAGTTTAATATCTACACGTACTTTATATCTATTAGAGTGTGATTAATGTTTTGGCGTTAAAAGTTTAACTATAGCTTTCATTTATGCAAAATTATTAATTATTAAATATTGTGAAAGGATATATACAATGTTATATATTTAACTTTGATATTTTAGATGAAAAAGTGATATTCTTTTGCAATGTGAAAGCTCCTTTAAAAATTTAAATGTTTCTTTAATGATCGGTTCTTTTCTTGTGGTTTATGCAATTATTATTTGTGAATTTTAATTTAATTAATTATTAAATTAAATAATTTAATAAGTACAAAAGTATAAAAGTAATAATAAGTAGCGAAAAAGAAAGAGAGATATGACGACGAACACATCTGTTACTTTAGAAATTTATTAAATTTATTCAAGTCCACATTCTTAATACAGCATATCCTCTTCCCTTATGTATGTAATTTTAAATTTTCGTCACAATATTTTATGCAATAAGCAATACCTCCATGTAAATAAGTTTGGTACACCGCAGGTTTTATCCGTTATGTATTGAGTGGTCCGTTGATTTTGGTGTGTATTGCTGTGTATAGTGTATAAATTGACCGGCGAAATCTGTTTAATTCTACTTAAACGGGTCCAAATATAGTTACATTCGAATTGACTTTTGATCACCATTACTTGATTGTAAATGTAGTACCCATTTTATACGCATAGTTTATTCATTTTTAAAGTGATTTTATTATTATCATTTCTGGTATTTTTGGTATTTTTACAACGAATTTAAACACCGTACAATTTTCAATATTTGAAATTTTAAAATATAACACTAACACACGTGTACCTCATACAGCTGCTTTTAAACATATGAATTTTTAAATAGAAATAAGACTTCACATGTAGTCAAACCAATTCCATATAGGATTTCGATCGATTTTTCTTGTTTTAAAAGTACGATGTTCCGAATTTCTATTATTTGCCATACATGTTAACAATACACAAGGTTAAAAAATAGATATGCTATCGATTCTGTCAGATGACACTCTAATACACTAGGGTTGACCAAAGTTTTGCGGAAATAGCTTACACATATACAAAATTTTAAGATAATGCTGCATCCAAAGTACTGAACCAAATCTTTTGGATATGAAATTTAGTCTTATATGAAATAATAATAAATAATTATTAAAAAAATTATGTAAGTATGTTATAAATATATTTTGTAAAAAATAATATTCAAATTGGTGGCGAAAAAAACGTATATTTTTTCATTTTGCATTTACTTAAATAATCAAATCAAGTAGACGGTTGTAAAAAAAGGATCAATTGCTTTGTACCATTTTGTTTCGCAAAATTGTGTAAAAATGTAAAGACCATATGAAAATGATATAATTATGAATTTTTAGTTTCATTGTCATTAATTTAGTTTATTTAGAGGAGGTTTATACGTTCGGACAAGAATTAAGAGATCCCAAATATATATAATATAATATTATATAATAAAAAATAAAATAGTACTATACATTTAAAATTTAGTAGGCATTGTTACTTGATTGTAATTTATTTTCAATTTTATGGTACATAATAAAAAACGTATAGATAAAATGAAAGAAATGATGTTTTAACATTCTGCTGTTGCTTCCTATTTTTTATTTATGGGTCAAATATTTCAAATATTTTGTTACAATAATATAATACAAAAAATAAATTTATGTTGTACATAAAATACATAAAATACTAATATTTCAATAAAAAGTCCTAAATTCAATAAAAGAATCAGTGTATTTTAAATTATATAAATTATGGAATGCTCCAGGTAGAAATTATTTTTTTTTAGCAGACTATAAATAAGTTAAAATCAAATTTTTTGGCTAAGTTATATTTCGAAAGTTGTAGCGCAGAGAGAGTCAATTTTGATATTTGTTCTAATAATTAATTATAATATAATTATAATAATAAATAATAACAATAATAATAAATAAAATATATAAATAATAACAATAATAATAAATAAAATAAATAAATAATTCTTAAAAGAAAAATGGAAAATAATAAAAATTTATTACTACACAGTGCGTTATGCTTAGCCGCGAGTGATGAATACATAATAGAAAAGTTAAATAATGACAAATATCGTGTATATGTGAGTTCTCAAGACAAGAATGGAACAACGTTGTTCCATTTAGCTTGTAAATATAACCGATTCAATATAATACAAAAACTGTTAAATGTTGGTGCTCACATAGATAAAGCAGATAATTTTGAAAAGACAGCATTACATTACTCCATTGTGGCAAATTTAATTGAAGTTGTGCTATTACTCATTTTAAATGGTGCTGACATCAATGCTGCTGATAAATTTGGACAAACTCCTTTGTTTTATGCATGCCAATACAAAAGAGAACTGATGATTCTTCTACTTTTGCATCATGGCGCTGACATTGAATTTAAAAATAATAAAGATGAAACGGCATTATTACATATGTGTACGGAAAAAAAAGGTAAATATGAAAATATAATTAAATTGTTAATCGTTATGAATGCTGACATAAATGTACGTGATATATATGGTATAACAGCAGTACAATATGCAATTGATAATGAATTAATTGAAATTATTAGCACATTTCGTTTAATCGCCACCCATCCTGAACATCGTGAATTATGTAATGATATAATTATTGATAATTTAAGAACCATTTCTGGTGAACAACTAAAATGGAATCAAACATTTCTGCATGTGATTTGTACGAATTACCATTGTTCAAAAAAATATTTGAATATCCAACAACAGTTGAAATATTTCGATAACCATTGCGATGCAAATTTTTTCAACTATTTGGAAATTAAAAAATTTATATATTTTAATTTAACAAATAATGTTGATAGTTTGGCACAAAATGAATTTAATACATTTGAAATTCTTAAAATATTAGTTAAAAAAAGTAATATTAATATTAACGGAAAAAATTATCTTGGGGAAACCGCTCTTCATTTACTTTGTGCGAAAACGATAGGTGATTGCGAAATTTCAAAATGTATGAAACTTTTAATTGAACATGGTGCCTACGTTAATATCGGTGATAATTTCGAGATGACACCATTGCATTATTGCAACACAGTGTATAGTAACATTGTATGTACTGTAATATTAACTAATAACGGAGGTGGTAAATTATACATGCAGCAAAATCCACAAGAACATAAAAATGCATTTTTGCGGCATATATGTTATGCCGCGGTCAACAGTCATAACAACGATTTGTTAAACGACTGCTTGACATTATCTATTAAAAATGACTTCGACGATATTATTACGGATATATTTATTAACAATATTAACGAAAATGGTAATAAAAATAAATCTATAGAAAGCATGCTAAATATAATTATGTCATCATTGAATTGTAGCAAGACCGATGCTATAAAACGATTTTTACTAACGAATAGTGATTTTTATTATAATGATACATTTTGTAAGAAAATATATTTGTTGTTTGAAATTTTTAAATACTGCAATAAAAATTTTAACAATGTGGATCAAGAATATAAAAATTGCTTTAAAAAATCGATATTTGATGAAAAAATGCGCATGTTTACGTTTAAGGTGGGAGGAAAAAGAACTAAGCATGGAATTTACTGTTTTCTGCGTAATGGTATTCTGTTCATTAAAAGGTGTCCAGAATTTTCAACATCTAATGAATACTATAAGTTCGATATCAGAATATGATAATTCCAATTTATTTCAAGAATTGATAAGATTACATGCAATACATTTTGATAACACAAAAATATCAGTTCTACAATTTTTATTGGCTAACAACATTAAATCAGCAGCATTACTTAGAAATGAAAATATAGTTAACCAATTATCATCAAAATCGCTTCTTGAAGATGCAGCAGAAAAAGTAACGGTGCAAATGTTAAATTATAAAAGAATAAACTTGTTTACTGATTTTAAAGTGAATCCATTTAGATGTGTACTTTTAGATTTAATTAATTTAATTAATAAGGTTTTTGTAAAATTATCCAAATAAATTACTATATTATTTGTAAACACTTTTTGTATAATTATATAATTATTAGTGCTAAAAGTATTTATTTATATAATTTTAAGTTTAATTTTAGTATAACATTTATTATAACGATTTATTTGAACAATTCGGTACAGTGTTACATTTTTGTGCATTGAATATTTCACTGAAAATATGTTGTAAATATAAATAATATTAATAATAAAATTAAATAGTAAGAATCGAATTCTAAACATATTTCATATTTTGATTATAAATTATAATGTTAAGAAAATTTATTTAGATTAAGTTTAGGATTAAATTTTGTGGTTTTGAAAGTACTTGATTAAAAATGAATAAATCACTCTATGTTTGATATTAATTTATTTAATAGTTATTTATTTATAAAATGGTTTACCCGAATATATTTAACGCACAAATATTCGAATTGATTTATGACAATTTTATTCGCATTTCAAAAGCTACTGTATTTATTATATTACAATAATAATAGATTTATAAGAAATATACTTGTAATTTTTATAAACTGTTAGCATTTAAGTATAACAAAAGCAGAGTGTGGTTGACATCGATAGTACAGTGTTCAGCCATACATTATAATATTAGTTTAGATTACACTATTTTGTATTATAATTTTTTTTTTAATTGTTCTTTATACAATATATTCAAATAATTGTATCACATGTGTTTCATTTTATCATTTGTATTTAATCCCATATGTTGACCCAAAATTCAACAAAATTCATGTTGCAGTGGTTATTTTTCGGACATAACGTTTGTGTAAACGCATATATATTAATAATATAATTTCTATTTTATTTTCCATAACAAATTCTATAATAAAAACTATAAGAACAAAAAATTTACATTATTATTTGTTAAAAAATTTAAATATAAAATTCAACTATCCATAAAATTCTATAAATAATTAGTCACTATTTTGTTTTCTTTTTTTAACTTCAAATTATTTCATAATAAATATATTTATATATAGAGAAAAGGTAAACAATTACAATTTATATATTAGGTGTTTGCATTAATTTCTGTTGGGCGCGTTTATTTTTATTGAAAAAACATATAGTACTACATATTTATTTCAATACTGAAAATAAACTTTTATATCAATCACATAGTAATAATTGTTTGTATTCTGCATTGCGTTAAGCTGTTATAGGTGCATTGCATTGCTCGGAACAAATGGTTATCTGATGGTAAGAGTACAGATATTACAGTCCTTTTTAACATCAATCCGCCATACAATCTGTTCAATTGTATATAACCGATAGCGATAAGTCGTATAATATTGTAGTTACGTTTGGTTTCAGAATTTCGTATAGTATACACAAAATGCCGTCTCGTGAAACAATGTTTTCAAATTACAATATCACTATTATTTTCTGGTATTCCGCAGTAGAAAGTAGAGCAAATTATGGTAAAAAAAAATGGTGCGTTCATCGAACTAAATCAACTCTTATGAGTGAGCATATTTTTTTAATTACGTGCCATAGTTTTAATGGATTCCCCTTTTTGTATACAGACTTACAAATTATAATCAATTTTCAATATTTCATATAAGAAATTTTTAAAATCGTTTCCCACATTCAAACGAATTTATCGATTTGTTGTTTGATGTCCGTGCAATTTTGTATGAAATAATGATGCTGTACAGTTTACGCGATCGTTTAATATACAAATTTCTTTGAATTTTCACTGACATCGACTGGAAAAATGATCATAGCTTTTGAACGTGTGAAACGATTTTATAAATCTCGCTTATATAAAAGATTGGAAATTGATTATAATTTGTAATTCTGTATACCAAAATGGAAATCCGTTAGTGGGACGCAATTAAAAAACATGATAGATCATAATTTTTTTCATAATTTAGTCTACTATCAAAGCGACTAAAAATAGTGATATTGAAACTTAAATGTTAATGCTCACGAGTCGTCACTGTAATAAACTATCCATTAAAATTTTCTATAGATTTTATCATCACTTTTCGTTCGTAATGACTGGATATTTTTTCTATAAATTGTAGTTTTACATATATAACCATATTTTCCAATTGACATTAGCAGCATAAAATTCACAACAAAAAATGCGCATTCCTATTATTTTTAACTTCATCGAAAGAGATTTTTTTTTTATTTCTTCTGTCTGGATGACATCCTTGCAGCACTTTGACACTTAATTTCTGTTTCGTATTGAAAATACCATATACATTCATCACCGCTTACCATAAAATTTTAAGAAATTATCGTTAATTCCGCAACGTTTGTAATGTTGTCTTTGGTCAGATCAATTAGGTGCAATTTTTGGTCATTGTTCAATAATTGATGTGAGTAATAAACTTTGAATTCACATTTAGTAGACCACATTTTTCCGATTAAAATCTCATGATAATTTATTTGTGTAAATATGAATTAAGGCAGAAATTAATATAAATACCTAATTTATAAAAAATAATATTAAAAAGTAAATATTGTACGGATGAAAATAAATAAAACATTAAAGAATATGAAATAAAAAAAAAAGAAGACAAACAACAACAACAAAATGTAGGTAATCGATTTTAAATCACTTTTAAAAGTTTAATATATTAGTAAAACATATATAGTGGAAATAAAAATATTACGCTCCAAAAATTTCCTTATTTCTATAATTTTAAATTGGATAATAATCATATTTAGAAAAAAAAATAAAAAAATTTATATTTTATTTTTATTGCTTTTTTTTTTTTTAACGAAAAATATAATGTTCTATATGAAAAAAAAAAAAAAAACCAACCAACAAAAGTAACTTATAACTCTCGACTATAATTAATAACAATTTATTTTTATTTTTATATTTATAAAAAATATGAATTAAATGTTTTTTTTATTGTAGATGCAAAAGAATTTAAATTAAAATTTAATATTAAAAACGATTTGGATTTTAAAGAGCAAGAGCTCTCGAACTTTAACTTACGAAATAAAATACCAACTATACTCAGCTCAGCTACAGTTAAAATATATATTGAATAGATTACAATGTTGCACCATTGATATTTCTTCTATAAAGGTGGTGCAACTTAACAGTTTAGTCTACAGTTTTTGTTTCAATTTGGTTGGTTTATACATTTCCATATGAAATATTATGGGAATGTAAATTTACTTCTTAAATTCTATATAAGGTTCATTTAATTCCAAATAGTATATAGGTTCCCGAACCATACAAGTCATCGCACTCTAATAGATGTCATCGTTATAAATAGAGGTATATATATTATATATATATATATAATTACAACAGAAAATCACTAATTTAATATTGAATCCTATAAATTATTGCGACATTTACATATAAATAAAAGTTTTTAAAATACATTTGTTTATTATTGTTTTGTATAAATTTATTAAAAAATCTGACCACGTATTACTCTATTATTCCTTCATTAAAAATTAATTGTGTTAGCATACATTTTTGATTTTATATATATATGCAATTCTATACATGGGCCAGCATTACATAGTGTATCTTTAAATGCTAAATTTAAATATTTATTTATGCATATTTGAAATTCTTAAATATTTACATGTGAATATTTAAATCAAAAAGAGAAATTATAATTTTTGGTGTTTTTTTGCGAGTATAAACTGGTCAAATATTTATAATTTTTATGCGTTTTAATCACGTTGCGCATAAATACACTTTTACATTTTATTATATTTATTGATTTAATGCAATTATGTGTTAGCCATCTAAGACACTGCTCATAAAAACTTTTATACTCTATTTTCTCACAATATTATATAGCTTTAGTTATATATAATTAATCGATATAAATATAATCATGTTTATTACCATAAAATAGCAGTTGGAAACGAAACATATATATTTATTTTCCATTCTCTTATATAGATCAATTCTGAAGGTGATGGCCTGTACATGAGCAAGGCAGACCGACGGAGAACTTCACAGCATTTGAGGATTTCACCCCCACATCTGCAGAACATAACTTTCGATTTACGTTTGGTCTATCAATAAAAGAGAAATAAACATATACTGGCAATTGCAGACGCAGCGATTACAAGAAATTTCTACAATTTCTGATCTATACAGCAACCAATTAAAAGTGTATAGTAATAAAGTAATATAATATATTTCAGCTATAAATTGTGAAAAAAAAAATCATCATCATCTTTATTATCGATTAAAATATATATTAGATGTGAAAAATAAGATGTTTTCTCCTTTCAAATGTTTCATTTAAATTCATCATTTCACCAGTTTTGTTGACAGCTTTAACATATTCATATTTACATATTGTCAAAATTTCAGTCATCTACGAGTATCAGTTCAGAGTACAATAAATTGTTTAATTATTCCATTTTAAATGAAAAAAAAAAAGCAACCCAGGCTACGGGCTTGATAAATTCGACATATGACGTAATTACTCGGTTTAAATTAATCAACCGTAAATAATATGACTTGTTATAGATTTCGTGCGGCCTCGAATCTTAAAGCACAAATCTAATTAATTTACTAACAGACAATTACTTTTAGTTTTACAAGATAGAAAGAAGACCAGATTGGATTCTCATGAACAAATAATCATTACTAAATGTTTAACAACAAAGACCCAACGCAAATAGGTAAAGCAAATAACAACAAAAAAGTAAAATTAATGCATGACAACGCTCGTCTACATGCAAATATATATTATATATTCTATATTCGATACAAAACTATATTAAGCTATGGAAAGTTCTTTCGAATCCAACTTAACTATATACCGGATAAGAATCTTTCAGATTAGCATTCGTATCTGTACTTGATTGTGTCAATACTTAAGTACTACGTATTAACTTATTGAAAATCAAAATTTCAGAAAATGATCACCAAACATTATTTTGCTACTAATATTTGTTTTATCGATTTGTTGTACGGTTGTGTGTATATTTTGTGTAATGCCTATGATGAACATAGACTGGGAATTTCGGTCATGAATAAATTACAGAAACATAGAAACTATCTTAACTTGGCTTTCGTATATAAATTAGTAAATGGTAATGTAGACTACCCAAATATTTTAAATAAAATATACTTGATGAATATTAATACTAGAAATCTCTGCGTACTATAATTATGGTCGATTGTTTTCGTTAATGTTCACTGTTAATTCTATATAACGAGAATATATGCTATAAATGAGCGATTCCGACAACTTTTTAATATGAACCCAACAGATTTTTTTTTTGAGGTTTTCTAATTGTCGAATCTCCACTTCTCAACCGCAGCACACACATACGAAACTCGATTAGAATTGGAATTATTACAAGTTTTCTGGAAATTGTCTATAAAACAGCTCAAAAAACTGGAATGTATACAAAATTTGGTTACAAAAGCTTTAAAATTTATAATGACTATGTGAAGTGGGTATGATTTCAAGTTTTATGTAACACGATATACCAATTAACGCAGTACGTGTCGCGTAAGGGTTATCTGTATTATAATGTTAGTATGGTTGTTTTGTGTGGTGATATTAATGCAAACACTTATTAAAATTGATGAGGAATACAAGAAGAAAAAAACGTCATTGAGCTTCAATTCTGCAACAACAACGACGACGTAAAAAAAAAGAAATAACAACATCAACGACAAAAGCAACAATACCAAACCAAAATTCTTCATATGAATTCCCGTTACAACTTTCACCATTTAATAATATAATAAATTGGTAAACAAATACCGACATGGAATAAAAAAGACATAAATATAATAATAATAATAATAAAAATTTTAAAGAAATATAATATTATTATTATTATTATGCTCTTGTATATGTATAAACTTTACTAATAAAACTTATTACTAATTTTTATAAAACATATAAGTATATAATGTATTACTTATAGGTGCTTAAGTATACAATACTTCATACAATATACGTTCTTCGTATTATTATTATTTGGAATCAAGTGAATCACATCATCATCTGTTGTTGGTATTTCTTTACTACCCATTTATGTTATAGTATATATTGTAAATAAAGTAGCATTACGCAAAGACCGCACATCGGATATTTTTTCTGCATATTCACAGGCTGCTGCCGCAGTCTTACCTTTACTTCCACCGTCAATGAATTGCATATCCATTATTTCAACAAATGTGTAGCTAGGCCATATTCATTGTCAATTTATATTTATTTTAAAAATTTAAAAAAAGTAATTGTTACTATTAAAATTAAAATTAACGATACAAACTGATAACAATCAACAACTATTTAATTGTACTGCAATTGTAATTAAATTAAACAAAAAAACTAATAAATTTAGCAGTACTCAATTTTACCGGTATGCACATTATTACTTAATTGTTCACAAAATATTATTCCGAATTTAATTTTTATAAAACAGTAGCATTCAAAATTATTAATTTTGTTGAATTGAAAAATATTATGTAATTTTTGTAGTATTTGTTAAAATGGAAATATCTCGAAAAGTAGGCGTCATAGAAAATAAATTTACGACGGCTTTTTTGTAGCTAATAATTAGTAGAATAAAAATTTTAAAGGGTCAAAAGTGGCACTAGGAGTTACAATCGGACATACCCGCAGAGCAATTTTTTGCTGGAAAAAGTCCCAGCATTACGCTCCATTCGGGTGTGTATAGGCAGGTACAGGGACACCCGTTATAATAGAGCCATTTCATTAAAAAACACACTATAAAATATATTTGCAACTAAGTAATTTTAAATGGAAAATACCAGGATGCAGATTCAATATATCGCTGTGACTGCGTTGACTCATATATGCGAGTAGATTTATATATTAGAATATCATTAAGTTACATTAAATTCAATTGATGTATAATTATTAGTAAATTCATACGTTACATTATCAAATCGTATAGTTTTGATGAAAATATTGATAATAAAGTTCTAAATTTTATAGTTTTAAGCGATATTCCAAAATATGAAATTGTTTTTAGTAGTGGTTGGTTATTGTAGTGGGTGGTTTTGTTCAACTTTTTAATGCCATTTGAAGATTTTCAAAATATACAATTAAATCAAATACCACAATATTCGGCAGCTACTGAATGAAGCAAGAAATTCAAGAAATTAGCATAAAATAATGTTACCACAAAATAGAAATGAAAGTTATTGAATAAACGTATTTTATCACATTTAAAATCTGGTGGACATAACGTACCGATTATCATTTATGTTATGAACAACTAATTTTTGTGAGTATTATTTTTAATTTTTAGTTATCTTACATAAATATTTTTTTAGTTTTCATAATGATCTAAAAGGAAGAAAATAAGTTATAACACACACACACACGCACACATAAGAATCGATCGAAAGCCAACAGAAAAATCAATAAATTATATGTAAATTTCTGTTAGCTAGTCAACTTCTAAAGTAAGATTGTGTTGTGAATTTAGTGAAACTGTAAACTGTAAACCGAATGAAATTAATTTGAAATAAACGCTTGCCAAAATGGGTATAGAATCTATTAAAAGTATTTGGTTTGGGAAATATTACCCCATCGGCCCCGCCGACATCACTACCATGACACTACCATTTCTTCCGCGTTCGATGCAGTCAGCCAATTTCTAACATGATGATGAATTTATTTCACTAATAAATTCATTTATTGCCCGACAAATAGTCATTAAAATATCAGATAGTGTTTATTTATAAAAAATGTATTTTTTTTTAAACACAAACTAGACCGCGTAGTTCAAAGTAAGTGTTTTTTTTTTATAATAAACGTATAAAGAAAATGAATATATGTATTTCTTGTTAAATAAAAGAGGGTTTATTTAAATTATACGTATTCTTATTTTTATTCATATTAAAAAAGTTCATTCGCATTATAATAAAAAAAAAATAAAAAATAAGTCAATAAAAACTAATAAATTGAATGGCGTCATTGTATCAAATTAAATATAATAATTTCTTTCGTGAATAGGTAAATAATAAATACGCAACCAAAGCGAGATAAGATAATTTTAAAAGGTATATCAAATTCAATGATCAATATAATATTTAAAATTCCAATTAAATGGGAAAGTGTTAAAAAATAAGTAAATATAGATTTTGGATATATTGGGTGGGCAACAAATACATTGCCGTTTTCAAATATAGTTAGCTTTTGATGAATTTTAATATATGTTCACGCATTCGAAATGTCATGTTTTTCTAATTGGTACTTCAACTTTCATTCTGTAAAAAATTTTTATCGATCGGTTGTATAGTTTTTTTTTTGTATTAGTTGAATAATGGAAATTCAAAGTGAACATTTTCGTCATATTTTATTTTTTTGCTTCCGCATGACGGAAACAACGCATCACAAGCTAACCAAAAAATATGTGCTGTGTATGGTGACAAAATCTTAAAACAACGACAGTGTCGACATTGGTTTGATAAATTCCGTATAGAAAATTTCACAGTCAAAGATTCCCCGCACGTTTAGGTCCAGGTAAGGTAGATGACGACCAAATTATAGCAATAACCGGTTCGGATCGTCATAGTATAACATGTGAGATTGAAGATAAGCTCAGTGTAACACATACATGGAATAAAAAACGTTTACAAAAAATTGGATACGAAAAAAAACTCGATATTTGAATTCCCCATTTAAAAATTTAACTTAACACAACGCATTGCCAGCAACGATATGCTTATGAAACCTGACAAAAATAACTGGATTGTATATACAACAATTTTAAACGAAAAAAAAAACATGAGCAAAAAAGATAAACCAGCGCAAACATCATCTACAGGCGATATCCATTAAAAACAAAATAGTATGGTGAGATTACAAAGGTATTGGCTATTTTGAACTTTGACAACGCATCTAAAGTATCAATTCAATAACTAAACAAATTGAACTATTCAATTGAAGAAAAGCGACTAGAATTAGCAAATCGAAAAGGTGTTGTGTTCCACCGTATGACAACGCAAGGTCATACACACATGTTTGGTCACTCGTCATCAGTTACTGGAGCTTGTTATAGAGAAGTGTTGCCACATCCACCATATAGTCCAGATCTTGCACCATCATATTACCATTTATTTCTTGAATGGTAAACATTTTCAATAGTGATGATAATTATGTTACAACGCACTTGGTTAAGTTTTTTGATGATAAGGAAGGATAAGGTTATATGAAGTTCTTGGAATCATGAAGCTAACAAAAAAAAAAAAAAATGGCAAAACATTATCGAACAAAATGGACAATACCTGATTGAATAAAGTTATTTAATTTTATCAAATAATTGCCGGATCTTTTTATTAAAAAAAAACCGGCAATGTTTTTGTTGCCCACCCAATAGTTTAAAATTTGCACGAATAAATTTAAATTTATTGGATATTAATATTGTATAGATAAAAATGTTTATGATTCATATAAGTGAAATGGATTTTATATGTATAATAATTGCGGTTTTTATGAATGAGTAAATCTTTATCTTTCTAAATTATCCCATTTATAATTATTGAAAATGTAAATATTGTTTAAATAAATATTGATATATAATAAAAATTTCGGGTTCGTCGTCTGAAAAATTAAACTCTTTTGATTTTATTTTTTACAAATATACCTTTTTCTTACTTATGCGTTTTGTATTTATATTTGTAAAATTGATATCTTTTATACACACATACATTCAAGTATGTATATGTATAATAATATTAAAAAATTAAAGTATGTCAACCAAACGACAATTTTTTTCATGTTAACTTACTTACATTTATAAGTTATATATAATATTATAATAGTTATATTTTATGTTTTATACAATATATACAATATATACGATACATGAGCCTCTTGTCTTACAGTACAATTCATTCATTTAGATTTGCGTTTTATCATCATTATTATCGCAACAGGAATTATTTGTTGTTTTTAATTATTAATATATTTATTCGAAAAGAAAAAAATGATGTATTTGGAGAAAGTACATTTTTTTTTATACAATATATAAATATATATTTAGTCTGATGAGTGTAAGTACTCAAAGTAAATTTTTAAGGTATGACAAAAATATTAGATAAGAATTTATTATAATATTGTATTAATTTTTTAATATAGATATATTTATTTATGTATACATTGTTGCTATAAAGATTATGAATATAATAAATATGCGTGTTTGAAATTAGTTGCGGTTTAATATATTTAATTATTTAATTACAATACATATACTAGAAGTATGCGTATATATCTATTATCTATTTATACGAATATATTTTTTTTAAATCATATAAGGAAAAGTATGTCTGCGTAAATTTAACTATTTAATTTTATACAACAAAGAGTTTATGTCTTTTTTTCGTAATAATAATAATAATAATAATAATAATAGCTTCAATTCTTTGTTTATAAATACACTAATTTATATAGTATTATTTCTATATTTCAATTTATCGCATTTTAAAAGTTTTCCTTATTTATATGGTTTTAATATCCGTATTATATATAAATTATATTGTGCTCGACTATACGTACACCTAATATAGAAAATCCTATATAGAAATTTAAATTTGTTTGAGCTATTTGTTATTGTTGAGAATGTATTTATTTTTTCAATTGAACAGATGTCCGAAATGTTACGCATAGGAATGATTTTATAATATAGAGGTAGGCTTCATATGTATAACTTAAATTTTTAAAACGCAGTTACTTGTACCACACGGTTTTTGATTTGTAAAATACGGTTTTGTGTCAACTGTCAATATACCATAAAATCTTGAAACGAAATCGTAAGAAATGTTGTATTTTATGCTTCAGTTTCTGTTTTGTTTTTCAAAAGTATAGAAATAATATTCTGATCATTTTACTTTCAATAAAAGATTTAATTCAATCAATTGTTGTGGCGGTACCGATCGCAATAGTTTCACTGCTGAATACAATAACTCATAATACACAGCAGATCATTCCGATTAATCACCAAATATGCAGTAAAATCTACGTTCTATGCGCTTGAACTGGATCAATCCTATATTTAGATCATTGTTATTAGGGTAATAAAAATAAATCCATTTTTCAATGCCATCATTCCATTGCTGCTAAACAGTCAGTATTATTAACTTATTATATGGTTTGTCCATCGTCTTTATATACAAAAATGGTTACAATTCTGTATGTGTGAATATTTTTTTGCCTGTTTTTCGTTCTGCCGTTTATCATTCACATCAAAATCATCTCGTTCATGTTTGTTCACCATAAACTGACATTGAGCATTAGGGATTGAGCAAAAATTGAGAAGGAAAACATTTAGAAATATCTGAAATTTTAGTATTCGATGGTACTTTATTGTTGCAGGCTAAACATATGTAAAATTTCTTAAAATTCAAATTTCTTCCAGTCAATTATTTAATATGAAATAACAACATTTATGTTGTTCTTTTATGGATAAATTAATTTATAATGTTGCAATTTTTTTAATTTTACTTGAGCGTAATTTATGGGTAATTTGTTAGGTTCAATTTGATAAAAATATGTAATTAATAAGTTTAGACAGGAAATTTTAGTTGCAATATATTATTGCACAACAACAATATTAGATGTACCTGAATGGTGAGTGGTTTAAAAATAATTGCTTTTATAATAATTAGGCAAGTATTTCTCAATATTAAATAATAAGAAATTCAAGTGTATACAGGTAATGTAATTTAATGAAAAATATAGATGATCTCACATTCATTTAAATATTCATATTGTAAAACTTTATATATTACAAAATATTGATTCTTAGGTTTGATGCCATTATCATTTTCATCATAATATTATAAGGTAGACGCATAACGCATTAGATTGTCATGTCATCCGGGTTTTTGCAGGCCAAAATTAAAGTAGTTGTATCTCAAGCTAATTTGAAGTTCATATAAATTGAACTTATATGCATATGAGTCATATGGATCAAATGAAATGAAGTGTATTAAGTACATGCGTTTTTTTTTATGAATTCAGTAAGAAATTCTCAACTGAAATTTTGTAAATGTAAAAATTTACTTTAAATTTCGTATATTTACCGCGGATAGCAGTAAATAATACAAATTATAAATTACATTTTCTTTCATGTAGGTGTTAATGCGATGATCACATATATAATATCATTTTTTAATCTATTTCAATATGATGCAATGAAATATTCTTATACTTTTACTTTGTATATATTTGTCTGTAACTTCACCGCAAACGAACACACAGATCAATACATATATTTATTTGTAATTGTACGCTGTATTGAATTTACTTTATATATATGAGGTTTGCTTCTTAAATGCTTACATTACAATCTAATGTTAATATTTATTTCTTATTATTATGTGTATGTGAAATATTGTAATTTAATCACTTATGTTTAATATATATATAATTATATGTATTTGCGGACAGTCTAAAGACAACAGATCAATTGTAAATATTACTAAAAGATAAAAAAATATTACTAAAAGATAAAAAGATAGAAAAATCAATTATATATTTTATTATTGAAAATTTATGCTGTAAAAGATTGGACATTGATTTAATTTAAAATAATGGTTAAAAATTATTTAAATCAATTAAAAATGCTTGTTGAGCATCATTAATATAAAAATGATTAAATTAATTATGGGTTTCCTAATAGCTGGAACGAAAATTTTCAGAATAATATTTTTACCAAAATTACTTATTTTTTAACCTATAATGCAATCTAAATATTTAAACGGAAGAGATGTGTCACAAATATTAGCACAATATAAAACATTGTTTAATAAATATTTGAATAATGAGTTATATCTTGCTGATACTATATATATTTAAAGTTATGTATTATAAAATGTAAAAGTTTCCGCATAACCAATTGTTTACAGTTCATTGTATCATATATATATATATATATATTGAAATGGAGATGAAAGTGATGATCAATGCGCGTAATAAACGCCTATGCATGAAAAATTAATAGTTTATCTTTTATTTTTAATTTTTCTTATATATTGTATCATTGCGTGTTCATGAAATCATCAACACAATTACATATAAAATTTAATTTAATAATATTATACGATGAATTTTAAATTTTTTCATATTAAATTCTTAAGTTAAATTAAAATAAAACGAATACATAACATTAATTACATTTTTCCAAAAACAGAATACCAATGCAAATATATATATTTTATGTAATAATATCGTTCTAATTTTGTATATATTGTTTTTAATTTTTCAATAATTTAACTATATAATTAAATTTGTGTTCTAGATAAATATAAGAAATATTTTTAATTAATGTTAGTAATTGATTTAATTTAAAATTAAAGAAATTTTATTTTTATTTATAGACAAAACCTAAATTCCGCATACACAATGGCATCAAGTGAATACATATACTTGTTTGTAAAATTTCATATTAATACATATAAATATCAACCTTATTAATTTCAATTGTTTATGCAAATATTTATATTTGTAATTGTTGTGCAAGTACTTTCCTTACTCTTGAACATTATATTATTAATATTGTATTTAATTTGGATTGGCATGACATTTATTCTACTATGCCATAACCAAAAATGTTGATAATTTGTAGGCCGTTCGTATTGTAAATAAATAAATAAATAAACAAAAGTATTTTTTTATTACAGTATAGACGCACTGCGACGCTGCCTGTGTAATATATTTTGTATATTTAGTAAACTCTGTGCTAGTAAAATAAAAAAGAAATAATTGTGTAAGTTTTTTTTTTCTATCAAGAATTTATACTTATAATAAAGTCCATCTAATTGATTTGAGCTACAATTCACCAAAATTCAACTGTTATTCTTACTATATAAATAAACATTTTAGTATCACATTGTAATGATGCTGGAATGTTTTATATTTTGTGAGTTTTTTTGCTTATTTTACTTTATAAACAGTATAATAATAAGTCGTATAGTTCCAAAAGTATGATAAATTATAATTTATGAAACATATTATTCGAATTTATACGAAATAACTTGTAAAAACAAGACAAATAAAAAATACAAAAGGTCCTGGAGTATATGGAAATATCTGCAGAACGATTGACTAGCCTATAGACTTGCATGGTTGAAATTTCAAACATTACTGTTTTCAATTCATTTGCACGAAACAAACGTAAAAAATACTCATTCAACTAACTCATTCAATTCAAATTATATTTAATTGGTTCAATAAATTTATCTCCGAAGCGCTTTAAATTCTTAATATCACTTATGGTAATAATTAATTTTCCAAAACACAAGTGTTTGAGCGGCATCGACGTTTCAAAGATGTCGATCAGAGTAGATGTAGATGATGATGAATGTTCAGGCCGACGAAAAGTACGTAATTTCGAGAAAGTTAGCAAGAAATATTCACTGAAATTCATGATCTACGAAAGGTGAACTCAAAGTTTACGCCACATCAATTGACGCTGCGCGATGACCGAACACAGCAACGAATTGATCTTTCCAAAAATATTATTAAAAACACTGACGAAGAAACCGATAATTTCATAAAAATAACTATTTTACAATAACTAAAATAATATTTAAAAATAAAAAAAAACGAAAGATTTAAGCGACGAACCTAAAATTTTTTTTATTTTAATTTATTTTTGTAATATTTTTATGTTTTTTTTTTATTTTAATGTATAGTTTGCAACAATTGAAGAAATATTGAACACTCAACGACCAACAACCATTCAAAACCATTTCAATCAGCGACTCATAAAAATGTTATTTGATGTATTTGTTGAATGTGCAGGTGCAAATCGATGTATGAATTTAAATACGGACAAGTTTAAAAAGTGATTAGCAAATTATTATTTTTTATTTTTCGTAAAGGTTGTGAACTTTCTGATCCATATTGCTATAAATCTATGTTTAGATTTGTAATTTGTAATACTCATGTCAGTAACAGTACGGGTCACAGTACGGGTCACTGCTAAACTATCATTTTCATAAATTACCATTTGTGCTATATGCATCGGAAGAATCTGAACGGCATTTTTTTTATGTAAATACGTAGTGAGGGAGGCATATTATATGCCTACACAATTAATGTATCAATTATAAGAAATGTTTTTTATGGTTCTATTGATTTGAAGCGAAATCTTTTTTTAATCCTTATTATGATCATCATCATCAACAGGCAAATACATGTATATCAAAAACAAGATGTAGAAGAATCTTGCGCTGGTAAAACAGATTAAATAAATTTTATGTTTAAACCAATCAAACGGTCGGATTAAATAAATAAAAAAGAAGAAGAATATTGGTAAGGTGTCACATCAGTTTATTACCTACAGAACATACTGTATGGACTGTATATTTAAATATACCGTGTGTCTTATATGAATATTAAAATAAAGATGTTTATATTATGATATATCGGCATATCGGTGTGCTCATTATAAACATTTATGAAAGATTTATATTTATTTTTGATATATACAATTAAAATAATAACAATTTTAAGTTTTTTTCATTTTAAATAAAACAATGAAATCAATATGCGAAATAAATAAATAAAATATGTAAAATTTAAATTAATTGAAAATAAAATTTAAACTAAATAATTTTAAATATACAATACATGAAAAATAATAACAATGTCACATATTCATTGAATTTTGATACAATATTATATAAATAGTATATTGTTAAAAAATCGTGTTTTTGAATACTGTGTATTTATACAATAGTACGAGTACGATTCTATCTATACAAGCAAGTATCTTGTTCCGGTTAATCTCACACTACTTTTATTTATATTATTACTCATACATAATTTCTTTATTTATATATTATATATTATATACATTACATTGCAGCGTATATCTTTATCCAACCATTAATTCATTCTAACATCATTTATTAACTGCATATGAACTGTATAATTTTTGAAATTTAACATGTGCTTATATAAAATATTCATAATAAATACGAGACCGATGAATACAAAAAATGTAAATACTTTATGAATGTATTTATTTTTACTTGTTCATCCATAACAATACCATATATTTATATTGTATATATGCCAAACATAACCACCAACCAACCACTATACAAACCACCACTATACATAACCAACACCACCAACAACAAAACTAAAGAAAATTTATATATACCTGAATATTTCGTCATTATCGTCATCATCATCATCATCATCATCATCATTAACCACAATAATATACATACAACGTGTGCATAACACCTGTATTTATATGTGTATCATCGCATTTATATACTTACCATTAGGTAAATATATATATAAATAAATAAAATCAAGTATATAAGACACTGCAAAAGTATTTTGTATTTACATTTTTTAAAAAACATATATTTTTATATTTGATATATAGCTATAAAAAGTGTTAAAAAGCGGAAGAAGAAAAAGTAGGGAACTTGTTTATTATATATTATTATTATTTTGTATATAGGTATAAAAGAGTATTGGTTTTCTGCTTGCTACCTATTATCTACAGCTACAATATATGATATATACTTCTTCTTTTAATTTATATATATTATGGTATGGTATATATAAATTGAGTTAGGCGGCGGGCATGGTTGAGAAATTATAAAAATTTAAATATGTATATAGAAATTTTTCTTTTAAAACTGAATTTAGTATTTTAATGAACTTCTAAATGAACGAACGTATTATTAAAGAATTGAGATTTGTGTTTAACGTGCGTCGTCGTGTAAAATATATACGGTGGTTTTTTTTATTTTTTTTTTCAATAATATACACAATATATCCAACAAATACATACAAGCAATAAAATAATACAAATGGAATGAATATACGCTTTCTTCTTGAAGAGAAATTTTTATGTGTTTAGTTTAGTTTGGTTTTTGGTTTTTTTGGTTTTTGTGTGTGAAGAAAATAATAACAAAATTGTAAAGAATATTTTAGTTTTTCTATATATATATATATATGTATTTGTAGTAATATACGCGCGGTGTGTTAATTTCAAATATGTTAAATTATTACAGGTGACCTATTACAATAATAGGTGCGAGCGCGTATGCAGTATTAGTATTTTAATACGTGGTTTGAATATTATCGATGTATTGTATATAAATAAATGATATAATTACAAAATATTTATATAAAAGATATTTTAGTAAATAGTGTATTTATACAATTAACAAAAAAATATATATATATTAAGTGTTGTGCTTTTCTATATATAACATATATAAAGTGCGTGTGAGATATACTGCAATTGATTTAAATTAAAATATATTTGCACAATTATAGGTTGTATAATTTGGATCAGGTTGTATAATTTTTTCCTTCAATTTAATTGAAAAATAATAAAAATGCATCTACAAAATTATATGAATACCATCAACATTGCTGTTGGATTACTTTGCATACTGTCTTTTGTAAATGGTAAGTAATTTTTAATTCCTATTCAATTTCCGTCAATTTAACAGGTTTTCACCCTAAATGCGTATACTACGCAGCTACGCATTATGTCTACATATTATATATAATATACAGTGAAGAAATTATCAAAATTTGTAAAAGTAATCGAATGACCAGGCCAAACCAACATTTGCATTACATGACGAAAGTGTTCGCCGCCACGTTCACAAAAATCGTAAATAACTTACCATTTTTATGGCAAAAGAATATAAATTATAGTTTTATTATTATTTTAAAAATTAGTAATTCGCACAATAGAAATATTAGAAAAAAACTTAACTTAAATAATTGGTTCGCCGCATTATGGTCACAGTTTTATGAATGAGTAATAACAAATCCAAAAATGTTTTCAATATTAATATTTTTTATAAAAAAGTATTGTTGATTATTCTTTCTTCTTTAATAACGCTATCCATCATGGCAATTTTTATACTTTATTGACCACAATTCGAAAAAATTCTATGGAATTGACGCCAAACCATTATCGCAGATTTGCCAGCCACCTATGACCTTCAACCCATCCTTTTTTTAATAATCTGTAGAAATCGATATTTGTCATTCCTCATGATATATTCAAAGGATTCCAGTTGTCGTTGTTTTATTTTATTTAATAGATCAGGTACTCAAGCAATACGCCGAATAACTTCATCATTCGTAATGTGATCCACACAAGAAATGTTTAGAATAAGTTTGAACAGCCATAGCTCAAATGCACGAATACGTTTTTCAGTATTTTCTGACATAGTTCAAGCCTCCACACCGTAAAGTAATGTTGAGTAAACAAAACAATTTAACATTCGCATTTTAAAATCCATTATAATATCATGACAACAAAAAAAAAGCGTAAGCTTTATTTTGAAAAACACAGCACTTTCGATTCGAATTTTTATTTATTGAGAATGATCCCAAGATTCGTACCTTTTCAATTATTATTTTATTGTTAGTTGTTTGTTAGTTTTTCTTAATTTATTGAATTTTTACTAGCTATACCATGTATTGATTTGTAACATTTCTGGTTCTTGCAAAGCCGTATTTTAATTATTTCTTCATACATATATTTTTGTTGAGATTTTTTTTGACCATTGATTATATTTTAGCTCAAACCTATATTTCAGCTATAACCAGATTATAAATAATTAATGTGTGGTGCATCCCTATTGCGATATTCTATCTATCCAAATTCGATAATCAGCATTTGATAAACGCACATAATAAATATACTAACAATATAAAAATTTACAATTTAAAAATAAAAGTAACAGCAAGATAACCGCATTTATATACAGCGAAATACAGTTGACGTTATCAAATATTAATTACAAAATACAATCGAATTATTTTATATCAAATTTAATAATATATTGAATTGCAAGTGAATCAAAATGTGTTTATTTGTAAATAAAAATTCGGAAATTTGAAATCTAAAAATACTTTTACTTAGCAACGCAACTCACATGACATGACGGACATTTTTATTAATATTTAAAACTTTGATATAGAGTCGTCCAGACATATATAAATGCCTAAAATACAAATCAGTATCGTCGTCTCGCCATTGTAATAATTTAAAAATGAAATAAATAACAATTTTCAAAGCAACATATGTATTTGTTGTTGAATTTTGATTTCGAAATTTCAAAAAAATAACAAATTTATATCATTATTATTACCTATGCTATATTGATCGTAAAATGATATAGAGTAGGAGGATTCTTTTAGTATATACAGGTTGTATTAAAAGGGATCAGAGAGAAGTCAACAACGCATGTAGGTACTAATTTTTAATTATAATGATGAATTCACAGTCGAAACAATACCATATTGTTATTTTGTCATTTAGGTCTATATTTACATAAAAATCACAATGTGAATAATATTTGTTCCAGACATAATATTTATCTCATAATACATGACATTGTTTAATATACCATAATATTGAAAGTGAATGAAATCGAACGAAAATTAATTTAATATAAGTTATAAAACTGATCAAATGTTATATAAAAAATATATCAATATAATTTTTAGTTACAAGAATAAAATAATAAGAGATCTACCATAAATACAAACTTTTAATACACACTGTTCACTAGCACGAAGGAACCAAAATATTGGAATTTCATAAATGTATTAAAACTGTATTATATGTTACAATAGCATATATTATATATTTTTTTTATAAATTTAGTAGAGGTTTTATAAATAAAAATTCCTTAAAGTTTTTATTATAATACTATTAAAAATAGATAACAATAGGTTTTTTTTAAAAAAATAAATATGGTAAATAAAATGAGTGGATAAAACACGTACGATAAATAATTTTAAGTGAAATATAATGGTATCTATATAACAGGCCAATTGAAAAGTCCTCAGCAGATGTATAGGTAAAACCCGTTGGTCTGAATTATAATCGAAATGTATTTAGAAAAGCGCATACACCGATTTTATTTTTACGAAACTAATTTTATTTATTCAAAATATTCTTCATCAACTGATCATGTACGTCGGTCGATTGGCGTCACATTCAATGACTTTGTTAAGTAGCTGGTGTTGAAAACTGGTTTCCAATCATCGCCAAATAAAATCAATAACATTTAATCGGTTTTGTTAAGGTCGGTTCACGCAATACATAAATCAATAGATATTAGAAAGTGTCATGCCGGTTATTTTTCGGACAGGCGATGGTATAAAAAAAAAATTGGATTTAATTTAAAATACTATTGTAATCTTTTATTTTTTTCTTTTCAAAATGAACGACATATATTAGGTATTTGCATTGAATGCAGCTGTTCACGTATATATAAAGGTATGGCATTGGACGCTATAGATACATATACATTACCCATTTATCTAAAATAAGGTTGTATGTACTTCATTCACTCATGTAAATTTAAAATCTAATAAATTGTTAAGTTCATTTTCCAATGATTATTTCTATATTCACAAAAAGATAATATGCAAAAATTATATTGATTCTTCTCGACGGACGACAATTCACGGTTCTGCACTTAATCTAGCCGTCAAACAAACGCTGATCGAACTCGAATGGGTTTGACTTTGCTATAGTGCCTTAGGTATCAATTTAAAAAGCAATTTAATTTTACAAGAAATTGCAACTTTAAAATTTCGCATGGTAAAATGCCAAACCAAATGTCATGCAAATATTGAAATAATGCAAACTATATTGAGTTTAGCAATTTTATTAGTATAAATCATTTTTCAATATGACAGATGCATAAAATCTTAAGTGAAAGTAAATAAAAAATGTCGCATAAGGAAATTTTGGAAATTTATAAAATTACAAACCTATCATCTGAACTGAAAATTTAGAAATTTACTATATTTTTTGATTTCATATTAATAAATTTATTTTAGTAAACTACAAGTTGTTTAAAATCTTTATTTATACGACGAGTAACTATAGATTTGATCTAGAAAAGCATATGCAATAATTTCTAAGTAAATATTAATATGCGCATGTATATACTATTTAACTATTAAGTGTATATATTTAGACAAAAAAGTAACAGCATATATATATAATTTAAGTGAATATAGACATATGAATTCATGAATTGTACCTGATGTAAAAGTTAAATGTAGAGCAAATTCTTTTCATACATGTGTAAATATATAAAAGATATTTATTGAATGCGCGTTGTTATTATAATATCGTTCGTTTGTATTTTTTTAAATTATATTATAATGGATTAACATCAGTGTGTGTGTGTGTTTGTGTGTGTGTTAAGACATATTTATAATAATAATTAAGCTAACTTATATTTTAAAAATTAATTTGCACATATGTATGTAACTCAAAAAAAAAAAACATCCAAACAACATTCAATTTACAATTTACATTAATATTATTGTTATTATTTCTTAATATATTTACTACCTTGACCAATGTTTACCATTAGACTCATAAATAAATTAATCTGTTTTTGAAATTGTATGTCTCTAATTAACCTATTATAAATATATAGTAACGAGGCGTAGTTTGTATTTTGGTCAAACCATTGAATTTTATATCGTACAGAATCAAAATTAGACAGATAAAAATGTTACACCTAATATATATTCTATAACATATCGAAATTTCATCAAAATGTAGTAACACACATCGACCATTCCCTTGTTATGCCATATAGAAGCGGCCATTGTGCTCTCCGTTTCCGAAATGAAACCAATGACGTTTCTTATAAATGATCCGTATGATCAAACGCATTTTGTAAAGGTAATTCACGATCCAACTTTTCATTTATTCGGGCAGCCATATACAACTTTACCAACAATATTTATATATATTTACCTTTCACTTGTTTAATTAGGCACCTTGGTGTTTGCCTTAGATAATAAACTTATATTACTTCCATTAATCATATTGAATTTGTGGTGAATAGGGCTAATTCGGTATTGGAATTCATTAAACAAAATGAATGTGCTTGCCAGCAGGTGTGTTATCCGCATTGTGGTTTGCATATTGATAGAATTGAATCAATATAAAGAAGATTCTTGAGATTTACATTAAGAAATCTTTCTTGGACTGATTCTTTTACACATTCCTTCTTATAAATATAGACTTAAATTGAGACTATTTACGACTGTCTTTTTTGTGGTGAATTTGTTAAGCAAAATTTTAGCAAAATTGATTGCCATAATTTGATAGCAAAATAGAATCTGAGGATTAATTCCAGGAATTTTATATAAACAGTCATCGCACCAATTATTGTCGTTTTAGAACCGCTGATTATTTATGATATAAACATTCAGTAATAAATTAATTTTAAAATTTACAAAAAAAGTTCTATGAAATTTATCGTTATATTTCGTGGGTCATACATTAATACAATAGATAGAAACTATTAAATCGTACATGAAGCCAGAATTCATATGGTACGTCGACGATTTAGAAGATAAAACTTCCAAGTCTGATCGAATGTGTGTATTGATAAGTTTTATGTCGGTAAATATTTTTTTCTGAAAAACTACCACCATTAAATAAATATTTAATGGCACCACTTTTATTACGATATTTTCAGAGAAACCGCAATTACTGAATGTGCCACACATTTCCCGCTTTACGATTCCTATGTCAAAAATGTGACAAACGCGTAACAGGATCACTTCAAATATTACAGCTAAAAAAGGAAAAAAAACATGTTCAAGTATAAATGGCAATTGGATAAAAAAAAATGTAATAAATAAAAGGAATTGCGATTAAATTCTAAAAAAAAACCAAATTTAGATTTTCAAAATCGTGTGGTGACAAACGAAAACGGAAAAAAAAAGATTTTACACTTATTTTAAGATAATCTTCTGTGGTCTGTTGTCCTTAGCATAATATAACATTCGCGCAAATATGTGTGTGAATAAAATTTTTATCTAAAAATGCTTTACAAGCAAAAAGATATATTTCACGAATCTCGTTGAAATATAGTGATAGGGAGCAGCAACAGTATTATTTTTCTTATATGTTTATATTCTGTAGTATTAATTAATATACAATCAGATGATACATATATTCAATAGAAAAGCGTCAACATTACCTTAAGTCGATACAAACATTTGACTGCGTGGAAATCAAAAAGATAATTTTTCTGGATATGTTTAATAATTATCTGTCTAATATAGATAATTAATCAAATATGTCCTATTATAACATATTATGTTCCTTTTCTATATTAATCCGCGTTGTCTGATATAATTTCGAATTTTTTATATGTACCAGCGCTATCCTTTTAACATACGATCTTCACTTGTAGCCACAATTTGTGCTTTTTATCTGCATGATGCTTCGTCGCTGATTATAATAATTAGATAGAGAATTAACATATGTAGGTAATATTTGGCATGTGATATTCTTCTCAATTTTTTTCAAAATACAAATTTTTTTTTCTTTTAAATATCTACTCGTTTACTTTTGTATTTATACAATAATCAAATATACATTTATTTAATAATAAATAAGGAAAAAAACGTATACGCAATTACATCCGCCGATTATTATTTACTAAAAGAGATGATCATTTTTTTTTCATAACTTATTACAGAAATTCTTAATAATGATGTAATTTATTATTAAATAATATATAAAAATATAGTAATACAATATAATCACCGAAGATCAAATATAAGTGTATAAATAAATATTAGCATATTATAGGTAATAACATAAAAATATTTAATTAAACACAATATCTCAAAAAAAAAAACAATTTTTATTATATACTTTAAAGTTCAATGGATTTAATAATTTATGTAATAACATTATTTAACAAATAACATACATATTTATTTGATAATTGATAAGTATTTGGTATTTGTGAATCAATTACATCATATTTTCGCATGTAAGCACTATTTTTTATTTTTTTTTTACAAAACTTAAAATTACTATTATTATAAACATTGGTAAAGTAAAAAATTTTTGTCATATTTATGTCAATCGTACAATTCGTTATAAATAATAACTGATATTTTATGAAAATATGTATTGATTTTGGTTATTTCTGTTAGTTATTTATTTGCTAAATTTTTATTTATCTCAATAATAATAAAAACCATAGTTAATTTGTTTTACAATACATATGTGTACATGGGCTGCGATTGACAATTAAGGTTAAAATTAAATGGAAAATAATTTATTACTTAAAATAATCGCATTTTATCTCGATAAAGTTTTTACAACGGTGTTCCAATCTTTTACTGGATATATTCAGAATAATAGAATTTGTTGAGTTTTCGGCAAAAAAATATTTTTGTTGACATCGATGACTTCTGAATTGTATATAAATATATATTTCCAGCTATATAGACACTATATTACTATGTTGAGAAAGATAAAAATCTCACTTGGTGTTATATCTGGGCAATACACGGTAACGATGAGGAAAGAATTAATTACACAATTCGTGCATTTTATTTTATAGCCATGTGGCTGTTTTATAAGCTGATAAATTATCCTGATAAAAATGTACTTTTGTGTAATTATATACTTCAGCAGTTCTTCACAGTAAAATATATAAATTCAATTTTTGTAACTTTAAAGAAATATTAAATTTTGATGTTTTCTTAATAAATTTTCTATATAAATGGGATAATTTGTTAAATTTCACTTTCAATTTTAATGAAATTTTGTATGAAATACATAATTTATAATTTATTTTCTAAGAACACTTCCCATTTGGAAAATCATTGCCGATAAAAGATAGTTTTTCCTTTCCAGTTGTTACATATAACACTATGAAAATATTTTTTCTATTGACCTCAATTTTTCGCATTTAATACTGTGTATGATGTGGTTATAAGAATAGTTTCTATATATGGAATTTCTGAAAAAACCAGGCATACCCACAAGATATTATTTGAGAATCGTTTAAATAAGCGTATGGAAATGTTTAGAATGAGATTATAATAAGGTGTGCAGTCTATCATAGTTTAAAATGGGGCATTTAAATTAGGCGCAAAAATAGTATAGGTTCAAAGTCAAAATATCATATAGGTTCATAGTACAGCAGCAATCTTTTAAAAATCGCAGTCTATAATTTATATAGTCAACGCAGAAGTATGTTAACTTAAATTTTATGTCCATCAATTAATTTCAAAAATGCGAATTCGAATATAGAGTAAAAAATTTTTGGCAACACGCAATTATAGAAATTCTTTGTTAAAAGATCACGTATAAGAAAAAATAGAATTTTAAATTTGAAGTTGATTTCTATATTATAAACTATTAGATCAATTATAATCCGCGTTCATACAGCATAAAGTTTTTATTGCCTAGTTTTATATAAAAATCTGTATCAATTCACAAAACCTTCTTCTGAATGGGTGCTTAAATGTACACACATTTGGTTATATATCAAATATCGATATCGATGGATTATGAATTAATAGTATTTTCAATTATAATTCCATAAATAAACAAATAAGACATCGAGGTTTTCAAATGCTGTTATTACTTTTAAAATTATAGCTTCTTGATTTCAGTGTACCGTGCGCAACTTTGGACGACGGTATATCAATAATTAAATTTAATATATAGAAAATTACTTACAAAATCATTTTATCAATATTTTAGTTCAATAAGTTTCTGCCTTATGCGAATATGTTGAGAATGGTATTACATAAACAATTTCTATAACGCTACCGCACAGTTTCTATATAGAAAACTATACCAACATAGAGAACATAGAGAAAATTCCAGACCATCAAAATGCTTACATATGATCTCTTTGACCACGCATGCATATCTAATTTTTATTTTTTATAATCATTTTTATGTGTGCACAATAATAACAATTATTTATTATATGCGTAATTACTGATTGTCAGTAAAATGCTGAGGATATATCTCCTCGTATTTTGCGTAAGAATAAATAATAAATAATACTATTTTATTTTGCTGCTCATCCTAGACAAATTACTGTTAAAATAAATGAACGATGTTATATTTATAGTTATTATACGCATAGATCTTTATATGCTAATATACACTTTACATAACATTTACACATAAACAGAGTGTAGTAGATAATGCAACGCACTCAATATTTTGCGGATGATTTGCAGTTAGAATGTTTAATTCCAGTAAAAAACCACATACACACAAAATTTTATCGAAAAAGTTTAAGAATTGTTGAAAGTATTTAGTTATTGCAAAAAGATCGGGACTATTATAGTCCTGTAATTTATGAATTTAAATAAAACTTCAAATAACAATAAATAGATAAGTTACTGATCGCAATCAATTGTTTTTAAACTAATGTAACAATTTTGCTTTAACATTGGTTGGTATATGTATTACATAATTCTGTCCGAAAAATTAATGACATGACTTTTTTGATATGGATTTAATGGTAACGTCAACAATTTATACCTGCTGTTAGATTATGATCTGATCTTAAGCGGAATATCTTTTTCTTAATTCATTCCGGTTATTTTTCTAACTAAAATAATATGCATTATCAGATATAGTATTGTTCAGAATATCCTTTTTTGTTCTATGTAATTACAATTATTAATATTAATTAGATCTCTTGATATATGCTAATATAGAATAATATTATAAAAAAAAAATAATTTGAAGACCCACCATTAATTTTCAAATAATTACGTAACGCACAGTTGAATCAATACTATTTGATATTTTGAACGTAAAATTACTAATCCACATGGGTTGTCGTATTCGTCGGGGACACTCTGTATACATAAGAATACTAGTATTTATATAATAAATAAATAAAGTTACGATACGATACACGATACAATTTACATAAACTCATAAATATTGTATTATTGTATAATAATATCGCAGTACCTATATGCAAATCGAATTATTGTAGCGGTTATTTAACAGAAGATGAATTCATTAAAGATTTTGTTTAAATAGAATAAATATATACAATTTTTTTCTTCAGTTTTTAGGTGAAATATTAAAAAAATTTAATAAATAATATAAACTTGTAGTAATAATAATAATAATAATAATTAAAAATGAGACGAAAAATTCCGTAATATTAAAAATATGAATTTTTGTTTTAAAATTTTATATATTTTCTTAATTAATTTTTTTGTGTTTCATTGTGTCATTTGCACAAAATTTCTTTTTGTTTAATTATTCAACAATATAAAAAAAATGTATGTTAAAAATTAGAATTGCGCCGCTTGTACCATTTTTACAACTTAATGTTTTTTGCTTTTGTAAAACGATGAAAATTAGTCGGTTCATTGTTTGTTTTGTGTTTTTTGTTGCTCTTTTGGATGTAATAGAAACAAAATTATGCATATTTTTTTATTTTTATTATTAATCTGATATTATGTTATTTGTATTACATAAATTTGACATAAATTATTGAATAGTTTTGGCTTTTTTTTTTTTCTCATTTGGAATTATATAAATTAAAAACCATTAAAATATTTATATTTATTTATTATTTATTTAATGAAGTTATATTCACATAAATTAGCAAAATATATTTGAAAATATACTTAAGTATATTGACAGAAATTAATGTAGATCAAATCATTATACTTCTTTATAATATTTGGTTGAATGAATTCTAATAATGTTTATCTCACAATCGGCATTTTTAATTTTTAAAGAATAGTATAACATTAACACACGCTCTTTTTTCAAGATCAATGAATTTTATTCATAAATATTTCAGAGTCCATATATTAATATTCGAAATATTATTAAGCATTTTATAACATTTTTTTGTCATCTCAAAATTAGGAAGTATTTTAAGATACTTCCTTGAAATAATTTTTTAAAGTATTATATTTTAAGTATAGTTGAAATAATTTATAAAAATTAATTTTTTTTCAATTAACAATTAAAAAATATTAGCAATTTGATCTCATCATCATCAGTCATATGTTACTCCAAGTGAAACTTAGGGTATATCTACCAAACATTCATATTACAGTGAAAAGCATATATAGGAATAAGTTAAAGAAATGATGATATAGAAGAATATTTCGACACATTTCGACGTCCGAAAAGAAAAAGAAGTGATGTGCAAATAGTGATGTAATGTATTTAATACCACGCAATATTAATATATTGTAAATAATATAATTATGTCGTCATTTATGCGTTATTGAACGACAATTTTTGATATTTTCAATTTGAAAATTTCTATACCATCGATCAACAAATTATTAGACAATTCAGTCTCATATGTATATTAGATAAATTTTGCAGTTTCATATGATTAACCTTAATGTTTTTTTTTTACTTACGAAAGTTTTGATTGATATTTGAAGTTGATTTTATTAGTAATCCGATATATAATGATTGTATATTGCGTTAACAAAGTCATAATTCATTTTACAATACATTTTCGTGAAATCAGTATTTGAAATTCAATTTTTCAAAGTATTTTAATGAATCCTTAAAAGATCTACTATTAAATTATAAATATATTTACATCCTATCGTATATACGATTCTTGTCTCTATAAAATCTATATCATTCTATATATAGAGAATTTATGAATAAATCAACCATATTATATCATTACAAAGGTCCAACAGACAGACCAGTTCGCATTGATTATCCTGTAATGACTGCTGGTGCAGATCTGTTCGTATAATTCAAGACGATGATATTAAATGGTTCTCTATATAGTAACAATAACAACTCAATCATTCCGACTCGGATTGACAAACGTAAACCCAGCACGTGTCGTTTTATTATATAAATTAGCAAGAATTCACTGAATTAACTAACTAACTATAGGCCGAACTTAGATGGTTCGCTGTTTCGCAGTCTGCATATTTAAAATCAATTATTCCAATAGTTATGCATTCGAGGAAGTATGCTCAACAAAATTTTCATACTTTTCTTTACAATAAAAAATGTAGTAAAACTTCTTGTAAATGATGCGTGTTTGATTTGCCATTTGACCACCCACTACAGGATGTATAACATTCTTTTGCACGAACAGCATGTATCAATTTTTTATTTTCTTTATTATATTCTGACCTTCTTAAAAACAATAATATTGTAAATCATCGAAAAATATATTCTTTGTATTATTATGTGACTTTTATAAGAAAATATCTGTCAAATTTTATTGTATCTATTATAAATGATATTATAGTTAAGTTTAAGTATAGCCCATAAATTGAACTTATATAAATACCTACATCTGCGTATAGTATATTATATATAAAATTGCTATTATGCTATAAAACTATTGCTAATATTCCATATCTATTCAATTTTTATGTTTAAGAAGAATAAAAAGACATAAATTTTTATTATAGACTTGTTTAGTATTTATTTTATAAAGTTTACACAAATTTACTATAATTATTGCATAACACATTACATTTTTTTCTGTTTTCTGTTTGAAAAAAAAACATTGTACGTACATTATTTTCATTTCATAGAAAAAACATATTTGATTAAATGAATTTTATATTTCTCATATTATTAAGTATTATATAAAAAGAAGTTGTTTTAACTGTATACTTTTATTTACTGATAATAAATTTATTATATATATGTTTGTAATCAAAGCGAATTATATATAATACTCGTATGTATATAGGCGAGATAAAGTTAATTTGACTTATAATAATATTATTATTATTATTATAAGTATTCGAATACGAACAACAGCACTGATTTTTAGCATTAAGCATTTTTATGAATATAATTCAAAAGTGGTGTATAGCTGTAGTCCATAGTATCTAATACATATATACCTTTGACTGAACCTATAATATACAAAATTTGTTTCGACAATTTTTCCGATGTCCGCTTGTTAGCAGAATAAAATGTGCAGCTGAAGCAAAAGAATTGATGAAATCGACTGCGACAGTATAATAATATTCTGCAGAAGTTATGAAGCAGTTAGAAAAATTGTTTGGAAACTGAAGATGTTTAGCAAAACCAAAAATATATGCATGCTCATAAAGTGATATGTTTCTTATGGTTTTTGAATTAAAAATAAATCATCAATTATATGGATTTTTCAATTATGATATAAACTTACAGTAATTTCTGAACATTATTATTAACTTCCAAATAATGAAAAAAATTAATTATTATGTTTAGGAGAACAAAAGATAATTTAAAGGCATTGAACTGAGCAGTTCTGCCGCATCTATTTTCAGATAGTTGCCGTCTCGACCATGAAGTTCTAAAATGTAGACAATGCCGGAAAATTACTATTCATTAAGACATTTATGACAGAATATCACATGTAGATGAGATAATAATAACATAAATGCTTTAAAAATTAACATTTATTGTATTAGTTTAAAATAAATGTGACACGATTACTAAAATATATACAAAGAATAAGTACGAGCACATACACATATTTTTCATCATTTCTCAATTATTGTGACATATTTTTGGAAAAATTTTGCATGGAATTTTGTTATTTTTCTTTAATCGATGAACATATTCTGACATCAAATCACTCGTTCGCCGGATAGGTTTCGCACAAGACTACACTTTTTTTATTTGCAGTTTAAAGTAAAATAATTTATATTTATAGAAATTTGTTTTCACATTAATTTTGGAAATTATTTGTAAATTTTTAACATATAAAATTGTTTGTCTTAATAAAACACATGTAATTTTGGTATTTGATGAGCAGTTCTGAGGTGTTTTTTTGTTGTTCTTACATCAGACACATATATTTGTTTAAGCTGTAACCTGAATATGGACGATATGATTACGGAACCTTACATATGTAACTTTTATAGTTTAATAAAATTTTATACTTTATTGCTGTGTTTTTAAAATATATATAATATTTTTTTAACAAATATACAAAAAAATTTAAAGTAAATAATAGTGATCGGAATTTCTAGCATTTAGCCGTTGCATATGGTGCGACCGCATAATCAAGCGGCTATCGATTAATATGCTATTAGTCAATTTATTATAGAAAAAATTTATTATAAATTACAAATTTAAATTAAAGTTATTAATTTTCCTATTTATAATTTCATATGAAATTTATTATTTCAAATAATTTTAATCTCTATACATTTGCGATTTAAATAATATTATTTTACATATTCCAAAAAAAAATATTACAAATTTCAAAAATCTTGGCGCTAATAAAGCGGCTTGTTGAATTTTTGTATAATAATTTGGCCACATCTATCTGTGGGCCATATTAAAACTTTAAAGTATTTAAAAAAGCAAAATTTTGGTTATTCAGTTGAATTCCATCCATTGGTGTTATGGCTTGCGTAAGAGGTTAATATATTATTAAAGAATTGCAATAAAAATTAAAATAATAAGAAAAATGGATAAAAGTAAAATTGGTTTTTTTGATACCCAAGTCTCCTCTATAGGTAACATATAAACAAAATATTTTATATAAAAATAACAACAAGTTAAGAAATAATATAAAATTGTATATATTAAATTCATATAATATAATAAATGGTAAGTTTTTGAACGAGAAATTTAACTGTAATATTAGTTCTGTTTTCTTGTATTTTATATGTGCGCATACTATTATAACATATACGATTATATGATTATAATGTTGATATGTTGTACCTGTGTACCTGCACAATGTTGCAATATATATGATAACTTGACTTAAGACTATAGAGAGGAAAAACAAAAACGATACACATAAAATTCAAAGTAAATATAAAGAATATATTGTACTATATCAACTTCTGCTTGTATCTATATATTGAAAAAGATAGAAAAAACACTACTAATAAAATAGTTGATTATTGACTTTTTTTGTTAAATTTATATAATTGTTTATATATTATAATGTAAATATTCATATAAATGTTAATAATATTTTAAAAACTGTGCGTTCTTTTAGAAATATATATTAATAATGATAACGGTTCGATATTTTATAATTAAATCGATGACTAAATTATGAAAATAAAAATCGCATTTATATAGGAAGTTTAATTAATTTTTCATCTTTTAAAATAATTATTACGAGTATATGTAGGTTAAAATTAAAAAAAAAAACACGTTGATTTGTATATTTAGACAGGATATGTAAATAAATAAATAAATAAATAAATAAATAAATAAATAAATAAATAAATAAATAGTTACATTAAAAATATCTGCAATATTGATCTTCTATATATGTATACGCATTTATTATACAAAATAAATGATCACTTTCTCTTATACAAAACAATGTTATTATTGTTTTTAAATATATATAACATCAATCAAATTGTTATAATATGACTAAAATAATAATCATTCAAATGCGTTAATGTTTAGTGACACATGTCTGATACATTTTAATATTATATTTTTTTCTATTTATATTATAGAAAATAACTTAATATATTATTACCATAAGTGAGATCCTATACTTTAACTAAAATCCATATATACAATCCTATATTATTTATAGCATAACTGCTTATCTCATAAATAGTATGAGTAATTACCATTTCACATAATTATATAGTTGACACCTTTGTCACATTTATAGCACCAATTTATAGGTAATTTAAACTAAAATATCAATATTATAATAATAAATACAAGACATGAAATTTTTTCATAACATTATTATACAATACAATTTAATGTACATGAATTTAAATAAATATGACATGATTTAAAAGCAAAAATTATACGCATGATGTCTGCGAATATGATCAATGAAATTATAAGCCAAAAAAATTGCTTGCTTTTAAATTAAATTTGTGATTAAGATATTCTTTGTTTTTTATTCTTTATTATTATTATTATTTTTATAAAGCCGCTGTTCATACGAAACACAAACGAACGATTTTTGAGAATTATTTATTGTATAATTACTTTATGATAAACCAAAAATTCGATATTAAATTATCACAAATTTATTAAGAACACATAAGTGCATTTAATATAACCGAAATGGTAAATAAATTATTGAATTTTTAATTGAAAAACATTATTTTAATAATAATTACAGAGTACGACTGAACGATTTTGTAGTGACAATTATTTTAAAATGATTATTTTCAATTAAAAAATCAATAATTTATTTGCATTTTCGGAGATATCGATCGATGCACTTATGTGTTCTTATAAAAATAGTGATAATTTAATATCAAATTTTTGGTTCATCATAAAGTAATTATACAATAATTAATTCTGAAAAAACCTTTGTTCGTTCGTGTTTCGTATGAACAGCGCTTTAGGCAAGACTTTCAGAAACCATGTGATTTGGATCTATATATTCTGCCTGTACATTTAACCCCTTATCTAAATATAATAGTTCATCTTAAAAGATTTGAAAAAAAAAAACACTCAAAATGTTACTCGCAACATTTGCAAGTTCATCAGGATGAAGGATTTAGTTTTTGACAGTAACCTCATTCTTCTATGCAACGCGGCATTTTCTAACCAGTCCGTTGTTTGTCATTTATACATATAATCATATAATTACTATTTTCTATAAATTATGCTTAACTTTTATGCCTTTAACAATTTTAACTTATAACTAAAGGATTTAAGAAAGAATGCCACAATTAGCCAAAACTAATTATCTTTAAAAAAATTATAGAATTAGAAAAAAAATAAAAATAAATTCTTTGTAAGAATTCTATAATATATGAATTCAATTTATCAAATATTTTTTCTATACAATTGAAGTACGATCTCCGGATTTGGCTGACCTCTCGTAAAAGAATTTTTCAAACAAATAATCATATAATTAATTACTTTCCATGATAATTTATTCCAATTTTGCAAATTAATATATGAATTTATATACGTTTTTTTTTTTATCATATTATTATTTATTTAAACAAATTTAAAAATCAATAATTCATTTTATTTGTGTTATTTGTGAAATACAAAAACTATTATTTCCAAAAAAGTACTCGGATATATTACAGTGCGTATAAAAAGTAAAAAAAAAATAAATATAAAACCAGAGAAGAATTTGCTAAAACTCTCGCAATTCTGTTTTATTTTTAATTCATTATATACATGAATTTATATTTCGAATTGATTGATGACCAATTAACAAGATGATTATTCATATTACTCGAATATTGTGAGGATGCCGCACGCATATATATAAACATTTTTACATAAATTTCTTATATGAATTTTTTTTTTCTTGTGTGTTGTTATTATTATATTATTTAAAATATTCGTTTTTATATTATATAAGAACACTGAATACATGACGTAAAGGTAAATTGACTTCAAATTAACATGTACTCGTATAATAAATAAGATTTCTTTAAGGCGTGGTGCAAAATTGTATTTATTTTTCTTATTTTTTGCGCTTCCCGAACCGAAATAAAAGGAGGTTAATTCAATACATATAAAATGTAAAAATGTATTCATATAGACAGAAAAGAAAGAATACAAATAAAAAAACACATGTACAAAGAATTCTTTCTTAATTTTATAAAAACAAGATTTTTTTTCGTTTTTTTTTTTTTATTAATAAAAATGAAGAGTCTTTGTCCGAAAAATAATCGAAACGAATTTCATCTATTGACTGCTGATTGATTTATGTATTATGAAACAACCTTAATAAATTTTCAAAGTTTAATGGCAATTCTTTGTTAGACTTGTTAGCCATACATTTATAATACATTGTGTGAATGTTTGTGCGGCGTCGGTCGAAAAATTCGTATAAAGAACAAAAATAAATATTATGTTATTGTTGCAAATTATACTGAAACTCTTGAAATAAGTATAAGTATTTATCAAAAACATAAGTTTTGAATAGCATTAACGATTCAAATAATACGGCATAGAATATATGTGAATGATGGATGAACGTTTAGGTGCTATTTAGCTATAAATATTCACATAGATTTATGGAAACGGTAACTTGTGTTATACCGAAAATAATAATTCGTGACATATATAAAAATTGATGTACAAAAGTTAAATTCATAGTTTTTACCACCCACACATAAATTAAAACTAATGATCAAAAATTGCACCAAATTGATCATTCCAAATATATCATTAAATAATACGCTGCAACAAAACGATAATTTCATAAAAAACTATTGTAACTATGAATGGAAATGCTGAATGGCGATTACCGATAAAAAGGAAATCATGAAAAAAACTTATATAAAGAAATATTAAAAATAAGAAAAGAAAAAAAAAACGAAAGATTTAAGCGACGAACCTTAAAATTTATTTTTATTAATATATTTTTGTAATATATTTTATTATTTTTCATATTTCAAATGGAAATTGAATTGAAGAAATGTTGAACGGTAAATATGTACACCATATTATAACTAAACAACATTTCGCATGGCATGGCATCATTTGAATATGATGTGGTGCAAATCGATGTAGTTTATCAGTTGATATTGGCCATATTTTGAATAAATAAAATTATTTTTACAATAAATAAATTAATTTCTTGGTTTTTTTCATAATCCATTCTGGTTATCTTTCCGACAGAATTTTATACAATATAATAATAAAAACTACGCAGATCATAAAATTTATTATAAGCATATAAATCATATATTTAACATATGTAAAATTCCTTAAATGAGCTCATATAAATTATATTTTTTCTATACAAATCGAATGTGTGAAACTTTAGTTGTAAAAAAAAATACTTAATTAATCCCTTAACCGCGAGATGCTATATATACGACAGTATATATAACAATATAAGTATCAATTTGACAAAGGTTAAACATTTATATATTATGAACATTGCTGAGCATTTCAGCATTTCAGCATTTTCTGGTCCCCATGGCCATGGGTGTATGCAGATCATTTTACAACAATCTTGATTGGGAAAAATATATATTGCTATACACAATAATATGGCGATCATTGAAATGATCAGTTTCGATGTATATATAATAAGGTGGAAACATACATAAACTAATAAAATACCATAAATAAGGTGATATTATAAATAAATATATAGGATTAAAAGTAACCATATGTAAAATGCTGTGAGATATAATAAGCTTCATTGGAAGTTGCATCACTGGATAATAGAATCCGAATGCCGTAACTGTAACTTTTATGTAATGTCGTAGAATGGGATTTATTTCGAAAATTGATACAAAGTAATTTTATCAACTTATATGTTAGATAGATGTGCTACGTTTAGAAGCACTATTGTGGTTAGGATAATCTGATAATTGCTGTATATCGGAACAATCAAACCATTTAAAGTAACCATTCTGTGTAATGGCGAGCTGTAATGTTTCTCAATAATAATAATAAGAAATTTTTTTAAATAAATCCATTCCAATATCTATTATATTGACATTGCAAAATTACATTTTTCAGTATTTAACTATACAATTCGAGCGTAAATATATAAATTTTAATTTAATTATATTTATATTTACTCATCGGAATCTTATACATTTAAATAGTTAAAATAAATGTAAATTTGAAAATATATTATGTGGATATCAGTATAAGAACTACATATACATGCAAACAGGTGTTTAATATAATATATCGTCAATAGTTTAAAAATAAAAAAATATATAGTATAATTATGAAACATCTCCGCATAAAACACTTAAAAAATATATACAAATATTGTAATAAAAAAAAAACTGTTATACCACATTGAATAAATAAAAGTTAAGTTAAAATTGAGAAATATTTTCATCGTATTGATTATTTGTTACTCATAAAGCATCTGCCGCTTTTTTTTTTATTATTTACTACAATATATTATTACTTTTATTTATATTTATATTATTAAAAATATTTTATATAATTTAAAAGTAGATTTTTCTATTAAAAAAAAAAAAATAATAAATAAATAAAAATTGATGGAATTAATCTTCCAAGAAATTAACTTGCAAGTTCAATAACATCACATTGCGTTACATAATAGAATAATAATAACAATATGAAAAATTAAAATTCCTAAAATTGTAAAAGAAAATATTTTAAAAGACTCTTTTCAATAACTTTACGCGCACTCCATTTGTCGAAAATAAACATAATCAAAAATATATTGTACATAAATTTGAGTAATTTTTTTTCCCGCACTTTCAATTAGTTATACATTTTTATATAAATTTGATTAATTTCAATAGTCGTAATACTATTTTTAAAAATAATAGTAATAATAATACTAATAACAATAAATAATATAATAGAAAGAAAAAATAACACAGTTAAGTAATAAAATTATTATATAACATTTCTATATATATAATCTTATTTATATTATATTATATTAATATCAAAGAACCTATATATAACACCGTTAAATTGCAATTAAAGTGAATTTATGAAATTGTATATAATATAATATAACTATACATTATATACAATTAATAAATACATATAATGGATATATAACATTATTGTAGATAAAATTGAATTTATACTCGTAATAAATTATTTGAGATATTAAATGATGATGAAAATTAAATACTATAATATAATAATAAATGTAATAGTAAGTTCACACAGCACACTGATCCAACGTTATATTAATTGTTTGTGTGATTTCGAACGGAATCGATTTCAAAATCAAGCTATATCCATATATTTAGTTGGTAGATACCATAAATCTAATCGATCCACACATAAGTGATAACAATATTACATACAAAATTTCTTAAACTTGCAATATAAATCCAGAAAATATATATTCAACAAATTTACCACACAATTTTTAACATTTTAATATTACATTTGATTATATATAGAGCAATTTTGTATTATACATATCATTTGACATAGTCACAATCGAAGAGATGATGCAAAATTTTCCTTGGATAACGTTGACTGTTCTGGCATTGATTTAATTACCACATGCCCACAAATCAAACAAAATCATATAACTCACAGTGCGAACAATTCTATGTTTTATATAATATTTTTTAATGGTATAAATTATTTTTCTGACTGCTGACACACACGCTCATTTGAAATTATTATAGATCGCCATTATAAATTTAAGTTGAAGGGAGTGTAAAGGGTACTGTATACCATTTAACAACAATTATGCTTATGCGGCCGTTCACTCGTAGCAGCATTAAGCATGGCCGAACCGAGGTTGAGTGTTCCTCTTTTATAAACAGATGGTTCAATACAAAAATCTGATAATATAACACTTTTGATAACAAAAATTAATTAAATTTTGAAATGAAATTTAAAATTGCAAATTACAGAGTTATTTTTTTTATTTCATTCATTTATATCACAATCCAGAATTATGTTACAATAAGTGTTTTCTTCTGAAATACTTTAGTTCAAACGAGCAACTTCGTTCATGGTGAAATAAAAATTTATTGGTGGCAACGACGGTCGCACAATATTTTTGATATTAACAATTTTTGTATCTATAGTTTGTAATGATGCAAAGACACTGATCGGAGGCAAATCGGAGGACGAAAATAAATTTTATTATTATTATACAAATTATATTTTAAAGCTTGCTATTATAAAACTTTTTATAAATTAATATGTGCACGTCACAGAATAATAGAAATAATTGTCGAAGCAAGAAAGAAAAGAAAAAAACACATTACACTTATTATAATTGTATTATCTGACAAAGTGTTAGCAACAAATTAAATTGATAATAAAAGTCAATGAAAAATAAAAATAATTATTAATTAATTAATAATAAATATTAATAAGTTGTGTATTTAGAGAGCTCGTCTATATTAAGTTGCAAAAAAAATGCTTTTTCTTCACATTTTTAGCTATACAGTTTCAATGAAACTTGACCAACCAAAATTGGACATTAGCTAAAAAGAGGTTAACATTTGATTTCTATTATCTTCTTTGTTTTGTGGTGAATAGTGTTGTAATTCTTCTACCACTTTCATATTTTATCTCTCGGTACTATCTCTGCATAGAGAGTGGAAAATCCTCAAGCTTTTATATAAATATAATGAGTATATAGAATGAAATGGTAACTATTTATTTTGCTATTTTGGAAAATCTCGGCGGCGACTTTTGAGAATTTAACATATAGATTTTGAGTTAAAATCGGCTCGAGTCAACTTGAAATCAACTCTGTTGCAGTGTGCCTACTCTGATTCTACATTTCTCATATCAAAAACTTCCCACTTCCCAGGTCTATTCTACCATCATATTAAGATTACTAAATGATTTATATGCTTATAACTAATATCTCATATTTTGTACTATTAAAAATCATTATTTCACATATTAAATTCTATTGTAAAATATATAATATATATTATTTTATATTTATTTATTTATTTATTTATTAATTTTTTTTTATTTTTATCCTATATAATATAGGTCAACCATGTAGTTTTCCTGGTGCACCTGCACATAGTTCAGTAATTTTTTCCGATGATTCACTTGTAAATGGTGCAATTGCATCATATTCATGTGAACGTGGTTTTGAGTTATTAGGACCGGCACGACGTGTTTGCGATAATGGTAATTGGATACCAGAAGGAATACCATTTTGTGGTAAGTTTTATATTTATCTTTAATATAGATACACATACAGATACACCTATATATATAAATTTAGTGTTGTATATATAGTGATTAACCTAGTTCATATAGGTAATTCCATAAAAATTATACAAATACACCTAATGTTTGAAATTTAATATTCATTATAAAATATTTATAAAATGAGAAATACTAATATTTGGACCGAAAATAAAACTAATTAAATAATTTACTTACATTTGATCGTCGATTTTTATACACACACGATATATAAATGTATGGTATAGCGTCGTAAATATAAAAACAGAATGTATATTATATTAAAATTGCTTGTAAACAGAAAAAAAAACTGAGCAAATCAAGGGACAAACAAAAATGAAAAAATTCTCATTTATTTTTAAATGCATGAATTATTACACATTAAACACCCACCAATATTGTATCTTATTATATAGATAGATACGAACTTAATTTTGTGTGTATACTTTCTCTTATTTGCATATGGTCACTTAAATAATATAATATGAGTGACGATAAATATAAATACTATTATGTTATTTTGAAAACCTTGATCTTCATTTTATATTGTATATGTATGGTATGGTATAAATAAAACAATAAATAAATATTTAGGTTAAACTTAACTTTATTAATTGCCGCAAACAGTCATCGACTATTTTTTAGAAATGATATATGCATTTTACCAGGGCGGTGTATTATTTGTGATTTATTCAATTACCCACAATTTATGATTCCGATTAATATTTTACAATACGCACTTGTCAAATGATCACATTCGATTGCAAGTTTTTGATTAATTGTGAAACAAAATGCTTAAATTTATTTCATCAGCTAAGCTCGCCCATGCAATGTCATACAAGATTGGAAAAAATTCAATTATGTGCTCGAATCCCCTGAATTTTAACCGCTGAGTGTGTGATTGATATAATTTATAATAAAATTCAATTCATAAGGATATTTTGGAATCCAATAGAAATATTTCACGATTTATTTAGCAAATATTTCATTAGGATTATGTTTCTCCGCATAGATGAATTAATTTTATGAAATACGAAGTGTGATCATAATATTACGAAATTTATACAGAAGAATATGAGCCAAATCCGTACGATAGACAGCTGTTTAACGTGAAATCTTCTCTATCGATTGTCGCACCTCCAATTTCTATTATTAATTTGACTGCAGTCTTCGCTCGTCTAAGATATGTTTTATTTGGTTTGCCGAAAAAATGATGTGCTTTGAATTGAGGAACGAATTGTTGTGATATATGATATTTAGAAAAACCAATACTGAAAGTTATCTTTTATATTAAAAGAAGTATATAGCAATGAATGTTTATCACGTTCGCAAGTTTTTGAGTGGAACTCTCTTTCACGATAAAAATACGTAAACTACAGGAATTGACTAAAAATGTGTAAGGCAAATTTTACACATAACAATTTTAACATGCAAAAAGTGTGTGTATGTGGAAATGGTGTGCATAAAATTTTCACAATTGAACAAAAATAATCTCGTTAAAATAACAATTTGAATGCCCCATAAATCAAAAGGAAAAAGATTTCAGACCGTTGAAACTGTGAAAGACAAAAATTGTACGAGTAATATGAAGAAGCTTACAGAAGAAAACTTTCAGTAATGTTTTGAACAATGAAAAATGCATAGAAGGAGCGTTGTAGGGATAGATAAGATGTGTATATATTGAAGAGGATAGTAAATAAATATGTATACATTTAAAATAAAATAAATTACAGAATTAGTCTATAGTGATTTTATAGCGCTCCTAATTTATACGCATCCTGTATTCATATACCTTCTGTACATATTAAAATTATTTTAATTTTTTTCTCACGACACATTTTAGTTTGTTTTTATTTGATGTTAACGATCGAAAAATTTTGTTATTTCGAGAAAAGACAACGACACATTTTTGTCAATATTTCTAATTATCCGGTTTTCTATAGAAAATAATCTTCAAATATATACGTTACTTAAACCGATTTAATGAATTTCTTTATTTCATCATAAAATACATTAAATTACATATAGATAACGTAGTTGTAAATGATCCTGTCGCAATCATTCTCTTGTTTGTCGAGCAAAAACTGTATTTCTACATATATATAATAGCAATAATTTCGTGTGAAGAAAACTTAAAACGATCAACGATCGATTATTTATAATTAACATTTTCATATATAGAATCATTATTTATTATAAAAATTCAATTGATAAAATAACCGAAATATATTTCTATGTATAAATTCAAAATTATATTATTTACCAATTTTTTAATCATACATTTTTCGTTATTATATAACAAATATAAAAATTTAATTCCATAAATCATCGCATTTCTTATTTTTCCATAATATAATCATTTGAAAACATATAATTTTAGTATTTTATATAGAATATATATTCAAAATACTGGTTGTTATATTCATAAATAAATTAAGAAAAAATATATAACTGTTTCTAGTCTACTATTTTGTAATAATATAATTAAAAAAAAAAAATAAACAGCAAACCAAAAAAAAAAAAAAATAAATATATTATTTGATTATTTCAAGCAAATTATAATCAAAATTATAAAAATTAAGATCATTTCAGATGTGTTAAATAAAAAAAAGATGAAAAGAAAAGATTTTTGACCCCATAATTTAATTTAATAAAATATTATTTATTGTGTGCGCTCATAGGCCGCTATATAAAAAAAAAAAATATATAAATTTTTCTTGAACGAGATATGATTCGCTTTTTATTTTATATTGTCATGAGTGTTCCAAAAATTAATTTTATTGTAATTCAAATCCATTTGCGGTTTGCATTTCTTTTAATTTTTATTAATTCAATTCCATTATTTTAAATGAATTTTAAAATGATAAATAAATTAAATAAATTTTCAATTATATATTATTTAATTTATTGATCATCGCACACAAACACACACACACACTAAGCACAACCCAGGCCGAATCTACATATATTACAGCCTGGCGCACTTTTTCTCAAATATGCTTGAACTGGTCTCATTGAAAATAACAATTAAAATACTAAAATAAAATGAAAATTTTCTCATTACCACTAATTTGAGGATTATTGCAGCCCTTTCCAAAAGTAGTATCTAGAATTTGTTTCTATCAATAGAAAAATAATCTAGACTAGACTTAAAAATCCTCATTCCTGCATTAAAAATATTTTTAAATTATTCTACTTATTTATTTAACATCGATTTTATTGATAACATTACTGAAAATTGGTATATAATACGAGATCAGTGGTGATTCGTTATATATTCTTGGAACATATGATAGTTCTTCACATATTGATTGCCGTCTGACTTACCCCGGTGGTTCACAATTTACATTTATTATGATGGCGCGTGCACTACCGGGGTGGTTCACGAGATTTGACAAAACAAATATTTATCACAATCAATTTTACTACATATATTATTAACTATTAATAAATTAACTATTGAAAACTTGAACTTTTAAGTATACAGAAACGAGTATGAACGGTTATTTTAACTTAAATCTCATCGCCATCACAATCAATATAACCGCACAAGATGGAGGAATTTGGTTTTGCAGCTGCAAAATACTATATAGGCTAGAGAAAATGAATAATGAACAAAATTGTCCTGCTGATAAATTGAATGATAAAGAAGTCGCTACAATAAGAATAAGCAAGGATCTTTTATTCGCTGCAACTCTATACAAAACGGATTTTATTTTTATTTGAGAAAAACAAGTTTTCCGCGTTTGCGTCTGTCGCAATGATTCAGTGAACACCAAAGTTTATAAATTTCTTTTATTTTTATTATTTTCCACATATCGGATTCGGAATTTTTATATACTTTCCACAGAATGTAGTGCAGACGTCTGTAAATCAATTGTTAGTATTTATTCATAACTAAATATATAGAACGACATATTTTATTCACCTTGGTGGAAACTTTAAAATGCAGAATTCTAAAATTCTTATCACACATCTCGTTCAAATTCAATAAAATTTAGTGGCACGTGTAAGATGATATAACAATTTTCGTGAATTTTTTGATGGTATAAATGTTACGCCGAGATTATTTTCCTAAATCACAATCCAGGATCTTATCTAGATTATATATATACACATAGGAAGCTAATTGGCACAACATGGTGAAACAAGTTAAAATTTACTGGCACAATATAGTTTCTTTAATAATTTTACCAAAACATATTTTTAATTTTTATAGAAAATAAAGAGTTTTATTTATGGTATTTATTTTGGTTGCCGATGGTATTTCTTTTTGGTTCATGATGTAGAGGTGGTGAGGCGAAAAAGAAATTTTTTCTTACTATAAAAATTACTGAAATTGATTTTTATCATTTATTCTAGCAGAATATTTTGGAAAATATGTTTGGGTATACATACAATTCAGAAGATGCAGCATCATATTGTGATTGTTATTGATTCTAATAAAAATTTCAAAAAAAATACACAATACAATGAACAAGAATTTCTCGTGCCATTTGCGTCTACATATAGAAGATTTGGCTCTGAACCATACACAACTAAGAAACACGTACGCGCATCATCAGCACTTCAATTGTATATATATTTAGTTTAGTTTAGTAGTAGACAATTAAAATACTTACAATGCATATAATAATTGACATAATTTTCTATTTGCATACAAAACTATATAATATACGTTGTGTGTGTGTGTGAATATTTATAAATTATAAATTTCAATAGAAACGTTTATAATAATTTTATATAATAATAATAATAATATTATACTATTTCAACACGAACAACAAGTTTTAGAAAAATATTTAAACAAAAATAAACAAATTTATTTATTGTATATTTTTTTAATTGAAGAAACTTATAACGGATTAAATCTTCAATCATCCATTCGTTTATTTATTATAATGCATATACTCTTCCGAGTATGCGTTTGTTGATGATGAACAGGTTAAAATTTTAATAAAATATCCATATTAAAGATAGACGAGAGTATATTTATTGATGTATAGTATATCTGTGTTTTTATGTATTAGTTGGTTTTTTTTTTTTTTTTACATATAGTTATAGTTGATGAATGATGGTCAATATCAACATCTGAAGACGACAACGAATATTTATTTATATATTGTTGTTATAAATATACTAATAAAATAATACAATAATAATAATAATAATATTCTGATATGAAAAACATGACTGTAAATATGTTTGTTATACATTTTTTGCTGTTATAAAATATGGTGTATACAAAATTCCTTTTATCTATACATAAAATACTAAATATATATCTCGATATTTATCTGTATATAATTATACTTACCTATAGAGATAGTTTCTTAATATAATTATTAAAGATTCTATGTGTATAGGAGAAGAAGACGATTCAAAGATTTAATAATTATCATCATTCCGCAGTTTTATTATTTATTTATTTATTTATTATGTTGTTATAATTCATGTTTTTCTATTTAGTTACGAGTAGTAATAGTATTAGATATTTATGTTTTTTCATAATATAATTTTAAAGTGTGTTGAAATTATAAATATGTATATAGAGATACAGATTAACATTTTATTTTACGGTTTAAATATATATACCTAACTATAGACGAATTCCATATAGAATTTCAAACAATTTTTTCTATTTAATTCTCTACAAATTGGATTCACATCACTTTTCTGTATACTATTTCAATTTGTTTCGCGCAGTTATAGATGTGTTAAGTGACTTAAGGACTTCAATAAAAATATTCGGATGTTATACAAGAAAATACTTTAGATTTTTGTTTTATATAGTAAACTTGAAAAATGTGTATGCTGTAAATGAAAAATATTTTAATTCCCACCATATGCTTAAAAATGCCGGGGTATAATCAAAAGTACAGTAAAGTGTTTGTTTAAAAGAAAAAAGAAAAACATTTCTATTATAATTTTTCTATGGTAACAGACAGAATTGACCCTGTCCAAAAAATGTACTTGTGATCATTGAAATCGTTTCAGTAGTTTGACGGCAAGATTTTATATCAAAATTTACTATATGTATTAAAAACTTTTAGACTTTTAGACATAGTGAAACGCATTGAGTAATCGTTCAAATTCGATCCCAAATACATACAAATAAAATTAATCTGTTCAATAATCTCAATTGATGTATATACACAAAAACGGAAAACCATCAAATATGTAACGTTTTTGTGCGACTGTGGAATTCATCTATATGTATTCTTGATGTATAAATATATTCTTTATTATACACTACGTTTCACTTGTTTATGGAAGCTTTTGAATTTTTTGACGATTTCTTTTGCTTGCGGGCACTAATTATGTGGTTTGCAATAACGCAATAATCGACTATGTTAACGATTCTATGTTTATTATTCCACAATGCAAATACTACGATAGGCAATTATAGCCTGATCGACTCTCGCTTCAAATTTCAGATAGACGATAAGAATAATTACAGTGAGAATGTTTTCATGTTGCAGTTAAAATATTCTCATATGCAATAGTAGTTACACACGAGCGGTATCATTTTTTATTGTCATCATCAATTTAAAAATAATCAAAAATAAAACATTCAAATTCAAAAAATAAAAATTAAAAAGTTCCTAAACAAGTGAAATGGAGTGTATAAACATTTTACATAATATATATGTTAATGTTAAACAAAACCATGATGAAGACGATAAAATGTCACATAACGCATATAGGTATTATAAATATATATTTTGTATTTATTTAAAGAATTTAAATCTGTATAGGAATAAATAAACTCACAACAGTTATATCTAAACTTTATATTACAAGAACAACAAAAAAGGGTCAAGGTTGATGTGTATATTTATATATATTTTTTCTTTTACTTCTAAATCATGATTGTGTGTTACTTTCGAATATATACGATTAATATTTGAAGATAAATTAGTAACTATTTTGAAAATAAGTAAAATGTTTCCGGTATGACGCATGATCGATTAGATTATTTTGGAATTGTATTGCATATCAAGACAATGCAGTGAACAGGTGATCAAATATAATATGCTTTAGGGATTATATTTTATATAGCATGAACCTTATATTATTAATAACTTGATAAAATTACGGATCTTTATTCATACATGTAAAAAATGAAAAAAAAAGTTTAAATAGAGTCAGTCAAGTGACCCCCAGAAATGTTAGCCATTTTGACGTGCGAGGTTAACCAAAAAAATGTAATATTAAATGTGGAATTTTTAGCCGTGTATGTCTTTTTTTATATCAGCTCGGTGGCACTCGATGTTATGCATTTATTGTTATGGTTAGCAAATATACTATACGGAACCGTATTTCTCGCAGATATTCTAAAACGTATTATGGATCTGGAAAGCGTGCAGCTAACCACTGTAATACTTACAAGTTGTGATCAATGACGTACACAACTACAAAATTTGTGCGTTGTTGTTACCAGAATTTTGAATAGAATTACGTGTATATCAAAAAATGTAACTTTATGATGAGACATTAGTATTCGATTAATCACAAATATGAATATGACTATGTGTGGCAAATGAAACCCTTGTGAACGAAACTTTTCGGAACCTCTCAAGTAGAGTGTTTGATAAAACGATCGTGAAATATACCGGTATTCATTTCGCGACATTTACAAGCAACAATTTTCATACTGAAATATATCAGTTAAAAAAACAAAAGCGATATCCGTGAAAATCCTCTCTCATGATTTCATCATATATTTTTCTAGACTGTGGATAATTTAAACTGAAAATGGAAAATAACAATTATAACAGAACGTAATTAAACAATGAAAAATCAATCACTTTTATAATAAATTGTAATGGGATTTTCTATGTACAGAAGAATATAATATTTTTTTATCAAAATATGTGTTAAAGAATTTATTGCGGTATAGAATTTTTGAACAAAGAACATGATGGATATGATGATGTATAATATAACAAATATAAAGAATAAACGATTGTTAAAATAGATATTCTAAAATAAATTATTATATTTTTACTTTTGTTATTTTTTCATTTCTTCTGTGCACTTTCATAATGTTTAAATAACATCATCACTGTGCGCCTTTCTCATTTAATTTCAATTAAATATATATCTTTCTTTAACATTATAACTATATAAAATATACCTACATAAATATTCTATTATTACAACAAATGCGTATATAAAAATAATATCAAATACTCACAGCATGAAGTTTATTGACCATTTATTTTATATATAACATGAAAATAACTTATGATAGATTTGATTATTATTAAATTATTCCTAGATTAATTGTTAAATGTACTGTACATAAAGTATTATACATATAGACGACGCTCAACGCGTACATAAATAGATAGATCCATAATTTTAATAGCGTGTTTTACATTTTTAATCAAAATATTCTATCTTTAAGCACTTCTGTCAGTTCGAACACACCGTGTGCCGGTTGCATGCATTTAAATTTTTAAATTAACATACGCTATAAAGACGCACGGTAAATAGTGATGAATTTAAGAGTAGCTTGCTATATACATGGAAAATTGACATAATTATTTTAAAAGGTGTTCCCACTCAAAATTTTAATGATTATACAAACCTTCACCACCACACACGTACACATTTTCTACGTTGAATATGCATTTTATCTGCATATATTCGCACTTGAAACTAGCCGATATAGTTCTATTTTAATGAAATAGTATCATATATAGATAATGACCTTAAAGTATTTGTTTTCTGGTGGAATGTTTTCATTTTTATAATAATATTTTTTATTTTATTGTTTAATCCTAATTCAATTTTAATGAAATTATATGATCGGTTCCAAAAGAATTTCTGGAAAATAGATACTCAGGACAATTTCCTGATGAGTGTTAGGGTATATTTTATAGAACGGTGTTTAGATTGTTTTAAAGTTGATAGAAACGAACAAATTATTTTATCAGATCACATACTCTGATTGCGTGCAGTCACTTTTTACTTTTTACCATAGATTTTAATTTAAGCATTTCACCTCACTTTCAAACCGAAAGAAAAGAATATAGCCGTTTTGCTTCACTACAATTATTTCTAATAAACGAAATTTGAAAAACCATTTGAACCTAAAGAAAATTAATTGCAAATTACTTGAAAGACATTTAAAAATTATACTTGAAACTAAGTCTTTCAAACATTGTAGTGATATTGACATTTAAATTAATTATAAAGAACAAATTGTCTTTCAATAATCATGAAATCATTGCAATCATGGGGTACAGTAACAATTAAAAATATTGCATAAGCCTTTAACTCCAGAAGATTTTAATCTATATTTTTAATTTTTTTTTAATCGATTTTTAGAAAAAAATAAAAAAAATTAAAGTATTTCATTAAAAATTCTATGAACAATTCACGCATTTGTTCCCGAAGATAACCCGAACGCGCGTCAATAATATAACTTCATAGTAAACACTGATTGAGGCTAAATGTATATAGGGAGTGGTGTGATTTCCTTGCCTTGGACCATCGTTCATTTTATGGGACAATATAATAATGTAAATATTTATTTACCAATTTTTGGTAAATTTATTGTAAGATGTACCATTTCCCTAATTGTGAAAAAAATTTTAAATAATAGATTTCACCAGCCACATATCCATCTACCTATTTGAATCCATTAGAATTTTGACTTTTGCAATCATCTACGAATTATATTGTGTATTAACAGTTGCAATGAACTCAATCATATAGGTAATAAAAGAGTTCAGCAGTGCCACGGTGTTACGCAGCAAATTTGTGTGGAATACGTCTCAAAAATATATAGTGTTAAATTAAAAAAGTGTCGTCAATAAATCGCACAGCACTCGTCGACACACTGTATACAAGATATGTATATATAAAAAAAGGAGGGAATGTAATTAAATAAAATGTATAAATAACATTATATACAATTACCACATAATAATAAAATAAATACGCACTGGTACAATATTTAAGAAAAACTGAAAAGAATAAGATAAATATCAATGGAATGTTTATTATGGAATATTACTTGTGTATTTTTATATACCATACGTAATATTTAAATGATGTATATATAAAATTACAAATTGGAACAAATGATTTGCATAAATTTTATTGATTAATGATTATATATTATTTTACGTAGAGTATTTTTAAAATATATGAATATGTGTAAATAAATCGAATGAATAGGCATATAATATGAAAAAAAAATGTTATTAAAGGTGTATATCGAGTTGAAAAAAGTTAATTTTTAATTTTTTATTTTATTTAAAAATTCTATATGATATAAAAGTTTATTGTAAAATACAAAAGAAATGTTTACGCTCGTGTTTTACATAAAACCAATAATATATATTTTGAAGATGTACTACTTTAAAATGATAGACACTTTTTGTAAAAAGTACAGCATAAACATAGAATTAAAATATTGTATTGTGAGAGTAGAGCAGAATACTTAGCACACTCTGCTAGAATGATATATCCATTCCAATAAACGAACTACTTTGAAACTGGCATGATTTTTGTTAAACATATCAATATAGAGTAAATAAAAAAAAAATTAATTAATAAAAACATAATTTTATTTACAATTATAATTAAATACTTTATAAAAATTACAAGTATATTTCTTATAAATCTATTATTATTGTAATATAATAAATACAGAAGCTTTTGAAACGCGAAAAAAATTGTGACACATCAATTTGAATATTTGTGCGTTAAATAAATTCAGGTAAATCATTATAAATAAATAACTATTAAATAAATTAGTATAAAAATGTTATTATGCAGCATAAAATTGAAAATAAAATACGATCAAGTAACAATGCCTACTAAATTTTAAATGTATAGTAATATTTTATTTTTTATTATATTATACCTATTTGGGATCTCTTTATTCTTGCCGGAACGTATAAACCCTCTCTAAATAAACTAAATTAATTGACAATGAAACTAAAAATTAATTTACTACAGAATCTGCCATAAATTATATCATTTTCATATTAGCAATTGATCCTTCTTTTCAGTCAGTCTGTCTACAACATCCTGCTGTTGCTTTCTAATTTTTATTTATGTATACCCCATGGGTCAAATATTTCAAATATTTTGTTACAATAATATAATACAAAAAATACATTTATCTTGTACATAAAATACTTACATAAAATACTAATATTTCAATAAAAAGTCCTAAATTCAATAAAAGAATCAGTGTATTTTAAATTATATAAATTATGGAATGCTCCAGGTAGAAATTATTTTTTTTTAGCAGACTATAAATAAGTTAAAATCAAATTTTTTGGCTAAGTTATATTTCGAAAGTTGTAGCGCAGAGAGAGTCAATTTTGATATTTGTTCTAATAATTAATTATAATATAATTATAATAATAAATAATAACAATAATAATAAATAAAATATATAAATAATAAATAAATATTTCTTAAAAGAAAAATGGAAAATAATAAAAATTTATTACTACACAGTGCGTTACGCTTAGCCGCGAGTGATGAATACATAATAGAAAAGTTAAATAATGACAAATATCGTGTATATGTGAGTGCTCAAGACAAGAATGGAACAACGTTGTTCCATTTAGCTTGTAAATATAACCGATTCAATATAATACAAAAACTGTTAAATGTTGGTGCTCACATAGATAAAGCAGATAATTTTGAAAAGACAGCATTACATTACTCCATTGTGGCAAATTTAATTGAAGTTGTGCTATTACTCATTTTAAATGGTGCTGACATCAATGCTGCTGATAAATTTGGACAAACTCCTTTGTTTTATGCATGCCAATACAAAAGAGAACTGATGATTCTTCTACTTTTGCATCATGGCGCTGACATTGAATTTAAAAATAATAAAGATGAAACGGCATTATTACATATGTGTACGAAAAAAAAAGGTAAATATGAAAATATAATTAAATTGTTAATCGTTATGAATGCTGACATAAATGTACGTGATATATATGGTATAACAGCAGTACAATATGCAATTGATAATGAATTAATTGAAATTATTAGCACATTCCGTTTAATCGCCACCCATCCTGAACATCGTGAATTATGTAATGATATAATTATTGATAATTTAAGAACCATTTCTGGTGAACAACTAAAATGGAATCAAACATTTCTGCATGTGATTTGTACAAATTACCATTGTTCAAAAAAATATTTGAATATCCAAAAACAGTTGAAATATTTCGATAACCATTGCGATGTAAATTTTTTCAACTATTTGGAAATTAAAAAATTTATAAATTTTAATTTAACAAATAATGTTGATAGTTTGGCGCAAAATGAATTTAATACATTTGAAATTCTTAAAATATTAGTTAAAAGAAGTAATATTAATATTAACGGAAAAAATTATCTGGGGGAAACCGCTCTTCATTTGCTTTGTGCGAAAACGATAGGTGATTACGAAATTTCAAAATGCATGAAACTTTTAATTGAAAATGGTGCCCACGTTAATATCGGTGATAATTTCGCGATGACACCATTGTATTATTGCATTACAGTGTATAGTAACATTGCATGTACTGTAATATTAACTGATAACGGAGGTGGTAAATTATACATGCAGCAAAATCCACAAGGACATAAAAATGCATTTTTGCGGCATATATGTTTTGCCGCGGTCAACAGTCATAACAACGATTTGTTAAACGACTGCTTGACATTATCTATTAAAAATGACTTCGACGATATTATTACGGATATATTTATTAACAATATTAACGAAAATGGTAATAAAAATAAATCTATAGAAAGCATGCTAAATATAATTATGTCATCATTGAATTGTAGCAAGACCGATGCTGTAAAACGATTTTTACTAACGAATAGTGATTTTTATTATAATGATACATTTTGTAAGAAAATATATTTGTTGTTTGAATTTTTTAAATACTGCAATAAAAATTTTAACAATGTGGATCAAGAATATAAAAATTCCTTTAAAAAATCGATATTTGATGAAAAAATGCGCATGTTTACGTTTAAGGTGAGAGGAAAAAAAACTAAGCATGGAATTTACTGTTTTCTGCGTAATGGCATTATGTTCATTAAAAGGTGTCCAGAATTTTCAACATCTAATGAATACTATAAGTTCGATATCAGAATATGGTAATTCCAATTTATTTCAAGAATTTATAAGATTACATGCAATACATCAGTTCTACAATTTTTATTGGCTAACAACATTAAATCAGCAGCATTACTTAGAAATGAAAATATAGTTAACCAATTATCATCAAAATCGCTTCTTGAAGATGCAGCAGAAAAAGTAACGGTGCAAATGTTAAATTATAAAAGAATAAACTTGTTTACTGATTTTAAAGTGAATCCATTTAGATGTGTACTTTTAGATTTAATTAATTTAATTAATAAGGTTTTTGTAAAATTATCCAAATAAATTATTATATTATTTGTAAACACTTTTTGTATAATTATATAATTATTAGTGCTAAAAGTATTTATTTATATAATTTTAAGTTTAATTTTAGTATAACATTTATAATAACGATTTATTTGAACAATTCGGTACAGTGCTACATTTTTGTGCATTGAATATTTCACTGAAAATATGTTGTAAATATAAATAATATTAATAATAAAATTAAATAGTATGAATCGAATTCTAAACATATTTCATATTTTGATTATAATAAATTATAATGTTAAGAAAATTTATTTAGATTAAGTTTAAGATTAAATTTTGTGGTTTTGAAAGTACTTGATTAAAAATGAATAAATCACTCTATGTTTGATATTAATTTATTTAATAGTTATTTATTTATAAAATGGTTTACCCGAATATATTTAACGCACAAATATTCGAATTGATTTATGACAATTTTATTCGCATTTCAAAAGCTACTGTATTTATTATATTACAATAATAATAGATTTATAAGAAATATACTTGTAATTTTTATAAACTGTTAGCATTTAAGTATAACAAAAGCAGAGTGTGGTTGACATCGATAGTACAGTGTTCAGCCATACATTATAATAGTTTAGATTACACTATTTTGTATTATAATTTTTTTTTTAATTGTTCTTTATACAATATATTCAAATAATTGTATCACATGTGTTTCATTTTATCATTTGTATTTAATCCCATATGTTGACACAAAATTCAACAAAATTCATGTTGCAGTGGTTATTTTTCGGACATAACGTTTGTGTAAACGCATATACAGGGTGTCCCAATTATCGACGGCAATACGAAAACATTAGATTCTCTGGGTCATTTAGCGTCGAAAATATCATATAACATTTTGGTCGATTCGACTTCGGTACCAAGTTACACGCAAATAACCAAATTTTCAATCAGACCATGTTTTGCACTCTACTGGGATCAATATCTCAATAACTAATTAACCGATTTTAAATTTTTGATACACTATTAGCATTAGCATACCGAGATCTTTAATTTGACGTTAAGATAAAACAATTCGGACATGTGGTTATCGAGATACTTACAGGAATGTTGACAATTTGCTGAACGCCATTTTTCTATTTGAAAGTTTGTTCAAGCATAAGTCGAAAAATCATGATGAAAAAATTTTTTTGGTATAAGTTTAAAAACTTGCCACATTCATAAGCTTTCGTTTAAGCTATAACATTACGATAGGTCTCAACTAATTCCAAAGATATACACAAATAACTACAATGATGTAGGCATAAAATTTATTTTCGCTATGGAAAAATTTTATCTTTTTTTAGTTTTTTCCAAAACCAACAATACGCACGTGACAGATAATTGATTCCATACACTCCTATGCATTCACACAAACCTTCTCACACACACAAACGAACTCACACACAAAGGCCCACACACATAAACCCACAAAAGCACACGCACGCATATCACCGCAGTTTTAAACAAACAAAGCCTAAAGTAATTGCTGAAAATGTGTTCCTTCAGCTCGAATACATAGACAACAATGCTTTTCAATAGACCGAACCAATCTAAGTGTTTGCTGTTGCTTGTGGCGAAGGTCTTGAATACAGTTTTCAATAAGCTGAATTAACTCTTCAAGTGAATTAATCACAGTTGCATATACTTTTTCTTTAAGGCAACTCCATAAATAGAAATCCAATGGATTTAAGTCTGGAGAACTAGGCGACCATCTTATGGGCCCACATCTGCCAATCCATCTTTGATAAAAGTTTGCGTCCAGTCAGCATCTAACATTCCCTCCATAGTGCGCTGGGCCACCATCATGTTGAAACCACATCTACACTCGTTCAAAGATGGATTGTCAGAGGTGGGCCCATAAGCTGGTCGCCACGTTCTCCTAGTTAAACCCGTTGGATTTCGATTTATGGGGTTGCCTTGAAGAAAAAGTCTATGCAACTGTGATTAATTCATGTGAAGAGTTGATTCAACGTATCCAAGAATTTCGCCTAAAGTCACAACAAACACTTAGATTGATTCGGTCTATTGAAAAGCATTGTTGTCTATGTTTTCGAGCTGAAGGAGCACATTTTCAACAATTACTTTAGGCTTTGTTTGTTTAAAACTGTGGTGATATGCGTGCGTGTGCTTTTGTGGGTTTATGTGTGTAGGCCTTAGTGTGTGAGATCGTTTGTGTGAATGTATAGGAGTGTATGGAATCAATTATCTGTGACGTCCATATTGTTGGTTCTGGATAAAACCAAAAAAAGATAAAATTTTTCCATAGCGAAAATCAATTTTATGCTTACATCGTTGTAGTTATTTGTGTATATCATTTGTGAAAAAATTTTTTCATCATGATTTTTCGACTTATGCTTGAACAAACTTTCAAAAAGAAAAATGGCGTTCAGCAAATTGTCAACATTCCTGTAAGTATCTCGATAACCACATGTCCGAATTGTCTTATCTTAACGTCAAATTAAAGATCTCGGTATGCTAATGCTAATAGTGTATCAAAAATTTAAAATCGGTTAATTAGTTATTGAGATATTGATCCCAGTAGAGTGCAAAACATGGTCTGATTGAAAATTTGGTTATTTGCGTGTAACTTGGTACCGAAGTCGAATCGGCCAAAATGTTATATGATATTTTCGACGCAAAATGACCCAGAGAATCTAGTGTTTTCGTATTGCCTTCCATAATTGGGACACCCTGTATATTAATAATATAATTTCTATTTTATTTTCCATAACAAATTCTATAATAAAAACTATAAGAACAAAAAATTTACATTATTATTTGTTAAAAAATTTAAATATAAAATTCAACTATCCATAAAATTCTATAAATAATTAGTCACTATTTTGTTTTCTTTTTTTAACTTCAAATTATTTCATAATAAATATATTTATATATAGAGAAAAGGTAAACAATTACAATTTATATATTAGGTGTTTGCATTAATTTCTGTTGGGCGCGTTTATTTTTATTGAAAAACATATAGTACTACATATGTATTTCAATACTGAAAATAAACTTTTATATCAATCACCAAAATGCCAAAATATTCCTAACATAATTTTTAAATTTAATGCATTATTTATTTTGATGTTATATCAAAAAAAAAAAAAACAGATTAAATTGTGAATTACTATATAAAGGTAAACTTTAAAATATTTTAATTTGATTTATTTTCTTTGTATAATATATTCTAATTGTTTTATTTGTTATTAGTTTTCTTTTATCGTAAAGCACACAAAAACAGTTTCCTAGCTTCAAGATATACTTCAAACATGAAACTAAACTATATAAACTATGGTACGATGGAATGTTTTACAAACCATTTGCCAAGCAGAAGTATAACAATAATTTATTTTGGTTAATTTAAATCGAGTTTGATTTTGCGATATAAGTTTATGGATAAGATGTTGAGATCATGTAAACATAAGCATTTCAGATTGGTATAGTGCATGTTGCTCCTAACTTCTGGTAGTTAAAGTGATATTTACGAAAAAATATGTGTATTAAACCATTATCATTTTCATATCAAAAATATTAAATATAAAGAAGAAAATCTCATTGTTTAATTTTTTAATGTTATAATACAATTAACGAATTTATATATGATAATAATTGCAATAATGAAATCTAGAATTTAATACGCTGTTAAAGAACATGAAAACATATATCAAGAATTAAGCCCATTTTATACATAATATTCTTATCATAAATCCTATGAATATAAAAACAAATTGGAGTTTTTAAAAAATTATAGCTCTATACTCTTCAATAATAAAAACCTCTTCTTATATGACTAAGAAAATTTACCACGGTGTCTTCACCGCAAAACAAAGTATTTCCCCGTGTTCAAAATAATCTATGACAACCAAATATAATTCGGATATAATTATCCAGCATGAATTTTCTTTAATTTTAAACAAATTAGAATTAAGAATAATTTTTAATTGTAAATTATTAAAAGCAATGTGCTCATTCCATTGTATTATAATAATATAATGGTCACATTGTAATATGTTGCCATAAATAGGTAGACAGCATTGGGACTACCCATACAGATAGTAAAAATACTACTAAAGCAGATGGATTAAAAATAAATTAAATTACAAGTAATGATAACAATTACTCGAATTATTTTGAATTATGAGGCATACATTAAGCAATAATTGTATGATGAATTGTTTGTTTTCTTGGTTATCAATATATATTTGTTTGTTTCAAGGAAACTATTAAATTTGCATATGAAAGTCAGTGGATACACAGATTGAAATTAAATTAATTAAAATCAACGAAATTTTCAATATATGTAGTTTGAGATTTGAACTATAAAGTCCATATATACACGGCCGACGGTGCATTTTAATTTAATTGATTCTTTTACAATGTGAATGATAAAGTCATCACACAAATAAAAGTTACATATTTATAATTTTATATTGCAATACTAAAGAATAGAAAATCCTATAAAAATAATGCACACAGTTTTTGAAACAATGACATGAGTGTTAAATAATCAGACTAACTAAAAACGAAAATCCCAAAAACAAGATAAAAAAAAAAGTAATTACTATTAAATCGATGTTATACTATCAGATTGATGCGTGAATACAAAGGAAATCTCTATATTTTGAAATTTTATCACCCAACACAAACGATCATGTTGTCTTAGTATTTTAAAAATGATGATGACCATGCCAAAATGCAGTTGCAGTTCAGTTGTTTTTTTGCTGATAAAATATGGGGAGAAGTTCTTTGAGTAAGGGTGCTCAGAAAGATGGAAAAAAACTAAAATTTTAATTTTTTGTGGCAAAGCCGATTTAAACATAAGTTGTAACAAAAAAAAATAATTAAATAACTCACCTCTGTATCGTGTGACTGGTGGTAAGAGTAATCAATCAACTATGTATAGCTTAGCATTACTTGTTAATTGTATTATTTCTGCGGACATCTCTAGAAATGTTACTTATTACAGCTGTGCATCTCATCAAAATCTGAAAATGAAATATGTATTAAGGTTTTTTGTAAATATACCAGTCATTATATATATATATATATATATATTATTCAGTCACCTATTATAGTTATTTACTAAAAAAAATGTCCCTAATTATAAATTCATAGCTCGTTATTAAATGTATATTTGATGTTAAAATACTAGTTGAGATTGAGTTGAATAATATCTACACGTACTTTATATCTATTATAGAGTGTGATTAATGTTTTGGCGTTAAAAGTTTAACTATAGCTTTCATTTATGCAAAATTATTAATTATTAAATATTGTGAAAGGATATATACAATGTTATATATTTAACTTTGATATTTTAGATGAAAAAGTGATATTCTTTTGCAATGTGAAAGCTCCTTTAAAAATTTAAATGTTTCTTTAATGATCGGTTCTTTTCTTGTGGTTTATGCAATTATTATTTGTGAATTTTTATATTTCTAATTAAATAATTTAATAAGTACAAAAGTATAAAAGTAATAATAAGTAGCGAAAAAGAAAGAGAGATATGACGACGAACACATCTGTTACTTTAGAAATTTATTAAATTTATTCAAGTCCACATTCTTAATACAGCATCCTCTTCCCTTATGTATGTAATTTTAAATTTTCGTCACAATATTTTATGCAATAAGCAATACCTCCATGTAAATAAGTTTGGTGCACCGCAGGTTTTATCCGTTATGTATTGAGTGGTCCGTTGACTTTGGTGTGTATTGCTGTGTATAGTGTATAAATTGACCGGCGAAATCTGTTTAATTCTACTTAAACGGGTCCAAATATAGTTACATTCGAATTGACTTTTGATCACCATTACTTGATTGTAAATGTAGTACCCATTTTATAAGCATAGTTCATTCATTTTTAAAGTGATTTTATTATTATCATTTCTGGTATTTTTGGTATTTTTACAACGAATTTAAACACCGTACAATTTTCAATATTTGAAATTTTAAAAAATAACACTAACACACGTGTACCTCATACAGCTGCTTTTAAACATATGAATTTTTAAATAGAAATAAGACTTCACATGTAGTCAAACCAATTCCATATAGGATTTCGATCGATTTTTCTTGTTTTAAAAGTACGATGTTCCGAATTTCTATTATTTGCCATACATGTTAACAATACACAAGGTTAAAAAATAGATATGCGATCGATTCTGTCAGATGACACTCTAATACACTAGGGTTGACCAAAGTTTTGCGGAAATAGCTTACACATATACAAAATTTTAAGATAATGCTGCATCCAGAGTACTGAACCAAATCTTTTGGATATGAAATTTAGTCTTATATGAAATAATAATAAATAATTATTAAAAAAATTATGTAAGTATGTTATAAATATATTTTGTAAAAAATAATATTCAAATTGGTGGCGAAAAAAACGTATATTTTTTCATTTTGCATTTACTTAAATAATCAAATCAAGTAGACGGTTGTAAAAAAAGGATCAATTGCTTTGTACCATTTTGTTTCGCAAAATTGTGTAAAAATGTAAAGACCATATGAAAATGATATAATTATGAATTTTTAGTTTCATTGTCATTAATTTAGTTTATTTAGAAAAGGTTTATACGTTCGGACAAGAATTAAGAGATCCCAAATATATATAATATAATATAATAAAAAATAAAATAGTACTATACATTTAAAATTTAGTAGGCATTGTTACTTGATTGTAATTTATTTTCAATTTTATGGTACATAATAAAAAACGTATAGATAAAATGAAAGAAATGATGTTTTAACATTCTGTTGTTGCTTCCTATTTTTTATTTATGTATATCCAATGGGTCAAATATTTCAAATATTTTGTTACAATAATATAATACAAAAAATAAATTTATGTTGTACATAAAATACATAAAATACTAATATTTCAATAAAAAGTCCTAAATTCAATAAAAGAATCAGTGTATTTTAAATTATATAAATTATGGAATGCTCCAGGTAGAAATTATTTTTTTTTATCAGACTATAAATAAGTTAAAATCAAATTTTTTGGCTTAGTTATATTTCGAAAGTTGTAGCGCAGAGAGAGTCAATTTTGATATTTGTTCTTTTAAATAAATAATATAAAATCGATGAATTAATATTTCAAAATTTTGGTGTTCTTTTACATAAATAATATAGTTTTTGAATTAATAATAGAATCGTTGTGTTAATAATTAATTGTAAATATATAATTATAAAGTTTCAAATAGAAAATATTATTTGAATACTAATAATTAATTATAATTTAATTATAATAATAAATAATAACAATAATAATATCAATATAATTGTGTGTATTTAAATAGTTAAATATAAAACTAAAATAAATAAATAATTGTTATAAGAAAAATGCAAAATAATAAATATTTATTACTACACCGTGCGTTACACTTAGCCGAGAGTGATAAATACATAATAGAAAAGTTAAATAAAGACAAACATCTAGAATATGCGAGTGCTCAAGACGTGAATGGAACAACGTTGTTCCATTTAGCTTGTAAATATAACCGATACAAAATAATACAGAAATTATTAAATTTTGGTGTTCACATCGATAAAGTAGATAATTTTGGAAAGACAGCATTACATTATTCCATTGCGGCAAATTTAATTGAAGTTGTGCTATTACTCATTTTAAATGGTGCTGCCATCAATGCTGCTGATAAATTTGGAGAAACTCCTTTGTTTTATGCATGCCAATACAAAAGAGAACTGATGATTCTTCTACTTTTGCATCATGGCGCTGATATTAAATTTAAAAATAATAAAAATGAAACGGCATTATTACAAATGTGTACGGAAAAAAAAGGTAACTATGTAAATATTAATATAATTAAATTGTTAATCGTTATGAATGCTGACATAAATGTACGTGATATATATGGTAAAACAGCAGTACAATATGCAAATGATAATGAATTAATTGAAATTATTAGCACATTCCGTTTAATCGCCACCCATCCTGAAGATCGTGAATTATGTAATGATATAATTATTGATAATTTAAGAACCATTTCTGGTGAACAACTAAAATGGAATCAAACATTTCTGCATGTGATTTGTACAAATTACCATTGTTCAAAAAAAAATTTGAATATCCAAAAACAGTTGCAATATTTCGATAACCATTGCGATGTAAATTTTTTCAACTATTTGGAAATTAAAAAATTTATAAATTTTAATTTAACAAATAATGTTGATAGTTTGGCGCAAAATGAATTTAATACATTTGAAATTCTTAAAATATTAGTTAAAAAAAGTAATATTAATATTAACGGAAAAAATTATCTGGGGGAAACCGCTCTTCATTTGCTTTGTGCGAAAACGATAGGTGATTACGAAATTTCAAAATGCATGAAACTTTTAATTGAAAATGGTGCCCACGTTAATATCGGTGATAATTTCGCGAATACACCATTGTATTATTGCTTTACAGTGTATAGTAACATTGCATGTACTGTAATATTAACTGATAACGGAGGTGATAAATTATACATGCAGCAAAATACACAAGGACATAAAAATGCATTTTTGCGGTATATATGTTATGCCGCGGTCAACAGTCATAACAACGATTTGTTAAACGACTGCTTGAGATTATCTATTAAAAATGGCTTCGACGATATTATTAATGAAATATTAATTAATAATATTAACGAAAATGGTAATAAAAATAAAGGTATAGCAACCATGATTAAAGTAATTATGTCATCATGGAATTGTAGCGAGAAGGAAGAAAAAGCACGCGATTTTCTGTTTTCTGTGTAATGGCATTATGTTCATTAAAAAGTGTCCAGAATTTTCAACATCGATTGAATACTATAAGTTCGATATCAGAATATGGTAATTCCAATTTATTTCAAGAATTTATAAGATTACATGCAATACATTTTGATAACACAAAAATATTAGTTCTACAATTTTTATTGGCTAACAACATTAAATCAGCAGCATTACTTAGAAATGAAAATATAGTTAACCAATTATCATCAAAATCGCTTCTTGAAGATGCAGCAGAAAAAGTAACGGCGCAAATGTTAAATTATAAAAGAATAAACTTGTTTACTGACTTTAAAGTGAATCCATTTAGATGTGTACTTTTAGATTTAATTAATTTAATTAATAAGGTTTTTGTAAAATTATCCAAATAAATTATTATATTATTTGTAAACACTTTTTGTATAATTATATAATTATTAGTGCTAAAAGTATTTATTTATATAATTTTAAGTTTAATTTTAGTATAACATTTATTATAACGATTTATTTGCACAATTCGGTACAGTGTTATATTTTTGTGCATTGAATATTTCACTGAAAATATGTTGTAAATATAAATAATATTAATAATAAAATTAAATAGTATGAATCGAATTCTAAACATATTTCATATTTTGATTATAATAAATTATAATGTTAAGAAAATTTATTTAGATTAAGTTTAGGATTAAATTTTGTGGTTTTGAAAGTACTTGATTAAAAATGAATAAATCACTCTATGTTTGATATTAATTTATTTAATAGTTATTTATTTATAAAATGATTTACCCGAATTTATTTAACGCACAAATATTCGAATTGATTTATGACAATTTTATTCGCATTTCAAAAGCTTCTGTATTTATTATATTACAATAATAATAGATTTATAAGAAATATACTTGTAATTTTTATAAACTGTTAGCATTTAAGTATAACAAAAGCAGAGTGTGGTTGACATCGATAGTACAGTGTTCAGCCATACATTATAATATTAGTTTAGATTACACTATTTTGTATTATAATTTTTTTTTTAATTGTTCTTTATACAATATATTCAAATAATTGTATCACATGTGTTTCAGTTTATCATTTGTATTTAATCCCATATGTTGACACAAAATTCATGCTGCATTTAGTATAACATCTATATTTTTTACACAATATGCACAGTAAAAATTAAGTAAGTATACACGCTGTCCACGACTACACTGCAAAACTTCAAGGTGATGATGGGAGACATATATCTAAGTCCAAAAGTACTAATTGATACTTTTCGATTTAGGGTTCTGTTTTCTAGATATACTGTTCGGTTTTTTGATTTTCAGGACGAACACGATAAATATGGCCTACCCAACGCATCAGTACAAACAGGAAGGTAATACTTACCGTTAAAAGTTAAAAATAAATAAATAAATAAATCCATTATTATTATTTTTGGGACAGAGGATGTAGAATGTATCTTAAACAATAAATTATAAAAAAATACGATCTATGCAATCTTATGACAAAATATTGATAACTAATTGAAAACAGAAGAAAATGCTTATTGTTTTTAAACTTAAATACATAATATAAATTAAAATAATTAAGTAAATAATTTAAAAGTGACAGATTGTACATGACTGAATTGTATATAAATACATACATTCCTTATAACGTATATAAAATTAATATATGGTACTATTTTATTATATGATTATTCCTTACATTACCTTTATAATATGTGTAATTAGTGCCTTCATTCAATTGAAAAATATTATAGTTAATAATCAAAATAAAAAGTATTAACTGTAAAAGCTTATGTCATTTAAATTAACAATTTATAATAATATTAATAAATATATCAATTATACCTAATCAAATGTATCTATTATTAATTATTATATATTTTTAATATGTAATCAATTTTTTTTGAGTAGGTATACAAATAAATAAATAAAATTATTTGCGTACAATGAACTTAATTATTTTAATTCATTATTATTATTATTATTACTATTTATATATACTATTTTATAATTATAAACCGGTATACTGTCGAAATAAGAATAATTTAAAATTAAATGTTATTACGTAATATTGTACAATCGCAAACAGCGATTTGTCTGTATAAATAGTCAAAAAAATTCAATTATTGTTTAAATATTATTTTACTATCAATAAATTATTAGTTAGGGTAGAGGCGAGGTAATGTTTCGATAGTGGTATTGTTACGAATTGCCAATAAAAATGAATTCAAATTTTGTCCCAATATTTATTCAATATCTGTGGCTAAAGATATATACGCGAGGCACGACTGATATTAATATCGATTCTCCATAATAATTTAAATGGTAGTTCGTTATATTCTATATTCCAAATGTATTCACTATATTTTATTAATGAACCTAAGAACCTACCAAATAAAGCAAATACCCATATATATATATATATACGTATATAAACTAAAACTATATTTGCATTAATTTGAACTTGTACAGGTGAGACCTCTTTTAACACGGAAAAAAATCTTATAGACGAATTAAATTCATTCGGTAATACTTCTAAATTGAATATAGTCAGGGACATTGCTTCAATAACTATAGAAATACAATTTGGTTAAGAAACAACCTGTTAAAACATTAAAATCTCGCAACATTGCTCTTCCGTTCTACCCTATTGTATGCGTATATTATATTAATAAATTATAATAAGTATAAAAATTAAGGTTGACTGACACATAAATCAACCATAATAATTTAAATGAATTGGAATTTATTGTTACCAATTATTATGAAAATTATTGCGATTTATTGCGACAATAGACAAATGCTGGAATGCAAACAATTGTGATTATGGTATGTTGTACGTTGTAATTATATGTGAAATTGAAATCATAATAAATAAATTATTTATTTTATTAATATATGCCAATTCTTTGTATTCAAAGTAGGATTTATTTTTTGGGTGTAATTCAGCGTATAAAATTTGTTTTCGTCTCTGACTTTAACGCACATGTGTTTTTCTAAACTATGAATTTTGACAGTACAATCAAGAAAATGATGTGCGGTTTCTGATGCTCATGTTATTATCTTAAAAAAAATGTATATCTATTACAGCTTCTGAAGAATGAATTTATCTCATTCTAAATTTAAAAGATGCGATAATGTACATCTTAGTCCACTAATAGGAATAGAAAATAAATCTTAACAAATAATATAACAAATATTTGGTTCACCGTACAACCTATGTATTCCAAAATAGTATCTTCTCCATCAACCATTATGTTCGCTGTCGGGACTAAATATGCCAAACGGTGTATCCTTTGTTCAATAATCCAAAATAATTGTTTCTTTTTCTGTATCACGCATGATATACCTGCGATACATATATGTTAATCTTGTTCATCTATGTTTTTTGCACAAAACATTTCTTGATTATATTCGTTGCGAATACGATTGACAACCCCAATACAATCCTTCAGTTTTCATTGTTTTTGTTGAATTTTTCCATTTTGGCGTAAACTCTTCGTTCCAGTATCTCGCGTGCGTTAGATTTTTCCGCCTGGATGTATTTTTTGCATCACGAGCATTTTCACATTCATCATCAAACCACGCATTTCTGACTAATATATATCACCTCTCTTCCAATGACCTATGTATTAAGAAATTATATTTAACAATTTCTTCGGGTATTTGTTGTCACATTGTTATATTAATAAACAATGATTACATCATTGAGTTAAATGCTCTTATATGCATTCATATATAGAAAAGTTTTCTTTCACGTATGATTGAACGGAATATATAATAGATCGACCGTATAGTTAACGTCTAACAAACCATTCAAGGATAATCCATTTACTTCAATAATATGTTCTGTCTTTTTGCGTATGTATAATGTCCGTGCATACGTATAATTTAATTTCGATTCCTTTGAAAAATTATTGGAAGAGAGGATCTACTATATACCACTAAGGAATTTATGAGTAACTGAATAAATATTTGCACACCATGTTTTTATGTAATAAATTTCTATATTACTCAATATACTAATAAGTAATAATAAGATAAAATAATTGTAATAAAAATTTTAAAATCACACATAAATTTAACGTAAAATCAAAACGAATAATTATATAATGAACACGAAATAAGAGAAACAAAAATGCAAGTAAACAATTAATATAATAAAATATCGTTTTGGTCAAATAAAAAATTTAATTTTTATAATTTATCAAAGGAAAATGAATTGAATTCAAATATATATTGAGAAAAATATACGTGTGCACACATTACACGTAATTTTAGTATAATAAATTTTTATAATATAAAACATATTAACATATAGTGAAAATTTCTCAAACATTATAATATTGACCTCATTTTTCATTGTCATTATCGCATATTGTTATTATTTATATGTTAACATCGTCATCATTAAATCATTATCATCATTATATTGTTTGTTATATTTGTATTTATTATACAAAATATGTATGAACATATAAAGAATTTACTATCAGACAAAATTTATAAAAAAAATTAATGATTTACGCTTGCAGCATTTTTATTAAATGTATATAAAAATGTGAGAGAATTAAAAATGTTATATTTATATTTACATATAAAATAAATGTATGGATGTGTAATTTTTTCTTATATGTAATAAAAAAACAAAGATAATTTAGAACATATTAAAGTGTCCTCATTAACAAAACGATAGATATATATATATATATAATTATATTTAAGAACTTATTCCATACACGGTATTCATACAAGTGACGAATACTTCAATTGTTCAAAAAATTTCCTGTATTCACGTTTCATTTCAGCAATATATAATATTTTATAAAAATTTAAAATTTGTATTCTTTGTCTCACTCTCAAATCTCCGCATAACTCTAATTCTAAATAATATATAATCTAAAAGCTAACACAATGGTAAGGTACTTACCATGGTAATGCATTGAGAAGGTATTCATACAAATACATAAAAAAACAACAAGCATATTTCACGTATGCGTGTATACAATTTGAAAAAAAACAAATATCCTTGTAAAATCCTTGAAACGTTTTTCAATCCTTAAAATAATAATTTAACTCGCATACTTCTTTAATTCGGTTTTATATGAGGTATCGCATGCATAAATGTAAAAAAAAATATACTGGTGGTAAGGTCCTTGAACGATCCGTGAATCAGAAATTGTACTTTATTTCGTCGAAATTGGTTTAAAAATGAAAATTCTGAATTTCTATATGATCTGCTTACGATCCAATAGCAATAAGCGTTACTATTTTTAAGAAAATTGATTCTCTGTAGAGGAGTGTACAGATCTTTACTGTATTACCTTTTTAAATAATTTACTGTTTATATATTATATTATAGATTTAATTTATACGCGTCGCTTCAACCGTGTGTATATATAACAAAATTTATACAGAATATATGAAAAATTACTGCTGAAATATATAAATAAGGGAATCGAATAAGAATTGGGTTTCGGCGAATATGATTGTATTCAATTTTTTAAGTGGCTTAACTGTTCAAGAAAGAATCGTTATCGCGTGACACTATAACCTTTATAGCAACATTTACAAACAAACTTATTTTTTTATTAAAACAAAATATGTTAGCGATAGAAAAATAAAACACTACATTTTGCTTGCATCCTTCATGCATACGAACTTTGTTTATATTTATATAATTATATATTAAATTAAAATTGGTATTGATCAAGCGATTGATAAAGTAACCAAAATATCGATTTTACTATACATATATATGCTGACGATATATGGTTTCACTTATATTTTAATTAAGTCTATCGCCTCCAACTATTTTGTCATTTAACAAGTAACCAAATATGCCACGGAGTACTATTCGTTTAAAAATCAGAATGAATGGTTCGGCGATCCTCCAACGTTAATACTGAACGCAATAATATTTTATACACCTTCCACTCTGTAATATTTTTGATTGGAATTGTTTTTATTTTATTTCCAATTGCTACCCTAATGGTTTATTTCCTTTTCAGTATAATTTTTTAACATTTATCAACGAAACTATTTACAATTTCAAAATTATATTCTTCAATATAGTAAAAAAATTTGACAATGGAATTCCTGATGCATTAGTTGTCACCGCATATATACTTTTGGTATTATCTACATTCACCACTTTGGGAACTCTAAAACAGATGCCTTCTTGTCTAACGATTCGAAAAGATTCCGGATGGCTGTATAGATATGGTTTCATGAAGCGATTAATTGATGCGTGAGATGGTCATAATGAATTGACAGGGCACATTATTAAACAAAGGAAACTATACATATTAAATCTAATTGCACATCATATGATCTATTATTAAAAAAACAACATTTATTTAAATGACTATTTTTCGATAATCTTTGTCAATTAAAAATTATTCGATTAACTCTATTAATTCTGTTATATTAAATGTGATCAATCAAAAGTGAAATTAGTTATAGTTTGTTTCATATCTATTTTGGTTGGATAAAACTATATTTACTGACTATATGTGAAATTAGAATTGAGATATAAATATTTGTTATATGAACTTCGTTAATTTTTTTCTTTGGCACGACTCGCCACTTTTATATGATGGATATAACACAATATATAATAAAGACCATGAAGAACAAGAAGTTATAATAAAAATAAATAAGAAGGACAAAAAAAATAAGAAAAAAGAAAGTGAATTACATTTGATTTAAATTTTATAATAAGTTATTGATAGATTATTATAATTTAAGAGAAACAAAAAATTTGTTGATGTGAATTTAATGAAGCATAAAAAAGCATATCGAATTGGATTTTATAATAAAATACATAAATATGTATACAAAAGGTATGCGTTTGGTTATTATTTATGTATACATCAATATATTTTTATGTTAAATGCGTTTGCGATTGTATACGATATATTTAATTATTTTATTTGAATTGTTATTAGTTCAAGTGTTTATACAAAATAAAAATAAAAAAATAAAAAATCATGTAACACGTGGTTGATTCTATTTCTAATGATTCTGGTATTGATAACCCGTTTTACATTCAGTGCTTATTTTATTGTACAATATACAATAATATATGAGATGGGGTAAATTATTTTAATGATATTCCTTTTTTAAAAAAAAACATGACAATTTACATTTTTTTGTTCCGTCGCCGTTTGTTGACCTTTTGTCCATACATAAATAATGTAAATAAAACACTAATAAATAAAATTTAATTAAATTACATAATTTCATAGTGGCAACGAACGACGACAACTATAAAAACGTTAAACTAATTAGATAAAAAAATATACTATGTAATAACTGAAACACAAAATTATTTATTAAATTATTTATACTCGTATAGGTACCAATAAATAATAATAATAATAATAAACTACATTTATATACTTTCACCGTCGAACAATTACCACACACTTGAATTATTTGAACAAAAATTACATTTCCTTTTTTATTTGCAATTTTTACTTCCTTTTTCACTTATCAATTAATTTATTGCGCGTATACATATGTGCTTCTGTGGATAAATGTGAGGGTTATTCATTATAGTTCTATATAACATCCATAAAATAAAAAGGGATGATTGTGACGTTCACCATCCAAACAACTGTTGGATCAAACAAAAAGAAGATAAACTGTACGCTCTGTTTTGAAAGAATTGTGTATATAGAAGTCGATAAATCAATTTCATTGTCACATTAATTAAGAAAATCATGGGTTGATCGTGGTCAACTATATATTATCAAACATCAAAATAAATATCCATTCGCGATCAATCACAAAACAATGATCTTTGTATAAAAATGCATTAGAACGATTAGTGTGGAGAGTCTGATGAATACGAATATATAGAATCGTTTCCAACCGTCGATCTCACCCTTGCACTTTTTTTTTTTTATTTTATGAAAACAAAGAGGGGCGGCGTAAGGTTAAGAGTAAAAAACCTTAAAGTTTGAATATTTAATTTTATCTTCTTAATATTAAAACTTGAAGATTAATATACGTATAGAGTGGACTTTCTTAATACATATATAGTAAGTAAAATTATTTTTGAAGTAACATATTCACTATTTCACCGCTGTTATGCCACTGTGCTGCTACAAAAGTGAGTTCTATTTATTGTAGTAACATATTTTATTTATTTTAAGAGAATTGTCAATCAAAGCCTAAGCACCATTATATTATCACTTTAATTTGTTTCGATCCGAATCATTCGATGTCATATCTTCTAGACCGTATGATACTTTAAGAACTATGATGAATGAAGAAATCTATAAAAAAAATTTATTTGCTTGAAGAATTGATTGAATCAGATATAAAAATTTCTTTCGAACTTCATTTGTTGGCCGAACCCAAACGATAGCCATTAATGCTCTCTATGTTCTTTCTATGTGTTCTTAATAAATTTGTGGTAATTTAATATCGCATTTTTGCAGCTTCATAATATTGTAATTATAAAAAAATAATTTTTAAAAATCATTCGTTCGTGTGTTTTATTGAAGCAGCGCACTTTATACTCTTGTTTTTATACAATTTTTTTTTACATACTGTCTCTCAAATGTCGACAATTTAATATTATTATTATATATTAATATAATTTGATATATGTTAATTTTTAAATAAATTTTAATTTAAAATGTAATTATATCACATTTATTAAAAACGATATTATAAAAAGTCTTTTCTTTTTTTTTTATTTTCTTTGAAACAGATTAATTTTGTATTTATAAGAAATTTGAAATTGTAATTAAATTATGTATACATAAAATTTATATAGCCTTTTTAATATAAAAAAAGTAAAAGGAAAAGTGAGTGTAATTTCTTATAATATATATATACGTAATAATAAATGTGCAATAATATTTATAATAATATAGATAGAGTATAGAGTTCATTAAACTAATGTAATCTGTATCGGCATGTGGTTTTCCTATATATATCACAATCACAAATAAAAATTATGAATCTATAAATTCAAGTATATGATTTACGTTTTGTCAACTTACAATTAGAAATAGCACTTTTTAATAATTAATAAATTGTATATATAAACATCAATTTATTAATTTTAATAAAAATACGGTACCAATCATCAAAGTACGAGGACTTTGGCGTTCGAAACTTTCAAAACCATTATTGCAACAAAAACATTGTTAATGCATAACAGAAATTCATTAAAAATTGTTGAAAAAGTGTATAGAAATGCATAGCATCTTAATTTTTCACTGTGAAAAAATTAAACTGATAATTTTACGTCTGATTGTATATACGCCTTGATCACATGATTCACACTAAGGTCGCCCAAAAGCTACTATTGGATATATGCAAAAATAAGTTCCGTTTTTTTGAAATACATGTTGTAAGTATTCCGATAGTATGCGTAAAGAGAGACTGGTAATATACATGCTCTTGAAAACTCTATATATAAACTTCAAAATTTAGTTAATAACATTTGATTAAAGTGTAAACAGGATATTTTTTTATTCGCATGAAAATGCAAAGAGTTGTACCAAATAAACGACATTTGCGGAAAGTATTATTATTTTGTTTTCATTTAAAAAAAAATTCTCTACTTAAGTTGTGACTGGAGATGAAAAATGGGTTTACTATGAGAATGGCAAGCGTAAAAAAGCATGTCTGGTGAAGGTGGTTCATCACAGCCAATACTGATAAGGTTTGTATTTGATGGATTCAAATAGATGTTATGTATACTATGAATTGATGAAAACTTCTGAAACGGAATCACTGACGATGTAATTAAAAATCTATTTGCAAGGACAGAACTGGAAAAATCGATTCAAACCGCTGTATTTACATCTTATGAAAATTTCAAAAATTTGCTTCACCAATGAATCGCTTCAAAAGACGACGACATCTTTCGGCAGGGAATTCGTAAATTGCCTGAAAGATGTTCAAAGTTTATGGCTTCTGTTGGTGCATACTTTGAATAATGTACTACTGTTATATACGTGGTAAATAAACATGTAATTTTAACCAAAAAAAAAAAAAAACGGAACTTTCTTTTGCATATACCCAATCAACACAACAACACAATTCGCATTGAACAAGTCCCAGCATGATGATGATCGACGAGTGAAAATACAATGAAACAACTGCAGCCATATAGGTATCTCAAAGTAAACGGTGAGTTGGAAATATTTTCAATGAATAATTACACATAAAAAAAAGGGCTTATGGAAGATGGATACCGTATTTGCTAACAATTGACCAATTGTGGTATTTCATTAAACGACTTTGGATCGATTTAAGTATAAAATAAAATAGATTTCAAACTTTGTTTAATGCAAATTATTGTGAAACTTAAATCTACGCTTCCATCATCAGTAAAAGGTTATGGCAACAGGTTTTTTTTTTTTTTAGAGATTACAAAAATGTGTTTTTTTATTTATCGATTATCCCCAAAAAAGTAAAACTAATTAACTCTGTAAAAGTATTATAAACTTTTGGATCAGTTGGATGTAGAAATTCGTGAGAAAGAACCTGTTTCACAGAAGAAACATATCTTTGCATCAATGTTCACACAAGCATTTTAAGGATGGCAAAATTTAGCGAATTAAAGTATAAGAATTGCTTGTAAATCCAGTGTGTTCATTACATTTGATTCACTCTGAATAATATGTGTTATCTGCGACGAAACTATATTGCAACAGTGTTGTATGGATATTTTGCAAACCTTCTAAAATTTACTAATGGTACGATATTGAATTATTATAAGATAAAAACGTTGGATATAAATGTGTATTGAAATTTCGAGAAGTTTTCAGTGAAAAATAAAACACATTTCATATGTCAAAAAAAAATTATTTTTCATTTTTATGGCCAGAGCATTTTTAACAGACACCCTTCATCTCCATGAAATAGAGTTATATTTTCGCTATAATTTCGTATAATGGTATATTTAAAATGATTAACAATTATCTATACATTTTATAAGGCGCATACACTTGCTTTCTTCATTGCATATATTGCAATTATTGATTGACCGATATATAAATTGTTAATTATACGAGCGTGCATAGTAATTTACATTCAATATTATATAGCAAGAGCTTAAAAGTAATTAATCTTTCTTTTGTATATATAAATAATGATTATGAGTTACTTTCCAGCGATGTGTTTAAGAAAAGCAAAAAAAAAAAAATCTATTCTATTATAATAAATTGCTGCTTGACATAAAAAATTATAACATTTTCAAAAAGCGTATATTATAAACAAAATAATTATTATATTGTACATAGAACAACACACACTCAATGAAAAATATTGTTAGTTATTATGTTTTGCAATTATAGAATTTCATGACACAAATTTTGCATATTTTTATTAATATACAATTTGTTAAGTTTTTGATTGTTTTTTTTTTTTTTACATATACTTATAATATTTAAATGCCACCGCATATTATTTCAAAAAACTTGATGTCATCCTCTCTATTGTATATAATGATATGTATATATGGTATGCAATGAATGCATATACGTAGATATGGATTAGTAGTTAGATTGATAGATAGATATACCTAACTATATATAATATATTGTAATACGATGATGTTATATATGAATTATGATGTTGTTGTTCATCTTCATCTTTTTCTTCTTCTTCTTCCTACCCATTAGTACATATGGTATATAAGAAATTTAACCAATTAAATTTAATTGTAATTTTCTTTGATAAATTAGACATAAATATGTATATATAAATTCTAACTGTTTTTTTATGGTCTAAATAATTTCCATAACATCATCATTTTGTTCATTCATATTTCTACAATGGTAATAATAAACAGGGTAGTCCATTTAAAGATATGTATACCGAGCCAATGTATATGCGACTAAAAACCGCAATATATAATAATATATTATATGACAACACTTTAAAAGTGACGCAATTTTCGTTGACCTTTTATATAGTTGTATCAAACAATGAATTGAATAGAAATATTAGCACATCGTCAATTTATGGCATGTACATTTGAAACAAACTCTGTAAACATACTAATCAGATTGTAAAATAAATATAGAATCTGATAATAGTAGACGGATAATGACATAGAAAACATTTAACCGCTTTAAATACAGCAATATTAGCAGTAACTCGCATTCCACAAGTTAACACTATGGCATATATGAAAAATGACATTGCGATAAGCCATAAGAGACGTGCCAAGGGTGATTATTAAATTTCTAGTTCGGTGCAGAGGCAGTATATCGAAATAAACCAAACAAATATTGCAGTTAACCTTGCAGTCAGTTTAAAAAGAAAGAAAATAAATTTAGTTATAAAAGCCGCAATTTGCGAACATCCAACAATTGTATAGCTATTATATATAGTCAGACACATGATCATATCATTATGAATATAGCTAATAAATGAATTGAATAAAACAATCAGCTTAACAGGAATCAGAAAGCAACACGATTACATAACAATTCAAGAGTGAGCAAAGATTTAACCAGAAACAATTGAGTTTCATGCGGAATGATTTCGATAAATTTTCATAGTCTGCATATATTCTACCAGATATTTGAACAATATAGTGACTCCAAATTAGAGTTTTATTGAAGATCAGATTTTTTATCGTGCGGTAGTATAAGAGATAGAAATATAATTTAAAAATAGGATAGGAAAAGAAATGACGAAATATAAATTCTATATAAATAACCATTGCCATGGGATTTTAATTCATTAAGTTTTAATCAATTGTGATGAATCTAATCGAAGATTTATTTCAATTCATCATTTACCGCCGTAATAGACATATTAAACCTGGAAAGTAAACAGTCATAACAACACTGTTCCACATAAGAAAAATGAGAATTTTAGATGAAGACAAGGAAGTAGCCAAATCATTGATGAACAGACAAAACAAAAAAGGATCAAGAATTTTAGAAACCTGACAATTTGGTAAATTTTCATTAAATTTTGATGAAATTTTGTATACGCTGCGACTTACAATTTTATTATAATTACATATGAATAGATTTCCAGGAAAATTCCACTGCATTGATCACATTGTACAGAAATTAATAATCTATATCGGTTTAAAATAGGATTAATATAGATAAGGATGCAGGGTCTTAATAAATTCGTATAGAAAATTAACTGATGATGCTCATTTCTGTTGCATTTGATCTGTAAAAGTTTGGGTAAAATCAAATGCAAACATTCTTTTAAAATGTATCTTTAAATTTAAGCCACTCTTTATTTTCTTTCTGCATATGCTCAGATATGTATTTGTATATATAATAAAATAAAATTATACGAAAGTATTTCTTCTTTTAGTACATAATTTTATTAGTTTATATTTTAGAATTTTAACTCTTCTATTTCTCTATATTTATAACTTTTTATTGAATGAGTTTATTTATAAATGTATTTTATACAACTTATAATCTTCATTGAGTATTTGGGTAAACTAATCGTATAATGATTTAAAAGTAGAGTTTATTTAAAATTACAAAGTATATTATTGTTATATTATTATATTATTTATGGTATGGCTCATATATTTTCTTCTATTCTATACGTATAAGTAAGTGGAATCCGTATATTTAATTTAAATATAAATTATATGACATTATTATACAATGTTTTATTTAAAATAATCTCAATTCACACAATTTATGAAAAAACCTTTTGTTTTCATACGGTTTCGAAGCAAAATTCAATCTATACGATCTATATAATTTGTCGTCTACTACTATTTGTTTTTGTGCAAAGTATACTACACTCAGTTTTCATCGTTTTGTATCGATCAAAATAAATGAGGTAATCAGAATGATTAATACCTGAAAAATAAAAGGCGTGGATGGGGTAACACATTTCAACTAAGTGCCCTACATGTTAAAATATCACTTTTACTACAATATATGATCGTTTTGTTTCCTAATACATAACTATATGATTGGTAACACACACACACGTCCAATTATAATGTGTTAAGTGGAAAGACCAATTAAACGATCAGAGAATAAGAAAATGAAAAATATTATAGATCTATTCTTTTCTAGAATTCAAAGAGATTTATGTATACCAATGTGAAAGAATCCATTAAAACTATACAGTTAAATGTTGTTATAATTCGAATTCGATGTGTGCGTACGTATACGATTCAAATATATACCTATTGTTTACTACATGAAAGTTTCTAAATATTATTATAATGTAATAACAATCCAAATATTCTATCATAATCTTTACACTCAAGTAGACACCATATATGTTCAGAAAAATTTAAATATTACTCCATTTTTGTGTCTCCCTTCTTTACTCATATAAGTAACAAATTAATATATGTTTCATGATACAATCTACTACTGCGTACATTTTTGAATAAATTCGTTAGAAGAAAAAAAATTAATTTTATCAGTGAATGCGATATTGGGCATCCTAAATGTTATAAAGATTTTATGTATTCCAATGGGTCTGTCAGAGTCAGATCAGTATATGTATATATGTTCCTATTCAATAAGTTTTGATTAACTTTTCTGACATTTTGGATACAATTACCTGGACCATATCTGATTTAAACACCCAAATAGTTAAATGAAGTTTAGGGAATAGAACTTAGTTAAGTTAATATGCAATGTATTTTCGTTTCTATTGAATGAAATTTTCACAGTTTGTTGAGCACGTTTCTCAGAACATAATCACCAAAAAAAAATCCTTTTTTTTATGTTTTACATAGCCATTTCGTTTTATTTTGGGACAGAGTGTATATTCTATAATATATTGACACTTATCGCTCTACATTAGAATGCATTTTTCAATTCTATATATTTTTAAAGAACTTAGAAAACCCTTTTGGAAAATTAAGTGTAAAAGAATTGCATAATTTAATAAAAATATTAATACGATGGCGCTAAATAATATACAATATATTGGTACAATGATGATTTATATAGAAATTATATGGTAAATATTTCTTAATACAAAATAATCGAAAGTAATTTTACATTTTATTTTTATGTTTTTCAATTTCAATTTCAATATGAGAAATTGTCAAAACTACTTTTTATAATATATAAAATGATATATTATTATTATAAATTATTTTTATTATTAGAAAATTATATGTTATTATTAATATACAATTTCCTTTTTCTTCATTTATCTTATACTGCACATTTACATTCTATTTATATAATCTTATACGAGTGTACATTAAAATTCACATAATATATAAATTCTATTCTATTAATTTTATACATTATATCTAACTCTTCAACTATACGTAAATGTTAATTTTTCTTCCATCTAATACTAATCTAATATAATACAATAGATTATAAATACACACAATACATTTTCACGAAAAACATAATTCAAAGTCAAGAGTGTTGTTGATTGTCTTATTGTTATTTTTTTTTCTAAATATATAAATAAAACATCTATAGGTGTATATTGTATATTTGTTGTAGGTTGTAGGTATAATATAGCTGGCTCATAGAGATAGACAAATAAATAAAATATACCCATAATAATAAAATTTAAGTAGCTCACTATGTCAGACATTAAAATAATAATAATAATATAACTTGTAATATTCTATATACAATATTTATTTATATTGTGTGTGTGTCTATATTATTGTTGTTATTGTTATGTGAAAGTATTGTTTGACTGTTTGTTGTTGAACATCGCATCCATGATAATAATAGATAATAATAATAATAATAATAATAATAATAATAATATAATAAGACATATGACTTTAAAATGAAAAATTAATAATATAACAGAGTTGAACTTCTACATATTACGCATTTTATTGTAACATATATGTTTTAGCGTTATTTATTATCATCTATGCAATTTTCATGAAATTTTATTTTATAATAGAATTATACGAACAATTTTTATGAAATTGCTACAACTAATATAATGGAATTTATAAGAAAAAAGTATAGTCCATCATGAATTTATGAAATAATGCTTAATATTTTTATATAAAAAGTAAAAATATCTTTCTGAAATTGTGTGTTAAATAATAATTATGTTCTTAATTTATAAATTACTTAAATTAAAATATGGTGCGTGGTTGCGATCTATGTGTTCAAAAAATTACACATAATAATTACATTTGGTTTGACAATAACCGCAGAAATTTATACTGTAATGGGATAATATCTATTAAATTAGTGGTATTGTAAAAATTTGATGATTATGATATAATATAGGGGAAATTAATTCCGACACTCCCTCTATAGTAACAATTTTTTTTTCGTACTTTGAAAAATGAGAAAAATTTCCGTGGAAAAAATCCACATATTTTCCATGGAAAAGATATATTGAAATTTGTCCGAAGAATGTCCACATAGATGTTCCACTTAATATAATAGTATTTTATTTAGATCAATTGAAATCTTTCGATTGTTTGGGTAATATTTCCAACATATATCCGCCGTATTGTATTCATAATTTATTTCACCAATTTTACAAAACAAAATGGTTCAACTTTTGAATATTTCTGAAAAATCTTGATATAATCCTATACTATTCTTAATCTATTTGCATAATTTTCAAAAACAACAAGCAACTCAAATCGATTTATTTTCGAAGAATTTTGTAAGGTAATTTTGTGAATTGTATCCAAATTTCCACAAAATTATACTATGAATTTATTATTTTAATCTTACAATTACATTATTTTTTACATAAGAAAATATAAAAATAATACTTTTTATTTATTTATTCCATTAAATTTTGTTCCAATAAGTTACAATCGGTTTTAACAAAATGTTTGTGCGAGTGCATTTGTCGCATGAGATATTTTTTGGTCAAAATCCGTGGTTCTGCTCACACAAAATATGAATATAAATTCTATGCGGATATTCTGTGGAATAATAGTAACGAGAAATAATTCTATGGAGAATCCGTAGAAATTTTTATCGGAAATATACGGATAATCCAAGGACAATTTTTATAAAAATCTATGGACAGGGTTGCACTTATCATATAAAATTCTAGCGGATATCCGTAAGAAATCCATAGATATTTTCTCGGATTAAAACTACGGACCAATTTCGTATAATGCGAAAATTTTACGGACAAACTTCGGGCAGTGTTACTAGGGATAGAAGAGATTTTTTTTTGATCGATTAATGCATTCAAAAGATATATGATCGAATTTCCAATCGATGGCAGAGATAATTTAAAGATATTTATGATTCTGTTTAACTCCTAAATGTTACAAAAAAATGTATACTGTACCATTTTTCCGGTGACATCAAACAGAAAATCGATCATATATATTTATATTGAATGGGGTGATGCGATTTTAAAGATCTCTTCTATGAAAAGATTGCAAATTGATTACAATTTCAATCAATTATATATATACTAAAATGAAAATCTGTTAAAACTATATGGGACCCGTAATTAATAAATAATTCATAAAAGTTGATTTTCCATATAATTTAGTTCAATTTTATATCATAATGTATAGTCTACTTTTAACTCGGCTACCGCACCAAAAAATATAGAGTGATATTGTATTCTGAAAATATTTTTCATGCGATGCCACTGCTACAATTATATAAATTCAGTCTTCCGACGTTGGTTAATGTATATACCATTTATAAAAATACCTATTTTGTAATTAAATTGGTATAGATTTAAGCCATATAGGAATAATGTTGTACTAAAATATGTAACTATATTTTCTAACATCGGTGTATACACTTTATTGGCGTACAATCAATAAGATTTATTTTATATATACGCTTAAATGTTACAATTTATATGGGTTACATCTTACACACCATTAGATTACCATTTATTTTGAAGTTCTGTTTTGGTTCATTTTTCATTCAAACAAGATAAAAACAAAAAAAAACGCAATTAATTTGTGTTCAAGCCAATATGAATACAACAATGAGAACCGATATAGATGCGAGATTATAACACGCATATGAAATAAATGTAAATTCTGTGTGAATATGAATTTTATATATAATTTATAAATATAAACTTTTGTTTGTATACAAATATACAGATTCGTTACACATATTTTGCTGTTTATAATCTGTTTTGTATATTATTATTATTATTATTATTATTATAAACAAATAAAATAATTATATGTAAATAAATATTATATATATATAGAAATAAAAAGCGATTTAACAAAATGATAATAATATTATATACACTGAAACTGGCTGCATATAATATGGAATATAGTGATATTATAATATTTTGAATTATTTGAATGTCCCCATCCGCATCATAGGTACATATATACCTCTTTTTTTTACCTTTTCTCTCACCATATCACTCGTAATAAAACTTAAAAATGATATGCCATTCTGTGTTCATATAAATACAAGTAAAGTATTGTAACAATGTAATGTATTTAATATATGTGCGTTTTATACGAATGCATATAGTGAACATGTATATCTTACAATTACAAATAATATATTATGCACATAATTTATTAGCATATAATTGTATGAAAAATTCGAAAAAGAAAGTGATGGATATTATATATGTGCGGATAACAATCTCTATGCTATATATATGCTAATATAAATATATAGATATAGAAATATATATATGTTAATGAATTTAAATTGTTGAAAAGTTGTACATATACATAAATTTAAAATTAAAAATCTTACATGGTAAATAAATACTTTATATATGGTTTATATGCAAGTGAATATGTGGAAATAATGTATATTATTATTATTATTAAATGTAAAAATTGTATATTTTATATATATTTAGTGACAATTATTGTGACTATTCTTATATAAATTGTAATATGTATAACATGACAACGTTAAAAATATTTATTTAATTATACACAACCAATTAACTATCCACACTTGTATCAGGATTTATATATATACGTATTTAATTATCTTCTATACATATAGTGCTTATATTATATAATATATACTGAATCTGTATACATTTGAATCAAATTACAGATATAATGGAAAATGTCGTTTTTGTATTTCGCAAAATTATAACAACATTGTATATTATTGACCACAATTATTATATAAACAAAAGAGTGTTTCGAAATATCGAAATAATTCCTCCTTTTTTTTCTGCCAAACGTGAGCCGCAGCACCATCAATACGCTTCGTCAACTCCTCTGTAATCTTAATCAATTGCACAAAATTTGTGATCTGTGGTTTTGTTACGAATTTTGATGTTCGATCAAAAACCAAAAAAAAATAAAATCGTTTGATATTCAATCAATGCGATAATCATGGTATTTTAATAGTGAAAAATTTATATGATAATCGCGGATACATAAAATACTTATGTAAACTTATATACATCATATAATAAGGAAACCAGACCTGATAAAAACCTATTCCAAAACAGATCGAATTAGAGCAACAAATAATGCCTTAGAGCATCATTCAAATTACGAATTTCCCTGTCTATATTAAAACCCAATACCAAAATTGGCATGTTTTGTCTGCAAAGTAAACGTGATACACAATCAACATAAATTCTAAGATCACTATAATCAAAACCAAATTCGGTAGATTTATATGCGTGCCAATAAGTATAGTATGTGCGTGCCAAAAACAGCCTTTTTACGTATAAAACACACATTTGTCAATATTTTTAAATTATTCTATATATTCGGCAATCCACCAATATTTAGTATATAGTGCGATGTCATATTTGATTGGAAGTCATGCGACATAATCATATATTTATAGTACAAATAGATTTATAAAAATTTTAACATCATCCGCATAAATTAAACATAATTATTTCGAATGTTTTATCTCGACTATGGGCAAATCATTTATAAATAAAATAAACAAGAACGACAACCAATCCACATGAAACAAATAGTATTATATGCTATGCGATGACTTATCGAACGCCTGAATTGAATAATTCTATAAATAGATTTAATTGAAAAAATAAAACAAATAACTTATTAATGTCTGTTGCCAGAATGGGAGAGAGGGGCACATGCGACTGGTGCGCTGATATATATAAATAGTCTAAATCTCTCATCGATGGGTTGCGCTACTTTCCTATATATACAAATGCAAGACACAACAATATATATTGATCATTATATATTAGGTGTCTTCGTTCTAAATATCGCAACAATTATGGTCGATTTAATCCATTGCACGTTTGGCTAACGATTTAAATACATGTGCTGGTTTCATTGTTGGACGATGATACAAACACAGTATGAGTTTTAAATTTATTAATTATAAAATAATGGTTGCAATCGTATGTTTCAGGTTTTTGTTGCAATATATAAATAAGGATCAGACGTTCTTTATGACCACAGAATTATGAAGTTGCGTCATAAAGAGATGACAAAAAACGGTCATCGTATTAAAAAATGAGCATTACTGAATTAAATTATTTCGTTTCATAAAAATTTTGGCTTAAACTCCCTTAATTCCATCTTTTGTTACAAAACTAAATACAACATAAATTATATATTTAAGATATGTTTTTCCACACAAAATAAGAAATATACATTAATAACATTAATTTTTTTTTTCTTATTTACACTTACAGTTTTAAACGTTGCGGCTGGTAAAGCACCAATGCAAATATCAACAGATGCTGGTGGTATACCACAAAAAGCAATCGATGGTTCAACATCAGCATTTTTTACATCTGATACGTGTTCATTAACAAAATCTGAAAGAGTACCGTGGTGGTATGTAAATCTATTGGAACCATATATGGTACAATTAGTACGATTGGATTTTGGTAAATCATGTTGTGGTAAGTGTAATTCAATATATATAAAATATTATTTAACTTAATTTATTTGTCCCTTAAAAAATATATAAAATTATTTTAAAGGGAAAGTTAAACTGGTTGTGTAAAGTGAAAGGAAAAACTATATATTTATTATTACTTTTTTTATGATTTTTAAAAGTCGTTTATAAATTATTGTCAATTAATTAATATTCACTAAAACAATTTAATGTAAACTCGTATATATAGCGAAAAACTAAATATTAATTAAATTAAAATTAATACATATACTCGTCTAAATGTACCATAATTAAAAAATTAAATCATTTTATTTATAATAATAATAATTATTGTTATTTTATGGAAAAAAAAAAATAATTGTATAAAATCAAATATTTTATTATTTATTTAATTTTCTATTTCAAATATTTTTCTATAAAAATCAAATATTATTATTATTATTATTACAATATTTTTGATGAGAGTTAATTTTTTACACATATTCATTTGTTTTTTCTTCTATTAATATTAATAATAATAATAATTATTATTATTATAATAATACCTTATTGTTGTTGTTGAATTATGCGACTTTCAAATTTACGTGTATTGTAATTATATTATTTATTAAAAAAAGATAAATATTATTATTGTTATAATAAAAGTAAATAAATAAAGGTGAACAAAACAAAAAGTTGTGGGAAAGTATTAACCCAATGGGACTTTTTGAATGTAGTTCCAATTTCTTCAATGAGTGCATACATAAATTGTAAGTACTTCGAATTTCATGAATGAATTCACAAATGAGCTTCTTATCAATTAATTCATTAAAATATTCACTAAACAATTTTTCGGTGGATTTATCTGTGAATTTATAGTAGTAGTAGTTCTAATTTCATAGCGAATTTATTGAATTTGTTATGTACACATGAACCCACGAGTATTGTTAAAGTGAGTATAATATGGCACTGACCTTATACTTAAGTTATTACCATTTTTTTACAGTGAACAGTAATTGTATTTAGGTTAAAATTTGTTTTTTATTATTAGTGATAATGATGAATAATTTTAAAAATTGTAATTTTTCTAAATTACTTACAATGGGAAAGGGAAATCTGTTGAAACCCAACTGAGCCGGCGGCACTGAGGTTAACGAGCTTGGTTTTTTATTATATATTTTCATTATTTTTATCTAATAGTTTATGTTTGAATTATTTCAAACGAATTTTATCCAGTTTGAAATATGCTTAAATTTAGTAGAAACTTTGTGTGATAATTTTATGATTAATAAATATTAAAAAATTATTGAATTTCATTCAAAAATTGATAAAAAAACTGATTTGATTGTCAACTTTTTACCTTTATAATACACAAATCATCATCAATCAAAACATCAAAATAAAATATATAGAAAAAAGTTAAATTTTTAATATTTTTAGTATAAAACTATAATTTAACTATACAAAATTATTTATGTTTAAATACCACACATCATCATCATATGTACGTAGTGGTGAAGTGTTTTTATCATTATATAAAAAAGAGTACTCAGCATTAAAAAGCGCTTTCTGATTACGCCATTTGTTCGGATAAATACAACATGGCATGGTTGGTACACGCTTCCATAATTGTTGAAGAAGTACCAAAATGCAAAGTCTCTAAAAGTTATAGGAAAGTGAAAGAAATTACATTAATTGAATTATGCAAAATGGACGGAAACTTAGATAAGGTCCTAATATTTACACATACGAGTTTATGAGAAGAATCTAAAGTAACTACTAGATAATTTCTAATATTTGATTTAATTAATGCAAATAACAATTTAAGTTTTTATTATCAAAACATACATTTTTTTTTCGTTCATATTTTTAGTGAAAGTATAAAATAAACAAAAAATTATATACGGTTCAATAGAAAAAAAAAACCAAATCCAAATCCAAATTAAAGATTATTGAGAGACACACGAGCATATAGTTCATAAAATTTTATAAAATTATTTCATATAAGTACGTGCAAAAAATAATTTAACTTAAATAATATATTGTTGTAATGTTGTAATATTATATTATTGATTCTACTATAATTAAATTTCACTATATTATATTAAAATAATTGTATTTTAAATTTTCCGGTAACATATCTCTGCGCGTGTATACAAATTTTGTGTAACTCTATAATTCGTACGTGAGAAATTTTTAACTTAAATATGATATTAACGTATACACACACCATCATATGTCCGAAAAATACCCTGGAATATGGATTAAGAAAAAAGCAAACAAATAATTTATTTTCACAACAATATAACAGAAAGGTAATTCTGGTTATTCTCCCTCTGACTGAAATACATTGTCAAGCATTTCAAGCGTTTCGGTTGCATTTTGAGTCAATTGTAAAACGATTTTTTGTTCTTTATAAATTTTTCTACCCATGACGACGCCAAAAAATGTATCTCATGTTACGTTACGTTATTGTTTGCCTGACACTGAAGGAAATGTCAGGAAACTTGACAGGACATTTTGTTAATTTCGGTACACAATACATAAATGAATAAATCCGTCAGCACACAAAAAATTTTGTTATCAGATCCATATGTAAGAAAATGGTTACGGTTATTTTTGAGACAGAGGGTGTACTATATAAATTCTGTTGTATAAAATAAAATTTAATCAAATTAAATTGGAAATTTATGCATCGCATTTTACTATATACGATTACATTGAATTTATATTGTAATTATGTTAATGATATATAAAAATTACATAAGAACACATTTTGTGTATGATATTCTTCTAAGTATAATAACAAAATAGCATGCACATATAGGTCCGTAACAAAAATAAATGCGCCACTACTCACAATTGAAGCTTTTGAAACCTTAGAAAACTGCGCAAAATATATATGTATCAATTAAAGGATATTTCAACTATTCGCTAATGCGAACGAAAACAAATTTTTAAGCAAGGATTATCTGAATCCGTTGCGTTCATGAAAACAGTGTTTACCATAAAAAAAAAAAATTCTTTTTTAACAAATATTTTGTATAAAAATTTTTGACACTGGCTGTATTTTATATACAATTGATTAAAGGTTACTATAGTTTCTTCTTATGTCATAAATTAAAAAAATAGGTAAAATATCGCAAATATACTTTCCATAAACAATTAAAGTCAGATATTTATATTATATAATAAAATGATATAAACGATAACTAAAATGTAATAAATAAAAGGGTACTCACCAATTCACTTTTCCTCAAATTAGCCGCAATAGCGAAGAGCCGGTAACAGAAGAATGAATATTCTGCACATACAATTCAATTTGCAATTTTATTTCACAAATAACAAAATCGAACCGCGACACACATTTGCTATAGCTAAAAAGGGAAAAAAAGAAATTAATTAATATTAATATTATTATTATTAGGTAAATTTAAATAATTGTTGTATCAAATCAAATTGAATATAGTTAATTTATTACTTTTTTTTCAAAATAATTTGGTACAATTTTAAACATAAATATAAAAATATAAAAAAGAACAACTACAATATCAACAACAACAACAACAACAACAACAAATGCTTATAAAAATTTCTGCCACGGCGGCGTCACGCAGACACAATCGCATTTTTTTTTTTGCGCATGCATATAGGAAAAGATAAAATTTAATTCTTAAAAATCTCAAAATCTATACCATCTTTTCCAATAAAACTAATTACTGAATAAATTGATTATTGTTGGGAAACAAATAAAATAAAAATAATTAAAACAATTACAATATTTAATGTATAAAATATAAAGAAATGAGGAGGCACCACTTACCCATCATTAACACTAACAAGGGAAAAAGAAAGTTAAAATTTGTTATAGGCATTTTTTAAACACACAATAACTAACCACTGTAATAATATTATAGAAAATAAAACTAAAATAATATTAACTATTAATATTCGGTTTATAAAATTAAAATAATAAATTATCTACTGTACATTAATTATTAAATTTAAAATAATTAAATGATTAATATGCAATTCATTTTTTGTTTCCTATTTTTTCATTTACTACGACGTGACACAACAAAAACTAGCAATAAATAAAAATCGAAATTATAAATGTGACATAAAAAATTGATGACACATGAGAAAACAAAAAACAATTGAATTTATTTGGGCTATATAAGAAATTCGAATTTATTTTTTATTATTATCCTAATTTTATTTATAATTTAACGAATTTCCAAATTTAAAAATTTGCTCATTTTTGAAATTTATTCCAACAGATGTTGTCACTTATTCGCTTAATGATGATTTAATAAATTAATGTACTTTTGTGCGGTAATGAAATTTGTTTGCAAAATAAGTTTATCGATTTTGATATTAATTAATATTATTTAAATTTTTTGGCATTAGATAATTTTGAGTTTCACCTGGCTATAATTGAAATGAATCGAAAGAAAAAATCATTGACATAGACGCTGCCAACAAACAAACTTTAAAATTAAATAATAACAACTTTTTCGCAGTAAAAATGTTTCATTGTATCCAATTTCAATTATTACATATACAATATTCTTTCATTAGAACAACATTGAGTAAAAATTATAAATGAATTTGTTAGGATACACTTCTATACAAATTCCATTCCACTAAAATATATCAAATTTAGACAGAATTAATGTATAAACACAGTCAAATTACAAAGTTTCTGAATATATAAGAAAGATTATTCTCTACCCATATCGAAAATTTACAATATACAAAACAAATAAAAAATAGCAACACTCTGAGCTAACTAAAAACTTTTTCCGGCTGTCTATATATCAAAAGAAAATATTTAAATTCGATAATTTGAACGGTAATTTATTTTTTCAATTAAAAATTTCATCCAAATTAGTGAGAAACAAGTGGCACTGCCGAGAGTTTAGTTATGTCGGGTTATTCAGCGAGAACGATTTCTTTGAGAATATTTCCAATGTGCTGTTTCTATTGTCAGTATAGATTTAATTAGTAATTTTAAATTCTAAAATTAGTATGAAATAGTTAGCCGTCCTTTAAATATTGTATTTAGTATACTCACTTCACACAATTTACGTATATGACGACAGCATATGGAAAAATACGGTCCTGCATGTATACACATGATTTTTGTGTATTTTTTTAATGGTCATTATTACATTATATTTTAAATTATATTATTATTATATTTTATTATTGTGTATTTACTTTAACATAAATTACTTAATATATTGTAATTTATTGTACATATAATTATACAAAAATGTTACAATATACAAGGTGTTGCACAATGTGACGACCATAAAACGATATACCAATAAGTTTTAAGTTGAAAATGCTTGTTATTTTATTCAATGTCTCAATAACTAAACCAATCGATTTAAAAGTTTTTATATAATATTACAAACCTCACTAAAATTTAATTATATGTATATTTGATATTCTTCTAGATTTAGTTGAAAAATAATCTTCTACCAATTAGTTTAAAATTTGCCACATTTCAAATGTTTCACTTTGATATATTATTGTTTGCTTTATGACTCAAATGATTTCTATAAAATATAATCTTAGGTAATACTTTTTTAAAATGCACACGCTGACATTCGTTTTGTTTATGGATTTTGTATAAATGTTAAATTAGCTGTCCCAATAGACGATTTCCTGTACTTCAAACACATAACATTAATATGATGTAAAATTACATACTTATACACCACATCTATTAAGAACTCACATATTACATGCAATGCATCGCTTCAACACAAATTTGGACAAAAAATGCAATCATGGACATTATTGGTTTTGTATACACCGTCTCTATCCGGAATATATATAGATTAAGTAAAAAAACAAACAATTAATTTATTTTTACAATAAAAAAATGTCATTGAGTTTATTTTTCGTATGGATTTATTCTCCATTAACTGAATTGCATGCGCAAAAGTTATTGTCAATCGAAAACTTTTGTTTTGGATACGCATTTCAAGCATATTCGGAAGCATTTTTACCAATTTTTAGAATGCTTCTTTGTAATACATGATGGTGGTCCAGCAGACTATATACGGAATGTTAAATTATAACTGAACACGCATTTTAATCATAAGATGAATTGCCAGAGATGAGGCCATAACGCTAACACATCCCACGTGCTACGCAAGCAGAAATACGTTGGTAGTTTATTTTTAAAAGAAAAAGTCTAACAATAAGATTATTTCTGGTGAAGAATTAATTTGATTAATTGAAGATTAAATCAAAGAATTTGATGGCAATCAACATCAAATTATAGAGCGATTCGGTCTAACTAAATGTACGTTGTTGTTTATATAGCTATAATAAAGACGAACATTTCTATATAGGTAATCAATTTACACCTTGTGGAAGTGACTCTTATTTTACTTTGATATACATGATTGTATGTGTGCGTGTGTTTCGTGTATGGAATCAGTTATCCGTCACATCCAGAAAAGTGTTAAACACATTAATTAGTGAAATTTCAGTTATTTTCATGTAATATCGTATATAAAGAAGTCGAATCGCAGTCAAACTAATGAAAAGAACCAAATAAAAACTCAATATTGACATATGATCGTCACAATTGTGGGACACCCTTTATATGTATAGCCTCTTGTGGTTTTTATTACCTATATTTTTTTCATATATATAACTAAAAAATATTTATAATGAATGGAATAATAATTTAAACGATTTTTACATATATTATTTTATTTTCTTACTCGCACTAAAACTATATAACAATAAAAGAAATTATTGCAGAAAACAAATAATATTATCCACGGATTAGTAATTTTTTAAAAATAACTCGTTATATATAATAATATTACATAAATATACGGTTGCAATCAATATACAGATATTTTAACATAAATGCCGTCATCTTTACCGCACCGTTCTTTGCACGCATCAAAAAGAAAAAATAATTATGTAATTTTTATATTTCTTCTTGGTGTATTGATTTTTTAATATTTTATTTCACATATGTATAAAATGATGAGAAAATATCCAAAGTATATTGTGTATATAGCAAAGAAAGAATATATGTACAAGTTTACAATTAAGGATTTACATACTCGTACCGGCCGTATACATATACAAATGGTATCAAAATGGAAATGCGCGGTATAAAGAAACCTTTTGAACTCTCAAAAAGAATTCATGTGAAGAAAATTGTATTAATATCGTGTGAATAATTTCAATTTTCTATATTAAAAGAAGAATTTATAGATAAATACAATTTTTGGTTTCAATACACATGGATACAGAGACGTTAACATTCACTAAGTCTAACTAACGCAATGCTAACCTATTAAATTACTCCGTATGCGATTATATTTAATATTATGTTAATCTGTGAATAACGTCCAACACCATATATTTTCAAAGATATTCCATTTCATAACCAAAAATGATGATAAATTCAGTTGAATAATTTTTAGTATGAAAAATACAGTAAAAAAAAGGTTCATCTCAATACTGGGAATCTAACCAGCTATATCCGGATTGCATGACATATGCGATTTTACCACTGGGTTCACTGAACAACTAATATTGGTTGTTATAGAAAGATATGTCTTTGATTGAATTTGTGTCCAAATATTATGATATTCTATACAGGTAAAAGTTATTGCGCTTAAGATATTTAGTCTCTATTCCTAAACTTTTGAAATAATAAAAAAACGTTTATGGTGATGAATTTTATATCTGGTACAACAACTTATAATCAGTGATTTAATCGCTTCAAAAATGGGCGTAATGGACATTGGTGAAAGAAGTGGAAGGGCAATGTCGACGATTCTTCAATATTTATAAAAATATTATTATGTTAAGAGTTGCTGAAATGGGATTATCAAAATATTTATAATTCGTCTTATTCGACGAGAATATCGTGCGATAATTCAAATTTGTTATAATGATAAAGCACCATTACATCGATCATAATCATAATATCTTACCGATATTTTAATCAAAAACATTTACCTTGATTTGGCTACAGTTGTGTCTATTTTCTATTTCCAAAAATTTCAATTTGGATTTGAAAAATAAAAAGATGTTTGCTGATAAATAAATTCAATTCAACAAAAGTTGTGCACCGATGTCACTAATATATAAACAAACTAATGATTTGAGAACAATAAATTTGATGGTTACCAATTGAATATCTTAAAATTCAACATCAGTAAAAGATGTGTCTTATGTCTATAAAACCAATATCACACACATATAGATGTAACCTCATGTGAAATGAAATTTTCTAAAAGTATCGTGAATTTTTGAGACAGAGGGTGTATAATATAAATATATAATTATATTTATATATTTTAGTGTTTGTATTTAGTATTTAAGTATTGAATACTTTCTCGATTCGTTTATATGAACAATTTATTTAAATATATATAATAAAATGGCACATTTAAATTAATTTTTAATAATTATTATTAAAAAAATTTTATACAAATTACAAACAAATCAAAATTACAAGAAGTTATAATTTTTTTTAAAATGTTTAACGATATGTGAAATTCTATTAAATTATACAAAATTTATGCAAGTACATGTAAATTATTATTATTATTATTAGAGCACAATTATTCACTGCAAAAATTATTACACATTATTTATTAAAATTAAAATGCATTAAATTAAATTAAATAAAATCTCTATTATTTTCACTCATTCTTTCACATATAAATGCAAAGGTTTTTTTTATGTAATTTCTTCCTTTACATTTTTTTTTTTTTAAAGTAGTTTATTTATAAACATAAAAATTACATAAAAATTATGCATTTTATAATATATGTAACAAATAAAATATGAAAGTTTAATTAAATAGTAATTTTTTTCCATATAATTATAATTTTCAACAGTTTTTCTTTTCGACGTTGTTTAAAATATAATGCATTTATTTCAATTTCCTATATTGTCTATGTGTACAACATGTAAATACATATATTTCATATGAACGAACATGTGGCAGATATTCTTATAAACATATATCGTCTGTCCGAAAAATAACCGAAATGACTTTCTAATTTATAAACATGGTAACGACTTCTATTTGATTAGAAGATTAATTAATGTGTTGTAATTCGAAGTTAACAAAGTTTCGTGACATTTTCATAAGTGTAATCCAAAATGCAATGCATTAACTGGTTATGTCGGTCAAAAAATGAAACGAATCAAACATAAAATATTGTTTTAAAATTATTGAATATGCTAGAGAAGATAATGATGAACAACATAAAGTCATCACTATCAACCACGATAACAGAAAACATCCAAAAAGGGAAAGTTAGCACTATATAGGATTCATGGAAACGGAACTTGTGCGGTATACTAAAAACAACGATTTAAAAAAATTGTAATCGAAAAATTAGTCTACACATATGAAAAGTCATTTCAAAGTTGATCGAACTTTCAAAAAAGTCACTAAAAACACCGAAATTTACTATAGATTTTTAATAAAACTATTGTAACTGTGATGATAAACCGTACTGTTTGCAAAACGTGAAACACAACAAATTAAGCGTCAAAGTGCTACTGAATGGTGGCGACGGTCTCCAAATGAAAGTAAATCGAAAAAAAAATCTTGTTCACAATTGTTTTTACAAATCCAAAGGTATTATCCACACAAGGAATTCATTCCATAAGTGCTGGTACAACGCCGGTTAATACATTGCGTATTAATTTGGTGTATTAAAGCTAAGCTGTATTCATCGTGTTCCTCCTTAAAATTAAGAATGGTAGTGGACGATAATCAAACGATAATGCATTTTTATTCCCATTATTATTGATTCAGAAACAATAATTGAATTATCCAGCGGAAATTTATGCAGATATTTAAATATAAAAAAATTCCTCACGATCTCAGAGGTATTATTTATTTTTCGGAAATAACAAATAGATTAGAGTTTATTTGATCAATATAAGATCGAACACTATTTAATTGTAAGGACAAAAATGATATACAAATATGAACGTCTTTCGCAAAAATATGATACGAAGAATTCCAATTTCCAAGCCGGAATATCATTGATGAATATAAACAGATACAAGTGCCCAAGTATTTTATTTGTATCTAATACTTTTTTCTTGATAATTTATATTAATAATTTATAGCTTCACTTTATATAGCCTATCTATATATCGGCATATCTAGATAACAAAAAAAAACTATGTATCTTTAACAATTTTACTGATGCCGATGTATGTAGTCAAAAATATGCAAAACACACAAACCATACACAATTAGTCCAAAAGTTAAACAAAATATTAAGTCATAATTCATTACTTCATGACAATACAACACAATACACAATACAAAAATTTGGGAAAGGATAAGAGATACAAACAACTTACAACGAATATCGACAGAAGTCAATTAGTCTTTCCAATTGCGTTGACAGTACCGCGAGATAATATATTGTACTAATACATATATATATTTATATATCGTAGTTTTCGGACAGAGGGTCTGTATAGTATATATTTATTTAATAAAATATTATGCAAATTTTAATATTTAGAAATAATTACATATTTTATTAAGTAACTTCCCACTTAATTTATCATGCATTTAGTTTTTATATAAATAGTAAATATAAAATACAAACTGCTGCGCACACATATCCGGGGATTGTGACGGATTAAAATTTATATATTGTGTAATAAATACCTTCTTTTTTCCCATATGTAATTAATAGTTATTTAATTGGAAAATTTATAAATTTCCAGTTTTAATAATTTTTATTTTATTATATATAGATTATTTCTAAAAAAAAACATATTATTGTATAAAGAATATATTTGTAAATATTGATTGAAGTGAACGAAAGGTTCAAAAAACTTAAATTATATTAAATTGTTATTTATAAAATAATAACTATCTCTTTATAATTTATGTTACTTTAATATTTACTGTGCGAACACATTACACTCATACTTTTTAACTTATAATATAATATAATGATTTTATATTATTAATTTTAATGATTTATTTTGTTCTTTTTTTTTTATACTAATAACTTAATAATTTTTTTAAATTGATGTGTGGTACATTAATCGTACACGTATACATAAAAAATCTTGTTATAAATAGATAGAATCGATTCAATTAGCGGGAGTGTATAAAATTGCGTTAAAAAAATATCATTAATATTAATATATTATAAACAATATATTTTTCTAATTTATTATAGGAAATAATAAACCGGCAACAATTGTGGTACGTGTTGGTAATAATCGTCCCGATTTAGGAACAAATCCAATATGTAATCGTTTTACGGGTGCGTTGGAAGAAGGTCAACCATTATTTTTACCTTGCAATCCACCGATGCCGGGTGCATTTGTATCCGTACATTTAGAAGTAAAAGCACCGACCCCATTATCAATATGTGAAGCATTTGTATATACCGATCAGGCATTACCAATTGAACGGTGTCCCGTATTTCGTGATCAACCACCAGGTGCATCGGCATCATATAATGGCAAATGTTATATATTTTATAATCGTCAACCGTTAAATTTTAATGATGCTTTATCATTTTGTCGTGCACGTGGTGGTACCTTAATAAATGAAAGTAATCCGGCATTACAAGGTTTTGTCAGTTGGGAACTATGGAGACGTCATCGTAGCGATGTATCGTCACAATATTGGTTGGGTGCCGTACGTGATCAAAAAGATCGTAACACCTGGAAATGGATTGATAGCGGTGATGATGTAACCGTTTCATTTTGGAATTTACCCGGCGGTGATGAAGACTGTTCACGTTATGATGGTTCCAAAGGATGGTTATGGAGCGATACAAATTGTAAAACATCATTAAATTTTATATGTCAACATCGTAAGTATATATTTTATATATTATTTATTAATTATAGTAAAAAGAAAATATTATGGGTTATCTTTTAAAATACGAATGGAATGGATTGACAAAAGGTAATGAAACAGGGTTATAAAGTGTGGAAATGCTATCGTATTTCGATACACCTTTAGAATTGTATTTAATCAAAAAAAAATTAAAAATCTATATCACACCACATTGCTGACTATATAAATGAAGACTTCGAACAGTACTGTAACCTGTCGATGCAAACGGAAACCATGGTTTGCCGCCCAAATAAAGAGGCTGGTGCTGCGTTGTTGGGGCTACCCAGAAAATCACATTCACAAAATGCAGAAGTTTCCTTTGTACTAAATGCTGCCTAGAAAAAGAAATGGCATGGGACTATTTCTTGTGAATGATATATATTTGATAAATACACTGGTGAATGTAACATTCGAGGACTAACTCGTTAGGGAAAGTACTACTGTAACTATTGTGGTTTAAGTCGCAGGTTTATAATAAATAAGATATTTTATTTCGATCAAAATATTCGTAATTGTGTGTAACCACTTAGTTTAGTAATTACAATAAAATAAAATAGCTTACAATAAAAATGAGACGCAATTCATGGTCTATTGTTTACATCAACTCAATATTTATTAAAATTAATTATGCGAGTTATATATTAACTTTAATTTTATATAATGTAGAACCAAAAGCATGTGGTCGACCAGAACAACCACCAAATTCAACAATGATTGCACCAAAAGGGTTTGATGTTGGTGCCATTGTAGATTATAAATGTGATGATGGACATTTACTTGTTGGACCAACCGAACGTACATGCTTAGAAACAGGATTTTATAATGAATTCCCACCAGTTTGTAAATGTAAGTTTATTTTATATACACAAGCACAGAAATTTCTTTGAAAAATTTGCAAATTCTAATTATAAAATTCATTACATTTTATTTTCAGATATTGAATGCGGTCTGCCAGCATCAATTGCCCACGGATCATATGATTTAATAAATTCATCTGTTGGTTATTTAAGTGTTGTTAATTATAAATGTAATGATGGTTATGAAATGTTGGGTAGAGCAGTGCTTACATGTGACATTGATGAAAGATGGAACGGACCACCACCAAAATGTGAACGTAAGTATATACAGACACAATTGAATTTATATGTACAAATGAAAATTTGGCTATATTGTAATTTTTTATGTAGGTATTGAATGTGACGTGTTACCGAAAAATTATGAAAATGTAAAAATTTTAACACCAAATGGTACACATTATAATTCAAAAGCAGAAATTTTATGTCCAAAGGGTTATAAATTAGATGGTCCTAGATTTATAATATGTATGGGTACAGGACAATGGAGTAATCCAATACCGGCTTGTATAAAATGTAAGTTGAATATAATATTATTTACTCAATTACTTGTAAAAACAACATATAAAATAACCACTATATTTCACATTAATTTTAGTACAAACATCTGCAGAATTAATACCAACAACATTACAACCAACAATATTTATACCAACAGTACGTCAACCATCGCCGGTTATACCGCCGTCAACGAAACAGACAACAACACGATATACAACATTTACACCAAAAAAACCAACATCATTATTTGATATTAGTTTAGAAAATGATGAAAATGATGATGGTGATGATGATATTGATGAAGATGGTAATGTACCAATTTTAATACCTGGAACAGTACGTGAAGAATTTCCACCAAAACGTACATTTAAACCAACAATTTTAGTTACACCAAAGAATGGATATTCAAACACAGCGCCACCATCGCCGCCATCAATATATCAACAAAAACCATCGACACCAAAGGCACCACAACCTGATCCAACATTATTAAAAGTTAAACCATTATCAACACTCTCCGCATCATCTGATATATTAACATCTACAATTGAACCACATCATGTTATATTAGCTGCGCATCCACAAGATAATGAAATAGCAGGAAGTGTTAATATTAAGTAAGTACATTTCGTTTAATTACGTGTGTATAGTTCTGCGAACCGGGTTTTATAGGCGAAGATTTTATATCAAAAGAAATTGTGCCTATATCATTGACTCAAACCAATTTCTATATATATTATAATTTATGTGGTCAAAACCCAATTGAGGTAAGAAGCACACCGACTTCTTTCGATTTTTAAAATATAGTTTAGCATCAACGGATATTCTAATATAGGTGTGAAAAAATGGCAACATTTATATATTATAGTTTTGGTCCGTCAGTCATTGTAAGCAATGCTGTACTTTTGTTTCATTTCAAGTTTAAAATGATATAACATGTGGATAGCAGCAGCGACTAATATCTATGGAGCTGTTCAATATAATGAAATGCATAAGGTTTAATAATATTCTTCAAATAATTAGAAAAAGTTAATAGAATGAAAATGTTGTTGAAATGTTTATTCCACATTATTATTGGACTGATGATATTGCCTAGAAAATTGGTCTATATGGTCAATATGAATTACTTCCTCATCCATCTTAATCCCTATATTTAATTTACCGTGTGATTTTCCTGAAAAGCATCTTTATTTTTACATATTTTAACATTAATTGTACAGTAAAAATTTCTTTAGCAATTAGCTTTACAGTAACATATATTTAAAAATGAAATTGATTGTAACTATAATTTTCCAATAAAATTTAGTTTCCATTGTTAGACGCCCGCTCCTACATTTTATTTCTATAACTATTTATTTATTTATTTATTTATTTACAGATCGGATCAATCGCCAAATGTAAATATCCCATTACACATTGATGATGATCCGAATCGTGAATCACAAGGTGCAAAATTAAATTTAGGTGCAATTGTTGCATTAGGTGCATTTGGCGGTTTTGTATTTTTAGCTGCAATAATTACAACAATTGTAATTGTTGTAAGAAGGTAAGATTTTTTTAATTAATTTTATAAATAAAAATAAAATAAATATTGTAAATAAATGCATACTCTCAAATACATTCACACAAATACACACACACACACGCAGAATGTATAGATGCACAAATTGTAGACTTATCTTCAACTTTCTTGTAAATATTTATGGTATAAAAAAAAAAAAAAAACCACTGCGAGGGCAATTCAATAAAAATATACGTGTTTTTATCTAATTATTTTAATTCTATTTTTAACTTTATTGCACATTGTATCAATTTCTATATATTTCCTTCTACTGCAATATATAAATTCAATCAATTTTGAAAAAAATAAAATGTTTATAGACAAATAAATAATTTAGGAATAAAAATTTTATAGAACAAAAAAAAAAAACCAATCCCTAAAAATTTTTCTCAGTTCACGTCGACAACAACGTCATAAACATCATCATAATATCAATATTTCATCAACAATTATGAAATCAAAAAATTTTAATACTAAAGAACAACAAATGCCCTCGCGGTGGTATACCGTATTAGCATTACCATTTCCGGATCAAAAACTTGGTCGACGTGATATAAATACATTTGGACGTGGTATTTATACATCTAGAGCTGGTTATTTCAGTAATAGTCCACCACCATCACAATCACCACCACTACAACCACCGTTATGAATCGAGAAGTCTACTACTTTAATGTGCCATCAACAAACTACTTCCATAATAAGCCATATTAATGAAATGTAAGAATATATATATATATTAAATATGTATTTATCTCTTAAAATATATATGTATGGGATGACCTAATTTATACAAAATATAAATTTAAATATTTTTAAAATTAACCCATTAACGTGCGTGTATAATAAAATAAATGTTTTAAAGCTATTCTTATTGTTCGTACAAAAATTTTGATAAGAGCACACACACCCACACAATATTTTACTATCCTATCAATTTTTATTTTCAAACGATAGTATAGGCGGCGTTAAAGGGTTAATTTTTTTATTTTATATTATTATTTTATATTTATAACTTAAATTTTCGTTTTTTTATTTTGTTTCAAAACCATCTTGCGCTCATCCGAATCGTAGAAGTCGTACAGCTAAACATTATCGTCATCGTGCATCACCTGATTGTAATACCGTTGCATCATTTGATAGTTCCAGTTCTGAATCAAGAAATGGATTAAATCGTTACTATCGACAGGCATGGGAAAATTTACATGAATCAGCATCAAAAAATAGTTCACAAAATCATAATCCATTGAGACGAAAAGAAACATTAGATCAACCGACAAATTTAAGTCGATCAAGAGATAATTTAGCAAGATCAAGAGATAATTTGGATAGGTAAGAAGAAGAAGGGTGTGAATTATATAATTAATTATTAAATGAAATTTGAAATTTTTAACATTCTAACGTTTTTTTTACAGTAGAGGAGGAAGAGATTTTTCACGAGATAGTTTAGGATTAAGGGATGGTTCAGAAATGGTTGTATCTGATGCTTGTGTTAAAGGTAAGTCAATTTATTTGGTTATAATTTTTATATTTGTTGAATTTTTATGTGTGACTAAAATCTAATCTGAATTTACAATATTTTCATATGTATATCTTTTTTAAATCCACATTTACATTCAATATGTATTCATTTAATTTCCAAATTCTGATTAGCACTTGATTTTCACTTGTCTCCTGGAAATATATATACAGAAATGTCCTCCAAATTTTGTCAATTAATCAGTAGATCAGGCGAAGAAACACTACGTGTAGGCAAATAAGCATTGCAAACAACGAAAAATTTACAATTATTAAGTCAGTATCGAGTAGGAAGCTCCATGGCACGAAATAGCATTTTATTTTGGGAAAAAAGAAACTACAATTATTGGGTGTATGAATGTACTGTATGTAAAAAGCTACTTTTACCTTTTCAAAGTCTTGATATCATATTCGGAAGAGTTATTGTAAATATTTTACACTAAATTTAGAGGTTCAGTGTCACAATGGCAAAAGCGTATGTAATTTATTCGATCCGAAAATGGTATGGATTACATTTTTCAATATTTTTCATACTAAAAATTATTCAACTGAATTATCATTTGTTCGTTTATGAAATCAGAAAAAGTGAATATCTTTAAAAATATGGTGTTGTACGCTATTCTGAGATTACCATAATGTTTCCATACACAAAACTATGGAGGATTCATTCATATGAAAAATTGAATTAATAAATCAACCCAATTGTTCCACTCATCTCTTGCAAATGATACGGTTATATGTGGTTTCGATTCACCATTATTTTGCTGTCATAATTTAAACTGTATATCTAGAGAATCCTGAGAAAATATGCGATCCGGATTCGGTCTCAAGTGTATTTAATAAAAAGTATCTCGTAGCTCACGTCTCAATAAAAATTATGATTTATAAAAAGTTATTCGATAACATAACTGTGAATTAAACGTATAAATTAATTTTATTTCAATTTAGGTGAAAAAAAACGTCATCATCATCATCATCATAAAAATAGTAGCCATCGTAGTGATTATAGAGATTCAAATAATATTGCCCCAAATAATGGGCGTCGTGAACATCATCGTCACAGTAATAATGGACACTATTGACACACGATGATTATCACCATTAACTTAGAAGAATAACAATTTAATTAATTATATTTATGTATTTTTTATCTTTTAAAACATTTACCACACACACTACCACCATCACCCTACCACCACAACCACCACCATCACCACAAATATTCACCATTAATTACCAAATTAACAAAATTGATTTTTCTATATAAAGCTATAAACCAACAGCAAATGGAATGTCTCATCATTTTAGAACGTTATCAATTAAAAAAATGGAATATCTTTATATAGACAATAACTTTTAATTAATTTAATAATTTAATATTAAAAAAAAATAATAAATTTTCTATCTCCCAAAAATATTAAAATTATGAATTCTTGATCTTTTTTAAAACGATCACAAGAAATAATTTTTGTATTGTAATTATCAAGTTAAAATAAAATTTATATCACAAGACTTTCTAAAATCGGTCGACAAATTCATAATTGTTTTTTATTTTTTGATCATTTATAAAATCACTGAATAAAAAAAAAAATCGTTTTAAATTAAAAGTATAATGCAAAAAAATAAATTAAATTATTAAAAAGTACAAAACCATCGATATACATTTTTTTCATCAATTTTTTTAGAAATGTTAAATAAAATACAATAAAGTCTCCTAATTAAATTGTGGCAATATTATTTATAAATAAACAAATACAAATAAAATAGAATTTAGTTAATTGAAAAAAAAAAAACAATTTTAAATCATAAAAAAAAAATAATTTATATAAATTTTAGTTTAATTGATTAATTATTTTTAAAAAATTAATTATTAATATAAATTTTTAGAAAATAAGATAGACGGAGAGAGAGGAGTGTGCCATTTTGGCAACAAATTGAAAAAATAAAAAATTAAATTAATTTTTCTCCTTTTTGTAGTTTTTAATGAAAATTGAAAATAGTAAATTAAAAATAAATCTGTAAATATAAAATTAATAATTTTATTAATTTAGAAAATATTTTATTATAATTTTCTTCAAATTAAGTCAATTCGTAAAAATTTAATTAATAAAAATTTTAAATTATTAATAGTTTTCTTTCTTTTTTTTAAAGTAATTATGTATAATTTTTTTTTTTTATAGTTTTAAAAATAATCTATATAATTTATAAAATATAATTTAAAAATTTTGTAAATAAGAAATAATTTTATCGAATAATAAAATTAAAAACAATTTATTTCCGTATTTTTATTTTTAACGGTGCAGTGAATTTCGTAGGTTACCTAAATAATTATAATACAGTGGAAAATGCCACGTTTGTCATCTTGACATGAGAAAAACAATGTGGTTTCATTGCATTATAATCAATTTGGTTGACACAATTTGATTTTCATTATGGAAAGTTCAAAATAAGTTTGAAAAAAAAGTGTTTTACCTCAATAGACAGTTATTATGTTGGTTTTTAGCAGAATTATATGAACATTTCCTAAGAAGAATTCTGGGAAATCGATATCCAGGTCGATTATACTGATCTGTTTTCTAGAACTTACTAATTTAATTATTTGTCAATCGATATTGATGATTTTAGGTAGGTTTTGTTAAGAAAATTCTTGAAAATCGATATTCAGAAGTTATATTAAACAGACATAAAACGCTAAAACATTAATGCATTGTGTTTTTATTTAAATTCATTTAATTGTTTTATAGTGAACACTAGACGGTGGAACAAGCCAGACCTGGGTAACGATTTTTCAGAATTTTCTTAGTAAATGCTCATATAATCCTGCTATAAACCTATATGAAAAATTTCACCAAAATTGTATAAGCTATGATCAAATTGAACAGGTTGCAAAGAAGTCGAACTCGATTTCATAGAATTTCCATATAAACTGTTTGCATATTATCCCAGTTTCACCTATATATATATACACAGATTTGTAAAATCGACTGATAGTGAAAAATTATCAAATTACTATAACACTTATCAGGAGAACTGACCAGAGTATGTATTCCCAATGGAAATCTAAAGGCAATTCAGTTAATATGGACTTGTTTGTTATCTTGACAAACTATATTTATTTCTAATTTTGAATATAATCTAATGTGATGGTCAGGATACCGCACAAATCTTTTTAAGTTTTTATTCCAAAGGATTTATTCAATGGCATTCTGGTGTTAGGAATCAATATATTTCAGTCATCATATATATTTCAATTATTCCACATAAAATAATACTTCATATTACGGGTGTATGGTAAACAATTCTCTCCGAAAAACATGCAAACCTTCCACACTATTTTATTATTGTTACACACCCAAATACATCAGAAATTTCACCTATCAAAAGTTATTGACGATTGTATTTGGAACCTAGTCGTATGAAGTAAAAATGAAGACTCACAATCAGTGAGATAGTTATGATGCATGGAAAACGAATGTGCTATAACAATGTTTTATTTTACACGAATAGTACCTACATTTAAAAAAGTTCACCAATTTGGCTTACAATTATCAAAAAATAGATATTTTCTTAATTCCAATATTGTTCTATGTCATACGGATATGGAATGAACTAATCAATGTTATAAAAACAATTGAATTGAAGAAATAAACAACTACATTTATATCGGAATAGAAACCAATTTGGTGAATTGTTTTAACAATAATATAATTATAAAAAAAAAATTCAAATGTGTTATGTGTGTAATATTAGCACTTGTGTAATTGTGCGTATTCAATTAGTAGAAGCAAATACGCAGTTTTCAAATCATAATACCATATCCACCAATACTATTACAATTAAGTATAATATGTATACACCCTCGCAAATAACCAAACCAACAAAGATATTTTTTAGATGAGTAATTATTTAAATAAATCATTAAATTTTGTAACAATTAGATTAATTTTATAGAATTGTTTAAAATAACTTACCAATATCAAATTTGATGATTTCTCAAAGACTGTTTCATCGCATTCATATTAAACGTAGCAATAAATTACGATGGTACTTTGTTATTGAATCTTGATCAACTTAATGTATTTATTTACCTCTGTCATGGTTCACATAATTTATTTGTTACAATTTTCGAAAGAACGGCATTTTATTCTAATTTGTTAAAAATAAAAAAAAATCACTCCTTTTAGAACACAATTTTTTAAATTTTAAGTAATAAAAACTTTAACATTGACATGATTAAAACAAAAAAACAAAAATCTACGAAATTTTCTTGCGACCAATCAGTTGATTACAAAAACAAAATAACAATGTAAAATTGCACAGTATCACAGACAGACTGAATTAATAAATAAAAACAATTTTTTTAATTGGAATATATTATATGAAAATAAAATGAATGCACTTACAAAGTAGGAAAAAATGCTAATGCAAAATTCTGCAAAATTCGTGCAATGTAACAAATTGCAAATGCGAAATCATACAATATGAAAATGATTATACACCAACTGCATCCCAATCAGAAATGTTTCGGTTTCAGCATTCATTCTGCTTTAGCTACGCTTGATAAAAATATCAAGTCATAAGTTATAATGTTTCTGCGTACGCATTGATTCCATTTCCATATAAATAATAATAAATGTTTTACTGGCACGGCAGATGTTGTTGCTATTTCGTGTATAAATAAACTATGCAGTCAATGACGTCAATATAAAAAGTTACCACGGCACCAGAACGAGTGCGCACAAGAAGAGAGTTCAACCATTAATTTTTTTTACTATGAAATTCACTTCTCATACATATTATTTATTTTATACAACTAGTATATTTTGCTAACTGTTATCATAGAAACACTTTGTACTATATGAATAATTTTAAAAACCTAGTTACCACACCATTATACTTTGTTTATCTATATAAAATTACAAAAAGTCAGGATAATCAATTGAATATATAATAATTGATCAAAAGTGTATGTAGCAAAGAAAACATAATTATTATAACTTATAATGAGAAAGGTAAAATGTTTGATTTGATTTATTTAATTAAATTATTAAATTAACATTAAATTGTTTGTATTTTTTCCTTCATCATTAATAGTTTAATTTTAAACTTGATAGTGATGATTCTTCAACATCTTTAGCAAATGTTAATAAAAGCGTTAAACCGGAAATACGTAGTAAGTAAATTCGAATGTAAATAATAATTTTTAATTTTTAATAATAAAAATTAACCCATACCAATTTTAATTTTATTAGAAAAACTTCCGCCTATTAAAAAGAGAATATTTTTTGATTTACCATCTGATGATCATCGTCGAAAATCAACATTAACTGAATTTATAAAACCGATTGACAGCAGCACCGTCGTCACAACAAGCCGCCGGATACCACAAAAAAAAGACCTACCACCAATTACTAATTTTCAAGAAATTATTGATCGAATTACACAAATGCCAGATTTTAATTTTGTCTATTTAACGTATTCAGTACCAGTAAATAGTGAATATTTTACACCATACAGTTTAATTGAAGTACCATATGACAATATTGATAAAACAATGTTTTACACAATGAGTACGTGCGGCGTTACCTATTGGAGTAAAACCGAAAATCATTTTACCGAATTAAATGAATGGCTAAAGGAATATCATATTTATTGTAACATAATGAAGGTACGTATTGTACATTAATTATTTGATTATTATGCAGAGAATATTATATGATTATTATTTTTAGATTAAATTATTTGCCAATTATCGTATATGGAAAGGATTTAAAGTATGGCAAAAAACCATTCAATGGAAAAAATATTTAAATGCTAGAAATTATTTAGAAGATAATTTATTTATTTTAACACCAACCTTAGGAAAGGCTATATTACAATTAAGAATAAAATATTGTGAATTTATTGAAATGACATTTGTTGATGTTAGTGTTATTGAAAATTGGCATTTATTTTATTTTATCGAAGCACAAATGAAAGTCTATGAACTAACAAAAAACGCATTAATTGAATATCGTAAAGAAATGATTAATGTTTTATGTAAGTATATATAATATTGTAATTGATTGTAATATTGCATTTGATAATTAAACAGTTGCTATGTATTAAAAGTGGGGTACACATGTGACCACTATACGTCTAGGATTGAACGGTCATCAGACTATATATTTCTATGTGGCTATGCAAAGATGTTTTAAGAAACTATGTTGTGAAGATTGAAAACCTTCAAAAGTAACCATACAGTGCATTACCCATTCGATGATTTTTGACTATACTGTTAAATAGCTTGCTGTGAAAGTAGATCCTAATCGCATATGGCATATATATGTGTATGTTCTCGAACAGACCTGCTGAATATAACCACCACCGTTAGCTACAATACAATTCTTTTGATAATTTAGGAATACCATCTGAACATTTGATGCGTTCCTAAAATTATTTTCATTTTTCGATGTTATATTATATCATAGAATGCACCTCAATTTTTGATAATAACTTTCAACATGATAAATCCTATTTCAATACTAATTTTGTTTTAGAGAATAAGTTTTTCCTTCTAAGATATAAATTAGATATAGGGAATATATGAAAATAAGAATGGTGTGGCAATTTAAGAACGGTTTTTTTTTAGTTTTGTATTTATAACAACTGCGTTTTAATTTTATTAAAATTTATTAATTAAAAAAACATAATTAATTTAAGATGATGCATGTCATACAGCTGTTATTGCAAAAGGATTTCAACCAGATAATGAAGCATTAATTTATACAACAACAAAGAAATTAAGAGAAATGATGACTTATACAGATCTGATAAGAAAACGTCGATATTTAATTTTAATATCAAAGTAATATATAAATTTATACCATAAAAAATCTAATTGTGTAAATTGTTATTTTTTTTCTGAATAGATTCCTAAGATATTGTGATTACATGACAATATCATTTTTACACATAATGTTACATAATTCATTTAAATTATTATCGTCTGTGTTTCGAAAACATGACGCATTAGGTCCAAGTTTAGAAAATTTACAAACAACAGAATTAAATGTTCAAATTGAAAATAAACGACCCGATGGAATGCCTCAAGTGTGTTCTTATTAGCATTCAAAAACATTTATATATTGCAAATTGAATAATTAATCAATTAATTAATTTAATTATAAAATTTCAGATACCTTTATTTTCCGGCGAATTAGTATTAAAACCCAATCTGGTAGAAATTGATCCATCAAGGTATATATTTTATATGAACAACAAATATTTAAATATTTAAATTTATTTTTATTACTGCTATATATATATAGAGAAGTGATGACCTTTATGTTCCATCAATTTATTGATTTAATGCTAACATCAATTTATAATATTGATCGATATCAGAGTGATACAATATTTAATCAATTTACAGAGTAAGTTTATATGAAATTATTTAAAAATTGTAATTAAAGTTTATATAAAGTGTCTCTATCTCTCTGTTTTTCTATAGACCAAATATAATGGGTAAACAACAAGATCGCCTTTGTGGTAATCCGCCAGATATTTATTTAATTATGAATAATGATAATGCTATGATTGAAAATCGTCAGTTTATATTTACGGCAATTAATGTAGCATATGATAAGGCTGAAATTTATGTTAAGCGTTTTAATAAAATACGTGACGATTATGAACGTGATGTTAATACAAATCCCGAAACAATACGTAATGAAAAAGATCTAATCCAATTGGGTCAATATTGTGAACGTTATTATAATGAAATGAATGCACTAGAAGGTATTTTACCAATAATAAAATTAGGTTTATTACAATTGGAACAAAGTACATTTAAAGAAGAGGTGATACCGGTTTGTTTAGAATTATTAAAAGTTTTAGAATTACATTTACCAAAGTAATGTTGTATATTATTTATTCAAACCAATTTATGAAATGGACTTCATTTTTTTGATAATTAATAATTTTTTTCCACATATATATAGAATTGCAATTGAAGCTGTTGAAATATTAAATGATAAAGCTGATGAAATTATGATAAAATTAAAATCACCACCAATCTCATCATTAGATTATGTTTTATATATGAGATATTTAACAAATTGTGAACAACATATTGAGAAATTAATTAAAGACATTGATTATGTTTATCAATGTTTTATGTTAATGAAAGATTATAAAATATTTATTGATGGCATTGAAAAGGAAAAATATATGGGTAATTTTAATTAATTGTTAATTTATTGGCAAGATTTTCTATAACAGTATTTTGATAGATAGTATTTAGTAAGTCTGTGGATGGAAACAGCAATGTGAAATGATATTTTACCACTAATTTTCGGATCAAATTCATCACTTTCCACAAATAATAAATAAATAAATTATAATAAATTGGCAACCAATTAAAAAGTTTAAACAGAATGTACTATAGAAATGCTGCCAATCATTTGATAAATAATTGTGATCTCACTCTAAACACTAGTAATATATATACAGTCGTGGTGAGACAAACTTTGATCTATGCATCCGTAGTGTCATAACCAATGATTATCCTGCATATGGGATGAATGAGAATTAATAGTGACGACTATTTAATGTTTACTAGAAGACTATCGCATTTAATATTCGTCTTGAAATGTTGTTGTCTCTGTAACGATACGTGTATGGATAAGGAAGTTTCATTTTTGTTATTCAATAGTTTAGCCAGCTGAAATTGATTATTCTTGCACTCAACATTACATTTTTTTATTGCATTATTTTCATTAAATTTTTTGGTTATAGATTGTGAAGATTTAATATTACAATGTAAAGAAGTACGTAATAGTCAAATTGATAAAATTTCAGAATTTATTGAAAAATTAGCAAAATGTTTAGAAAGTGATATAAAAAAATTATTTGTTGAAATTGAAGACATTCGTAGTGATACCGTTAAGGATTGGTTAATCGACAGTCAATCAAATCCGGCTGATGTTAAGGAAACATTACAAAATTTTATGGAACGTTTGTCTGTATGTCAATCATTAGCCGATGATTATCGAAGGTATCAAAAGGAATTTCGGGTATTTTAAACAATATAATATATTGAATTGAAATACAGATATCACATGTGTTAATCTCTGAACGTGTATTTTGAATGCATAGTTTTTTTGGTGTGGGAGGACGGGCAGTACAACTATATTATGCCGTGCAGATATCACAGGCAGTTTACTTGAAAGTAGAATTATATATCCGCCTTGTATATATTCTTGTTCCGTAGAAGAATCACTAGTTCTAGAAAGATAGTCTGAGGAAACACAATCCTCTGTTAATGTTAATGTTCTAGAAATCTATTTAAATTATAGCTCATTCAAATTTAATTTACAGATATGTGCCAAATTTTATCGGTCGTCGTATATAGCTATACTCTCTGGAGCACTTCAGACCCCAGAGAACTGCCATGATATTAAGATAATGCACGTAGTCATGAAATAAACATTTTCTCGTATACATGTTCCATCTTATACTTTTGTCCGAAATGTTATTAATTATATTTTCGTATCAATCATATTAATGATTAGCCCATGTCATAATATAATCATCGTTCGGATTAACGCGCAGATACTGTATTTTTTTTACATATAAATTTATTTTAAAATTACTATAAAATTTCAGATTGATATTACACGATATGATACATTAGAAGAAGTATTACAAGCGGTACGGTTACGTCAAACATTATGGAATAGTTTAGAGGAATGGGCTATGGCCACACAAAAATGGCACACCGAATATTTTCATAATTTGGATATGGAAGAACTGATTACAATGAATAGTAAAATATTGAAAAATTGTACTTTATTAGAGAAAAATTTACCACCAAATGAAATTGTACCAAAATTACGTAATGAAGCAGAATCATTTAAAGTTAAATTACCCGTACTTGGTTATTTACGTAATCAAACTTTGAAACCGGTAAATTAAATTTTTTATTTATATTTTCTTCAACCATGTATTATAATTTTTGTATTTCCGTATTGCAGAGACATTGGCTAAAAATTGAAAATATTTTGGGAACAAAAGTCTATTTAGATGATACGGTAACGATTGAAAGATTTGACGAAGTCAATACATTTACAGATTCGGAAATAATTGATAGTATAATGGAAATATCGGGACAAGCAAGTGCTGAACAAAGTTTAGAATTAATATTAAAAAAAGTTGATAATTTATGGGAAGAAATGGAATTATCCATTGTTTCGCATCGTGATTCAAAAGATGTTTTTATATTGGCCGGTATTGATGATTTGCAATTGGCATTGGACGAAACCAATGTAAATATAAATACAATTGCCGCTTCCAGACATGTAGGACCAATAAAAAGTCGTGTTGATGATTGGCAACGTCAATTGGATTGTTTTGCCGAAACTTTAGAAGAATGGTTAACATGTCAAACATCATGGATTTATTTAGAAGCTATATTTTCGGCACCCGATATCCAACGACAATTACCAAATGAATCACGTATGTTTTTAATTGTTGATAAAAGTTGGAAAGACATAATGAGAAAAGTGCAAAAAATGCCATGGGCATTACCGGCAATGACGGATAAAAATACATTAGAATTAATGAAACGTAATAATGTATTGTTGGAAAAAATAACACGTTGTCTGGAGGCCTATTTAGAACTTAAACGTGTTGCATTTCCACGTTTTTATTTTCTATCCAATGATGAGCTACTAGAAATTTTAGCACAAACAAGAAATCCACATGCCGTTCAACCACATTTACGTAAATGTTTTGATGCAATTGCTAAATTACAATTTGCCACAAAAGAAGGTGCCGCCAAAGGTGACCCACCAATTTTATTAAATGATATACTTGCAATTGTTTCACCGGAAGAAGAAAAAATTTTATTAGGAATTGTATGTTATTATTAAATTAATTTTTAATTTTATTTTATTTTATAGTTATACAGTAGATGCATTATTGTATTATAGGGTTTAAAAGCACGTGGTCCAGTCGAAGATTGGTTAGGTAAAGTTGAAGAAGCTATGTTTATTGCATTAAAACGTTACATGAAATTTGCCTATCAATGTTATGCAACCAAAGATCGTTCGGAATGGTTTCAAGAACATCCAAATCAAATTGTACTAACTGTTTCACAACAACAATGGGCAACCGAAGTACATTCTATATTGGACAATACCGATTCGACAGCCATTATGATAGAAAATAATTTAAAACTATTTGAAAAAAAATTATTTACTAATCTACAAAATTTAGCAGCAATAGCACGCAGTGACATTGATAAATTGTTAAGAAAAGTTTTATGTGCATTAATTACAATTGATGTTCATGCCAGAGACACAATTACAAATATGGTTAAAAATAAAGTTGTAAAATCGTAAGTATATAGACATTTTCAAATTCGTATTTAACTCTCTGATTTCTCGCCTATATGTATATCAGTTGTGTGTTGCCAAGGCAAACTGAACAATCATACATACAATGATATGTAGCTGAAATGGTTACCGTTATGCATGCTGGTTGATTCAGTGACACGACAGTGTAAGATAGATATCAGTCTGTTAAGGAGCAAGGAATAGATAAAGATATATGCATCTATGTGGCTTAATTAAGGGCAAACGTATAGCGATCGACTGAAATGAAAATGCAGAACTAACTCTATTGGGATAGGAATACGATATTCAATACTGGATCATATCCATTTAAGACAGAAATGTAAATCCTCGTGGATAAGTATAAATTTCGAGTTACTCTTCATAGAACAAATATATTTTTACATAAAAAAGACTTGTCTTTCATAACTGAAATAATAATTTTATATACAAAAACAGTAATATTTCAATTTATATTTCACAGAACCGATTTTGAATGGTTAAAAATGTTACGTTATTATTGGGTACCCGATACACAGACAATAGAGGCAAAAATGTCATCAGCATGTTTGCCATATTTTTATGAATATTTAGGTGCTGGCGGTGTATTAGTTATTACACCGTTAACAGATCGTTGTTATTTATGTTTAATGGGTGCTCTGCAAATTGATTTAGGTGGTGCACCTGCAGGTCCGGCTGGTACTGGGAAAACAGAAACAACTAAAGATTTAGCAAAAGCTTTGGCCAAACAATGTGTTGTATTTAATTGTTCAGAAGGTTTAGATTATAAAATAATGGGACGTTTTTTTTCTGGTCTTGCACAATCCGGTGCATGGTGTTGTTTCGATGAATTTAATCGTATTGACATTGAGGTGTTATCAGTTATTGCACAACAATTGATTACAATAAAAAATGCGAAAACAGCACGTTTAAAACGTTTTACATTTGAAGGACGTGAAATTAAATTAAATATGTCGTGTGCAACATTTATAACAATGAATCCAGGTTATGCGGGTCGTACAGAATTACCGGATAATTTAAAAGCATTATTTCGTCCGATTGCAATGATGGTACCCGATTATGCATTAATAGCTGAAGTTATATTGTATTCTGAAGGTTTTGAAAATTCTAAATTATTAGCACAAAAAATGGTACAAATGTATAAATTATGTAGCGAACAATTAAGTCAACAGGATCATTATGATTTTGGTATGCGTGCGGTTAAAAGTGTTTTAGTAATGGCGGGTGCATTAAAACGTGCCGCCCCAAATCAATCCGAAGACATAACATTAATTGCCGCATTAAGAGATTCAAATTTACCAAAATTTTTGGCCGATGATGCAATGTTATTTAGAGGTATTTTAAATGATTTATTTCCGGGCATTGAATTGAAAAAAGCCGATTATAAAAATCTGCAATTGGCCATTGAATATTGTATGGAAGAAAAAAATTTACAATTAGTTCCCGAATTAATTATTAAAAATATACAATTATATGAAACAATGTGTGTACGGTGGGGTGTTATGTTAGTGGGTCCAACCGGTGGTGGTAAAACAACATTATTGCATACGTTAGCCAATGCTTTATCGAAATTATTTAATGATGGTCATATATCGGAAGATCCAAATTTTCGTTTAGTTAAAATACAAACATTAAATCCAAAATCAATAACATTAGATGAATTATATGGTGCTGTAAATGCAACAACATTAGAATGGAAAGATGGACTGTTGGGATTAGCTGTACGTGCGGCTGTAAACGCAAGTGAACATCACGATGATAATCGACATCAATGGATTGTTTGTGATGGACCAGTTGATGCTGTATGGATTGAAAATTTAAATACAGTACTTGATGATAATAAAATGTTATGTTTAGCTAATTCAGAACGTATAAAATTAACCCAATGGATTCACATGATATTTGAAGTTGAAGATTTAGCACAAGCTTCACCGGCCACTGTGTCACGTTGTGGTATGGTTTATGTTGATAGTAATGAATTGGGTTGGCAACCAATTATTAAATCATGGTGTAATACACTGTTGAACGCTGGTCAGTTATCCAAAGAGTTAATAAATTATTTAGAAAACGAATTATTTATGAATTATTTTGAAAATTGTTTAAAATATGTACGAAAATATTGTCGGTATGAAATTTATCAAGTTGAAATTAGTAAAGTTTCAATGGTATGTAATTTAGTGCATACATTAATAAAAGAAATCAAAAGAATAAATACGATTGATTTGGATGTGGCCAAACAATTAATATGTAAATTATATATTTGGTCTGTTTTATGGTCAATTGGTGGTAATTTAATTGATTCATCAAAATTATTGTTACAAGAGTTTCTAAGAAGTGTATTTCGAAATAATGATGATGCATCGTAAGTACTAATATTTTTATGAATAAAATTGATTAATTAATTATATAAAATCTAATCTTGTTTTTAAATTTTAAAGTTTACCCGAAGATGATTTATGGAAATATAAATTAAATTTAGATACATTTAAATGGGAAGATTGGTCACAATGTGTTACGGAATTTAAATTTAAATCGGATATATCATTTTTTGATATGATAATTCCAACAACGGATACTACAAAATTTGGGTAATTAATATTATATTGTAGATTAATTAATTAATTAATTGTCTGTATTAATTCATTTTTATTTCGATTACGTCAGCCTTGTAAAAAACCACTTTAAAATGGTCAAAAATTCAATTCATCACATGACTAGAATTAGAATTAAGGAAACAATATTTTCTTTCGTTATATTTGCAGACCAATTTGTTATTTTTTATAGGCTACCATATGTGTCGTAATTTATCAACATGGTTGTACTGAATATGTCTGCTAGATGCCATATGCTGCATTTATATAGCCCCCCAAAGCATTTACCGAAACCTAATTTATACAAAAGCAGAATTAAATTTTTTTTAATCATAACGAAACGGATTTTCAGCTAATAATTATTGCCAAGAAATCAATAAAATGTACAAGGAATTACGACGCGTCTGGTTCCCAAGAGGGGGCTAATCAAAAGGAATGAATTGACTTATGAAACATTGTGCTATACAAACAAAATACAGCAAACCTCTACCGAATAGATTCTGAAATTCCTATATAGTTTTTGGCTGGAAGAAAAATGTTTTATTATGACAATTTTATGGATAATAAACGGTGTAAAGTGATTTTTCATTACTGTAACAATCCAAATAATCACCTGCAACGAAACCTGTTAAAGATGTACATTATTGTCGCTTTGTTAGGAAATTATAGGACACGCCGTATATTCAACATATAGACATCTCATCTTCAAATTACCATATACTTAACGTTCGATGCCTTTATATTACACAGTATGGTATCCATTTATTTCCAAAAGGAGAGGAATAGTTCATAGCAATTCATACTTTCGTAAAAATTTAATAATCTTATTGGTTGTCTTCTTCTATACATTTTAAATTATAATTACAATAAATGCTATTATTATCATTCCGCGTTATTATAAAATTTGCAATTATATATATTTCAGTTATATTGCTGAATTATTATTTCGTGAAAATCAACCGGTTATGTTAACTGGTGATACGGGAGTTGGTAAATCCATTTTAGCTAAATCTGTCTTAACAAAATTATCCGAAAATAATGTAATATCAGTATTTTTAAATTTTTCGGCACAAACAACAAGTTTACGAACACAGGTAAGCGTTTTATTTTTAAAAAACAGAATCATTTTAATATCTATAAAATAATCACAAATTAATCCGCTTTCAATAATATAAGGAAATGATTGAAACACGTCTAGAGAAACGTCGTAAAACCGTGCTAGGTGCACCAATTGGTAAAAAATTAATAATATTTATTGATGATGTTAATATGCCAAAATTAGATACATATGGAAGTCAACCGTCAATTGAACTTTTAAGGTAATCTAAATTATTATCTAAATAATAATTATAATTTTTACGGTGATGCAGAGTCGATCACATTAAAATTTAGTAATTATTTCTACAAAATTTTATAGACAATTTCTAGATTTTAAAGGATTTTATGATCGTACGAAAATGTTTTGGAAAGATATTTGTGATGTTGCTTTAGGTTGTGCATGTGCACCTCCAGGTGGTGGTCGAAATCCATTAACACCAAGGTTATAAAATTATATATTATTCTACAAAATTTATCATTTAATTAATTGTTTTTCATTTATAGATTTGTTCGCCATTTTGCATTGCTTCATTTACCATCACCGAGTACCGAAACATTAACAACAATATTTAGTTCAATTATGATTGGGTATATAATTTTTCATTAAATTAATATTAGAGGATCTTAACTTAGTTTTCCGTTGGTGACATATACGTAAATGTAGAACTCATTCATTGCGGTATTTAGGATCAATTTTATTTATTTTGGCATATTTCAATGATGCCATGCAAGCTGGAACTTGCCAAGCAAAATGATCTAATAGTTTTCTTTAGCGTATTGTAACTGTTGCCAAAAAATGCATCAACTTTAAAAATTCTAAACGAAACAAGGTAACATTATGTATTTGCGGTGACAACAGCAAGGAGTGATTTACCATAAATATCTAAAACCCCATGAAACTGTTACTTTCCTAATGTCTATCTAATATATACCAACACCATATAAATCAATTGAACGAAGAATTGTTGAAGAAGATCAGCAATAGCGTGTTACAAGTGTAAAGTCATCCTTTTGCATGGACACGCTCGATCACACGCCCAGTATACTCACACAGACAAAGCGCCCTCTAATTATCACTTATTCAGATGTAGCACGATGTAAAACTTGTGCAAATAATTATCCTCACAATAATTTCCTGCCGAAACTATAATAAGTTAAGGTCCTATAATAAATTCAATAATATTTTTTAATAGTAATTAATTTTTGTATTTCTATATATTAAATTATAGATTTTTAGATGAATTTAATGCAATTATAAGACCACTGGCATTACCAATTGTTAATGCATCAGTGGACATGTATAATCGTATAGCAAATGAATTGCTACCGACACCAACAAAATCACATTATGTATTTAATTTAAGAGATTTATCAAAATGTATTCAAGGTATTTTGCAAGCCGATCCATCAAATTATAATGCGCCAGCACAAATTTTACGTTTATTTTATCACGAATCAATGCGTGTATTTCATGATCGATTAATTAATATGGATGATAAAAATTATTTTAAAACATTAATGAATGAAATTTGCGTTAAGTAAATGTGAAAACAAAATGTTTTGAATGTCAAAAATATAAAATTGTAATTGTTTATTTTCTTATTCCAAATTACAGATATTTTGATGATCCAATTGTAAAAGATGATGAATGTTTATTATTCGGTGATTTTATATTATTTGGACAAGCAAAAGAAAACCGAATCTATGAAGAAATTAAAGATTTTGATAAATTAAAAAGTGTTCTATTTGATTATCTGGACGATTTTAATACATTAACTGGTAAAGCAATGAAATTAATATTATTTCAAGATGCCATCGAACATATAATACGTTTGACAAGATTGTTGAGGGGTGAACGTGGTAATGGATTATTAGTTGGTAATTATTTTTTATTTATGTATGGATGTACTCAAACTGTTGTTTTTGGGAGAATACTAATGAAGTATTAGTAAACATTTGTTTTTTACGCATTCCCATCACGCGTTGTCCTCTTCATTTATTGGTAGATTTAGGACGAAACAAACTGATTCATTTTTCGAAAACAATAAAATCATTTTTAACTCATTTTTAACTCATTATTATTATTATGTTTTACCATCACGCAGGTGTATCCGGTATGGGTAAACAATCATTATCAAAATTAAGTGCACATATAAATGGTTATAAATGTGCACACATTGAATTAACTCGTGGTTATGATCAATCATCATTTCATGAAGATTTACAAAAATTATATGATACAGCTGGTGTAAATATAAATAACATTATAATTTTCCGTAGTACAATAATCAATGTCACACAAAAATATCTCAATTAATATATATTTGCAGGTATTAAATAGGCCAACAGTATTTGTAATAACCGATACACAAATTGTTAAAGAAGAATTTCTAGAAGATATAAATAATATTTTAAATTCCGGTGAAGTACCAAATTTGTATGCTGCCGATGAATTTGAACAATTAATATTGAAAGCACGGTATCCATGTACAACGGCAAAATGGCAAGATACAAGTCGTGATGGAATTTATAATTTTGTAATATCACGTGTACGTGCAAATTTACATATAATAATATGTATGAGCCCAGTTGGTGATGCACTGCGTCGTCGATGCCGTATGTTTCCATCGTTAGTCAATTGTTGTACAATTGATTGGTTTGTTAAGTGGCCATCGGAAGCATTACTATCGGTGGCGATCGGATCGTTAAAAGATGTATCCGAAAATGATACACAAAATAATGATTTAGCAAAAATATGTGTTAAAATTCATGAATCAATTGAAACAATATCGGATCGTTTTTATATGGAATATCATCGTCATTATTATACGACGCCAAGTAGTTATCTGGAATTATTAAAATTATATCATAATTTATTGACAATGCGTTCTGACATTATAATTGGAAAACGTAATCGTATATCAAATGGATTAAATAAAATTTTAGAAACAAATGATATTGTTACGGTTATGCAAGAAGAATTAAATAATTTATTCCCGTTGTTAGAAGTACAATCTAATGAAATGAAAATTTTACTAGATACACTGGCGGCCGACAATAAAGTTGCGGATAATTTTAAACAACGTGTACTACAAGATGAATCGGATGCACGTGATAAAGAAATTATTGCACGTGCCGTTGCCGATGAAGCAAATAAAGATTTAGAAGTTGCCCAGCCAGCATTAATAGCCGCCCAAGAGGCACTGAAAGCAATAAATAAAAATGATATAAATGAATTAAGATCATTTGCATCACCACCGGCACTCGTACAATTTGTTATGGAATCTGTTTGCATTTTATTTGGAGTCAAGTAATTTTTACAAAAATCCATTTAATTTCTGTATTTTGCGAATGGATTTTGTGATTTTAGAATTAATTAAAATATAAATTTATTAATTAATTGTTTTTCTATTTTTGTTTACTTAGACCAACTTGGGAATCGGCGAAGAAATTAATGGCCGATGTTAATTTTATTAAAAAATTAACAGAATTTAATAAAGAAAATATTAGCGATATAACATTAAGGAAAATTAAAACTTATATAGAACATAAAGATTTTGATCCAATTGTAAGTTTAAGTTTTATTAGAAAATGGTTTGAAAAACTTTAAAACTAGCTTCTCTTCAGTTATGTCAAGAGGCAGGACAAATTTCGGCCAATTATAGAGCGTATTTTCGCATTTAATAGAAATGTGACTACAATCGGAGCATACAGTGTTGAATCCAAGACCATATTAGTCCTGCCAAAGGAAAAATTAAGATTTTACAATTCTCTATTCTTATTGGGACCTAATAAATTCAGTAATACGTAATAGTAATTTTTGTATAACATGAGATAATCTTTTCGATGCACTTGACTATTGACTAGTTTTTTTTAGGGTGTTGTGTTTAACGCCGGCTGCAACGCATCGTTGACTAATCTTATCGTTCCTATAATTTTGTATATTGCCGTGGTGATGTTCTATTATTATTCAACATTTTTTTATTATAATTTATTTATAGAAAATAGAAAAAGTATCAAAAGTTGCAAAATCTGTATCACTTTGGGTAATTGCGATGGATAAATTTGCAAAAATTTATAAAATTGTTGAACCAAAAATAAAAAAAAGTCGTGAAGCAGAAAATGAATTAAAACAAGTACAAAATATATTTAATCGAAAACTTAAATAAATAAGAACAATTTATGTACAATAACTAATCGAAATTTATTTATAATTATTTCAAAGATTATGGCAATTTTAAAACAAAAACAAGCTGAATTAGCTGAAGTTGAAGCCCAAATACAAATATTAAAAGACAATATAGATGAAAAACAAAGTGAATTTCAATTAATACAAGATAATGTAAATTTAACAACGGCACGTTTAAATCGAGCCGGACGTTTAACATCGGCGTTGTCCGAAGAAGAAATACGTTGGGGTGAAACTATAATATCGTTAACATCTGAACTATGGGCCATACCCGGAGATGTATTAATTGCATCAGCATGTGTTGCATATTTAGGTGCATTTCCAACAAAATATCGTAAATCATTGATTGATTTATGGATTGATGAATGTAACAAATATACAATACCAAGTAGCAAAGAATTTAAGTAATTGCGTGTTTTGTTTGTTGGTGAGAGAAACGTTTTTATTTAATTAAATTAATTTTTTTGCATCTTACAGACTTGTATCAGTTTTGGGTGATGCATATGAAATACGACATTGGAATATGAATTATTTACCAAAAGATGAAATATCTACGGAAAATGGTATAATTGTTACAAATGCATTAAGATGGCCATTAATGATTGATCCACAAGAACAAGTAATATTTGAAATTATATGTATTTTTTTATTTAAAGTGTTTTTTAATTTGATAAATTTTAACAAAAATTTCAATCATTAGGCAAATCGTTGGATACGAAGTATAGAAAAAGAAAATAATTTACGTATAATTAAAATGACGGATACAAATCTTTTAAGAATATTAGAATTATGGTAATGTTAAATCATAAGTTTAATGTTAAAAAATCATAATGAAAACCCTAAAGCAGACGCTTTCTGATTTTGCAATTGTTGGCACTTGAGCATATCGTCGCAACGTTAAAATAAAATCATGAAATGGAGCCTTTAAATAACAGTATAATGGCGTTTGTATTATTATGTTAAATTTCAATCTGAGATCGCCATCGTATCAGCGTAGTTAATATTAAGTGAAACGTGTTCTAGCAATATTTATATGTGTAGGTTAGCAGTTCGATAAAAAAAAGTAAATATCTAAGAGAGTGAACATCGGCCATTCTTTACACGGTAGCATTATTTATGTGTTCTTGCATCCATTGAATGCAAACAAATTTTTTATTCATTAGAATGGAAGTGGTTAAGTGGCCCAGTGGTGTAACAGTATTGACATGAAAAAATTCACTCATAAGAATTGAATTGAATTAATAAAGCAACTATCGCAACGTAAATGCAGATTAATTGGTGAATTGTTATATACTAGCAGGCGGAGTAATTTACCAACTTGACTGCAACGTTATAATAGTTATGGCGTAAAGCAAGAGGAACTATGAAGTATGACTTGGCGTATGTCTGAGTAATAAGCCCATATGTTTCACTCGGTACGGGAGTGAAAAGGGACCCTAATAGTGATGATTCGATATCCTCCGAAATATTTACAAATCAATGTTGAAATGTAAAATAGTGCATCTTCTTATGAACGACACTACATTGAGGAAATAATCGACACATATTTTGAGGTCAAAAACGAATATTATTTCAAGATTGCATGGAGCTAAGAAAGAGACAATCCAGAGCAATGGAATAATTTTTAACTATCACATTTTCATATTCAAAAGCATAGCAAGATATTATGACATACCTTTGATAATTTGATGAACAACGTTTTGGCAAATTTTGCTTTCTAAATCTCTCTACGATGTAGTAAAATGTGCGATGTAGTGCGGTTCGACACAATCACCTTCATATATTCCATTATCTAAAAGTAAAAATACAATTTTTAATTTACTACAAAAATTTCACTACATTTTAACATAACATTTATGATATACTGACAACAAGTGATTTTCAAAATCAGAACAATTTTATGTAAATATATTCATCGCATTAATTTATTATCATTAAATATTATTTGTTATCATATATGTATGTGTAAACAGTATTCGTCAAGGATTACCATTATTAATTGAAGACATTGAAGAAACCTTAGATCCAACATTGGCCCCGATATTAGGACGTCAAATTTATTCACAAGCTGGTCGTTTATTAATTAAACTGGGTGATTCTGATATTGATTATGATAATAATTTTAAATTATATATGACAACAAAATTATCAAATCCACATTATTTACCAGAAATTTGTATAACTGTAACATTAGTTAATTTTCTGGTTACCGAATCTGGATTAGAAGATCAATTATTATCGTATGTTTTTGTGATTATATATGATTTTGTATTAAAATTTTAATTAATGTAAAAATATCAAAATATTCATAGGTATATTGTTGCCATTGAATTACCCGAACTGGAAAAACAACGCAGTGATTTAATTGAACGTATTAATTCGGATAAACAACAATTATTACAATTAGAAGATAAAGTATTAAAATTATTACATTCATCCGAAGGCAATATATTGGATGATGAAGAATTGGTTGAAACATTAAATGAATCTAAAGTAAGGTCTCAATATATAGACGAAATCAAAATATAATTATGCCCGCATTCATTTGTATTGATTTATTTTGTATTTACACAGGAAACATCGGTAATTATTGCGGCCCGTTTAAGTGACACCGAAGAAACGGAAGCTGTTATAACAGAACAACGTGAAAAATATCGCATATTAGCAACACGTGGTGCTGTAATATTTTTTGTTGTCACCTCATTATCAGAAATTGATCCGATGTATCAATATAGTTTAAAATATTTTCTATCGATATTTTGTAATGTTTTAGAAATACCGCATGAAAAAATAGGAATAACTGAACGATTAAAAATGCTAATGGCCGATGTAATTTATGCAATATATTTAAATGTTTCGCGCGGTCTATTCGAAAGACATAAATTAATATTTAGTTTTTCATTGGCTATTGCGATCGGTAAACAAACTGGTTTAATTAAAGAATCAGAATATAAATTTTTGTTACATGGAGGTAGTGCTGGTGGCGCAACGACGGCGACGGCGGCGGACACCAAATCAACAGGAACCGCAATACAATTAAATGTACAATTCGAAAAAATTACATTATCAGAAAATGCCTGGAAAAATTGTTTATATTTAGAACAAACATATTCAACATTTAATGGTTTAACATTAGATTTAGACAAATCAACACACATTGAATTAAATGATTATAAAGTAGATTTTATATTTACCAAAGACAGAACCACAACGACACCAAATCCATCCATACAAAATTGGAATTTAATATTAAATGATTTTCAAAAATTATTACTAATCAAAGCTGTGGCTGAACAAAATTTAGTGAATGCAATTAGTTCCTATGTACGTACAACATTAGGTAATCATTTTACAACAACGGATGGAAATAGTTCGTTATCGGTTTTGTAAGTATAAATAGTTGGTTTATGTATATGATAACTTTTTATATAGCCATCCGGTTGTGTCTTCTACATAAATAAACCCTATTATTGTATATTATTAAATTGTTTGGAATGTATCTTTTTAAACTATCTTATCGTATAATTCTGTGGCTATGCTGTTAAGAAGATGTACATGAGATATATTTTATGTTCCAATTTTGGCAATACAATTACAGAATTTTATGTTAGCGGCAAAATGATTTTTAAAAATTTGTAGAGACCCAAATTCTTTCGGTCCACTGCCTCAAAAACATCGGATTGTGTAGGTGAATGACAAATGCTTCGTCAATACAGATTTCGTCAGACGAGCCATTTCCAAAAAAATGATCAGGCATTGATACTGAGACAGCTCCCATATTTACACTATGTTAACATAATTTTATGACATATTTATTCAATATTTCATTTTTATTTCTTTCAGATTCGCCGATACATCATCAACGACACCGTTAATATTTATATTGTCAACGGGTTCGGATCCAATGTCTGGTTTTTTACGTTTTACACAAGAGCAAAATTATATGGATAAATTACAAACAATATCGTTGGGACAAGGTCAAGGACCGACCGCTGAAATATTAATTGAAAAGGGACGTACACTTGGCCATTGGATATTTTTACAAAATTGTCATTTGGCAACGTCGTGGATGTCACGTATGGAAATAATTATACGTAACATAACATTGGGTGTTACAAAAACACATCCTGATTTTCGTTTATATTTATCATCGATGCCAACAAAATCGTTTCCCATTAGTGTATTACAAAATTCGGTAAAATTTACAAATGAACCGCCAAAAGGTTTAAAAGCCAATTTAATACGTGCACTAGACGATATGTCTCGTGATTATTTTGAAAATCATGCTTTACAAACGAAATGGTGTTCAATGGTCTTTGGTTTATGTATGTTTCACAGTATAATATTAGAGCGTCGTAAATTTGGTCCACTTGGTTGGAATATAACCTATGAATTTAATGAAAGTGATCGTGAATGTGGTTTAAAAACATTGGATATGTACTGTAATCGTGAAATTGTCGATAAAATACCATGGGATGCATTAGAATATATAAATGGTGAAATAACATGGGGTGGACGGGTTACCGATTATTGGGATCAACGTTGTTTACGTACAATATTAAAAATATTTTCATCCGAACAAATTCTAAATGAATCGTATCAATATAGTGACAGTGGTTTATATAAATGTCCAAAATCAATTGAATTAAATGCGTATCGTAAATATGTTACCGATGATTTGCCGTTTAATGAAAATCCCGAAATATTTGGTATGCATGAAAATGCTGATTTAGTATTTAAAACGAAAGAAACCAACTTTTTCATTAATACATTATTACAAGGACAACCGATGTCTAGTGCGTCATCGTCTGCTGCAACGACAACTTCAGCCGATGAAAATATTTTAAATAAGATTGAACATATTGGAAATATATTACAGCAAAAAATTTATGTAGAAAATCCATATGACAATTTATTTATTTTGGATGAAAAAGGTAGGATTCCATCATTGTCAACCGTATTAATACAAGAAATTGAACGGTATAATAAATTATTGGCAATTACACATGGAAGTTTGCAAAATTTAGAGAAAGCTATAAAAGGTTTAGTTGTGATGTCTGAAAATTTAGAAGAAATTTATATTTCATTGCTTAACAATCAAGTACCAAATTTATGGTCAACGCTTGGATTTTTATCGACAAAAACATTAGCAAATTGGATAATTGATTTTAAATATAGAATTGATTATATACAAACATGGATGAATAAAGGATTGCCGAATTCATCATGGTTAAGTGGCTTATTTTTTCCACAAACATTTTTAACCGGCACATTACAAACACATGCAAGACGTTTTAATTTACCCATTGATTCATTACGCATTGATTTTGAAGTATTATCACAACACACAATATTACAATCGGATGTATATCAAAAACATTTAAATGTTGGCGAAGAAGAAACGGCTAAAATATATTCTGGTTTAGAACCGCCTGACATTGGAATTATTGTTCATGGACTATTTATTGAAGCGGGTCGATGGGATTCATCGGCGGGTGGTTTATGTGATTCAAAACCTGGTGAAATTACATCAAATTTACCAGCCATTTGGTTTAAACCATGTACACAATTAACGCATGGCAATAGATATGAGGCACCACTTTATAAAACACAAATACGTGCCGGTGTTCTGTCAACCACTGGACACTCAACAAATTTTGTATTAAGTATTTTATTAGAATCAAAAATGTCCAGCGATTTTTGGATATTACGTGGTACAGCATTAATTACTGGTATTACAGAGTAATTAAAAAAGGTATTTGTATTATTATTATTATTATTATTATTATTATTATTATTATTATGCATTTATGTAAAAACAATTTAATCGTCATAGAATTCTGTTTTTATATGTCAACTTTTTATCAATTTGTTCACACCATCTTTATATTCACGATAGTTAAGGGTCAACTGAACCGATTTCATTCCAACATATTATATAACATAATTTATTGATTTGCCATTCTTTTTTAAAATATCTTGGACGGATGTTAAGTCACAACCTCCTCAATTATATATATATAATTTATAGTATAAATATATAGCAGCAAAATGACTGACCATCGTCGGTTCGATACCGCCGACGTCCGTAGTTCAAATATTTGATAGAAAATTTCAAAATTATTTAATTTTTATATTTTTATTATTTTTCTAATGGCAGAGGCAAAATTAATATTTAATTTTTGTTTAATTAACAATTATAATTATTTATTAATTTTTTTGTTTGCCATAGTCTTTCTTTTTTTTATTAATTTATTTGTTACAATTAAATTGTTTTCTAATTTAACTTATTATATTTTTAAATATTTTAATTTCGACACGATAAAATTTTATATTTAATTCCATTTTTAATTATTTTAAAAGTTATGTTGTGGGTGTGTGTGTGTGCAAAGTGTGTATCTTCTTATATATATATTAATTAATAATAATTAATGATAATAATATTATTTTAATTTTAATTAATTTTTTTTACACAAATTAAATCATATATTTACGAATTAATTAATTAATTATTTTGTTTTTTTGGAAGAATTGTTGAATTAAAATTTATTAATTTAATAAAATTTATGATTTTTTGTATACCTTTTAATTTTTATTTTTTAGATAAATCAAAATTGACTAGATTTTTGATTCAAATAAAAAGAATTTTGTATAAAGTGTTTTTTGTTATTGTTGTTGTTGTCTTAAAAATTATTTTTAATATTTTTATCATTATTATTATTTTTATTAATTTTACATATTTTTTTTTTGTAAAAAGTTCACTTTGCTACTTATTAATAATTTAAAAAAAATAAATAAAGGTCATGTCTCTCTGGGGGGGATAAATTATAAAAATTGTTGTGCGAAATTTAATTATATTCTTATTATTTACATTTTACACTTTCACCCCGCGGAAAGTTAATTTTTAAACATTTAAAATTTCATGGTCGAGCACGTCACAGTTGTTGTCGTCTGTCCACTAAAAAAAAGATTACTGTTTTGTGCGTCAACATTTGTGTAGAGACACAATTTGTCCTTAAATGAGTGCAAATAAAAAAAATAACCTTTGACGAGTATGGATTATTAAAGTAGGTTGCGGTAACCAGTACAAGATGTAAGGTTCATATATTTTTTATTTAAAAGGGAAAACGTTGTAAATGACTTGATTGATTATTTTCACCCATAATTTATTTGAACGCTATAACGATAGTGATTTATTAAGGGGTTGACAACCGAAATGATTCAGATTCATATGCGGTAGCTGATGAATGAGTTGGTGCTGTGAGTAATTAAACAGCAATTTGTCCTTTATTAAACTGCGGTTATCAAAAATGTGTTCTGTTTAATATTTCCTTTTTCTAAATAATCGATGAATGTTATTTGTCGTCATGTGTATCCCATAAATGTTACAAATATGCATTATTTCGCATTAGTTGATGCATATGTACCGCATTTTCTGGTTGTGACTGTTCTCGCGACTAATAGGCGTGTAATAGACTACTACAAATTAACGTAAATTGTATTACTTGTATTATATTGAAACATAGTCTGTGCAACAATATGTCCAAAAGTTGTGTCATAAATATGTTTCGTTTGTTCGGATGTGACCAAACATGTCATTTTTTAATAATCATTTTCAGGCAAATATTACCCATACATTTTCAATAGAGATGATTACAAATGTTAACAATTTCAAACCATTTCACTTTGCACAACATCATTCAAATATCATGAACAATTCTTCAGTTTAGTCACATATTTTTGTACGACCTTTTTGACACCGTTTTTCATGGCTACGACTACAACTTTACTATAGCTACAACTATGTTGTTATTGCTATATGAACAAGCTTCAGTAACAATAGCAATCTAGCCTCGTACGGGAATATGTATACAGGATCAGTTATTTGTTATTTAGTTTAATTTGCTCCAATTTTGTTGTCACTTGTTTTTATTATTATATTATTGCAATTTTAAATTCTCTGTTCTGATGTGTAAAGAATGCGTCAAAATGTATTGTTGAACCGACCCGAAATCAATGAAATAAAATATACTATAAAAACATAATTATAATATATCAATAGTTTTCTTTTGAAATATTTCCAGTATATAAAATCATTTAAAAATAATCAAAATATAACATTATTAATTAATATTTGATAATAAAACAACGAAAATATGACTATGGGTTGTAATTGTAAAATTCGTTGTTTAACAACAATTTTTATATAACTTATTCGAGTAAACATGAAAAAATTAAATTTTGAACATAATTATTTTTCAGTTTTTTTTTTTTATATACATATAAAATTTTGGCAAAAAGCGCTTAAATAAAACTAAGTTTAAAAAAAAAAAAAAAACAAAAAAAAGGTATCAAAATTAAAATAATATACACTGACGGCAAATAATCCAGAAAAATTATTAATAAAATTAATTAAATAGAATAATAATATTTCTTTTTTCTTTTAATCTTAACATAGTATTTCTTATGACAATCGCACGCGCGGAAAGAAAGGAAGGCGTGGACGAGCACGAACGCGCACTTCTTAAATTAATTATGCTATAAGTATTTATGATCAGCACTTAAAAAATAGAAGATAATGTGTATGTGTGTGTGTGTGTGTGAAAAACAAAATTAATTAATAATCTTGTTTTGTTTTATTATTATCCTTTTCCTTCGCCCCCCCACCCCTCCCCCTTCCCTTATGCAGCAGCATCCTTAGACATTTCAAAAAAATGCTTTGTTACCTCTTCAACGGTTGCATTTTGATTTATTTCATATAAATATTGTAATCTCTGTAAAATAAGTTTAAAATAAAAAATTTAATTAATTTTTTAAAAACATTTTCCCGTGATTTAATGATAGTGAAAATTTTAAATGTTAAATAGAATATAGGATAATTTTGATAACATTTCTAATGATAACAGCAGACGAGTAATATAACAAGAATTTGTGGTCAGTAGTAATAAAATAACATTTCCTTCGGCGGGTATGTTGCAGGCTATCACAGATTGCCTATAGTGAAATGATTTTATTGGGTTAAGCTACGAATAAACAATAATTAACGTCGGACAATCTGGCGGCTGTGTATTAGGCAATATGACTCAAACACTGAAAAACGACAACAACGATTTAAAAGTTGCAATGGAATGTTAGAATTTTCTTTAAGAACACTTACTGTTGCACAAAAATAAGCTAAATTGTGTATGACAGCTATATCCAAGAAGTCATATGTGGAAAATTATATTAAACGAAAGGCATATACATTTGATTACAGTCGTGCAACAATTGTAGAAATACAGCTACACCATATAGATCTTATACGATATTAAGATCGTCTTATATGCGTCTTTAATGCCAACACAATACAGGATAGGAATGAATACATAATTAAACTAAAAGTAAACACAATCATTCCCACATAAGGATATTCATGAAATGATGTGGAGGTCGCCATCGAACGGCATAACTTACTATCAAATTGATCATATATAATAACACATAACCTGTGAACGGTGATTTATATTATCCTTTAAAATTCGGAATTGGAATACGTTAGCTGAGTATAGGTCCGCTTGGAGAAGCATGTAGGAGAACGCTAAAAGGATATTTTTATTGCTATGCAGTAAGTGAATGAGTATCAGTAATCAGTTGCTATGGTAAAATTGAGAATATTTTTTTTCATCAAATGTTAAACAAATTTGGTATTCTAGATTTAGAATGGGGATGATTATAAGTTCATTTAATAGTTCATCTCAAGCTACGTACCAAATTTGACCTCAATTAGGCTTTAGGCTCTAGACGAACTACTGATTAAGATTAGTTTAATCAAATTTTGCGCGCATTGATTACGATTAAAACATTTACTAGACACGACGACAATGATGATCTAATAATTGATCTGGATTTTGATAGAAAATGTCAGTGCCTTTGACATTTTCACTTTTATAATATTTAATTGTTCTCTTAAAATTGTCGACAAAATGATAAATTTAAATTTTTTATTCAACTAACAATTTTTAAATTTTCTTTTATTCTTATCTACCACATCAATTCCGCGATCCCCGTTTTACTTCAATAAAATCGCGGAATCGTGTTCCATTATATTTTTTCTTTAATCATGTGTTTAGTCACTTTTATATAAACCCATATTTTGTTAAAACTTAAAAAAAAATCCTGTCAAAGTTGCAAAGTTCAAAATCTATAAATAAGGCATCTAGTTGATATTGTAACTTAACAGACTGTTCGATTAATTATGCGCAAATTGTTTGTACATTCTTATTTGATTAAGATTTGGGCCAGCGGCGGGTACTCTGGAACGTAATACTTCTTCAGTTTGTATAGAAAAATATTCAAACTATTTTGCAAACAATATGAATTTTTTTTTTTGGATGCTATACCAAATTTACCATATTCATTTCTTTCCTAATGCTGACAACTGTCTAAGAGCTGTTATAGTGTCTACTTATGTAATTTTTATTTAAAACTATTTTAAAATTGTTAAAATGTGAAATTGAATAAATAATTACGATAAGTTTATAAGGATGATGTGATTTGATTTCGGTCAGTTTTGTGAGAAAGAAAATTTTTTTTTAGTTTACGCAATTCCATCCAAATGTCATTAGATGTTTTTATCAATTTATAAAAATATATATATATGTATTTAACAGCACTTACGGTTCCATCTACATTTCCTTCCCTTAAAAGTCTCCACCTTGCTAACAATCGTGCATATTGAACATATTTATCTGCATCATCTAAACATTCATATACATGACATAAACCTCTATAATCATATTCTAATCCTGAATAGGATGCACCAAATAATTTAAGACCTAAAATAAAACAAAATATAATCGTTAATGTACCATCATTGAAAAAGAATAGAAACCTACTTATACTTATACTTTGATGATATAATTTTTCGGCTTCTAAATATTTTTCCATCTGATAATTATATAATGAGGCTAAATGTCCAACAGATAAACCAACTTCAAAATCAAATTCACCTAATATTCCTGTTTTTATTTCAATTGCACGTTTATGCATTTCTTCGGATTCTTTATATTTTGTCATTGTTTGATATAATCGACCTAAATTACCATAATGTTTTGCTGTATGAACATTTTGTTCACCAAATGCTTCTAACGATAATTCTAATGCCGATCGATGTAATTTTTCCGATTGTAATAATAAGTCTTGAACTATAAATATATTTTCCACATAAAACAATAAAATGAAGAAGAAGAAGAAGAAGTAAAAAAATATGTTATTTATAATTGCATAAAATAATTAGGTCAACATTTATAATAATTTTTTAAAATCATACCACCACTATTCGGTGTCACAATATTGTCCAATGCTATTTCTTCTAATATTAAAGCTTTAACTCGTTTGGCAGTTGCCAACATTAAACTGTCACTAGGTACAAGTGTTTTTAATATATCAATTGCGCGCCCAACATGTTCACGTGCATTTTCAAAATGTCCAGAATTATATTCACGAATATATAATGCATATGCTAAATCTTCATGCTGTATTGCTAAATGGAAATTACGTGGCCCAAATATTGCCTGTTTAATGTCCAAAGCTTGCTAAAATAAAATTGAATAAATAATAATTATTATAATACTATATTTGTGGTTTACGATTGTTTTTAAAGGTACTGGGCGAATGAAATACATTTACATTGTTCGGAACATGCCGGAAAAAATGCAAATAATTGAGAATCTATTCAATCTGAAAACTATAAGGAATTCATCAGCTGGGCTGATGTTTCTGTAATTCCACCTTCGTGATAGACAAATCTAGAATCTGTTAATATCTCAGAACAAGTTATTGTGACAATCACTATACTCACACGAACTCATGCGTAATTAAAAAATATACACTGCATAATTACAAAAATCACTCGGTAGTGCAATGGTATAGCGCTCATGTTTATTAATCATGAATTATAATAAGTTCAATTCCCGCTATTTACATAGGAAATTTGTCAGTATTTATTTTAATGGGTGACCGTATATTCGTTTATGGAATAAAAAGAAAAACTGATATCTTTGAAAATATATGGTATTGGACGCTACTCAAAGATTAACAATGTCTGCACACACATCACTATGGGCTAATCATCCATATAAAAATAATGGAATTAAGGAAACATCAATCTTTTGTTAATTGCAGTACAATTGGTGGATTGTTCTATACTGCCATTCGGAGTAATTCACCAAATTGGCTGTAATAATGTTTAATAAATGCCATATAAGCTCCACTTTGAGTAATATGACTTGTAAATTATTACAAAAATAAACACGTCTTTTAATACAACCATACCAGCATAAATACTAACTTAATTATTCATTAATTTAATTCTTACCTTATAAGCGTTGACGCTTTCTGCTATTTTATCTACATTTAATAAGAAATTACCATAATCAAGTAATGTATCTGCATATTTTTCATGATAAACTCCATATTTTTTTTTTGCCATTTCACATGCATTTTTAATTAAGAAATATGCTTTCTTAAAACTTCTTTTTATTGTACATACACGAGCTGCTTGACGTAAAACATCAATTGTGATTCTGCAATGGTAAAGAAAAGAGATGTTTTCCTGGTCAGTGTTGGATGAAATATGTTATATTAGATATAATAAGAAATAATTTAATAGGAAGTGTAATAAAACATTAATTCCATGAATTCTAATTTAATTTTTCTACCATTTTTCTATTTTAATTTCATGAAACGATAATTTTATTCATTCATTCATTTTTACATGTGATAGTTTTTAAAAACAGAATCACCACGTTCCTAAACGTTTGTCTGAATTGTCACGGATACTTGAAAAATCAATTTTACGAATTTACCTCTGGCTTTGGTGTAAGAATCATCAAATGATTACATGCAACACATAACAGTCTTCGCACAGTCCAGAATTTCGATTATCTGAAAATCATTGTACCGCATAAATACTAATATCGTCCTTGAATGTCATTAAAACGATACAACCAGATATCATAGTATCTTTCAAACCGAAAATAACTCAATTCATTTATGGAATCAGAAAGACACTATCATTGAAATGATGTCTGGTGTTGAATACTATTTTCAAAGATAAACAATGGCTTTCGGTGATTTATCCATAAAAGAATAATTTGGACGACTCATATATAATCCTATTATAAAATACAAGCATCGATTCGAGATATGGGGAATGACCAAATTACCATATGTATCTACAAACAGGTTCCAAAAATTGTGATTGATTATTTAGAACTGTAAAAAGGAACCCTTCATATAACCCTACTCATTTAATCTAACGTAGAAAATATTATTAACATTGGATGAGAATTGATCAAAATTGTCATATTTCATGAAAATTACCCAATATAACTATGATTTTTCTAAACTCATTATGGTCAACGTACAAAAGTTCATCTAACTTTCGTCGCATAATTCCAGTATCGCATCTGATTATCTGCGAGTCTATTTTCAAACTATACTCTTTTTTTAAATCTGCAATTTCATATAATTTTATCGATTTTTAGGTTTTGTTTCATTTTAAGAAAAATGAGATAGCGGTGTCTACGTTTCAAAAATTGTGATTTCGATTTGAATAACGAACAACGCAGAACCATATAGAACAGTACACATAATCTTCTGAAATCTAAAATAAAAAAAAAAAACAAACTAAAAGCGGTTACTGCCAAATGCTATCGATAACATTAATATTGAATAGAGAAAAAAAAAAAAAAAAAAAAAAATCTCATGAAGAAGCAAGAAAATTTAAATCATTTAACTTACTCCAGTGGCGTATTTTCATTTACTAATCGTATTCCATCAAGAATATGTCCATAGCTTAGATCAAATTGACTTTTACAATAATTTAATACAGATAAATCTCGATGCCACATTATTAATAAATTTTTTGGAATACTTCCATCATTGGTTTGTGTTATTTGATTTCCACAATGTATTGTATTTTTAGCATCTACAAAACTTAAAAATTCACATTGTGCTCGTAATAATCTAAAATCAAAAGGAAGCCAGAAAATAAATATAAATAAATATTTACAAAAATTAAATAATTTACATGTACCTTTCTAAACAATCTAATTTAAATATTACCGATCTTGGATTTATATTAATTTTTTCTATTACTTTGTATATAAGTTTTAAAATGGTTATGCTTTGTTCAATCCAACCGGCAGCACATAAAAATGAACCAATTCTTAAACCTAATTCAGATATATGATAAAATTGCTCATTATCTATCGCATCATCCAGAATTGATAAATCCAAATTTTCATGTAAACAATCATTACTATTAGTACAATTATTGCATTCATTTAGGTTACAGGTATTACACATAATCCGTTGACTATTATCATTCGACAAATATGTATTTTGAATAAATAATGTAAATGTTTTAGCTATTTCCTTAGCAATTGGTTTATTATTTGCATCTAAAAACTAAGAAAAATAAATAATATTATATGAATAGGAAAATTCGGAAAATATTTATACAATTTTTTAACACACTTACCGTAAAACATTTTATTATTTTTTTCTTTGCAAAACCATATTTTAATAATTTAACAAATACCGTTAAATTTGATAATTCATTCAATAAAATATCTGCTAGTCTTTCGTCGAATGTCATCTGTAGGTTTGAGAAAGAAATTAAATTATTGATTAGAAAATAATTTTATGTTGTATAAATCAGTGGTTAGAGGCAAAAAAAAACTGGCCCTTGAGATTTAAAAAAACAGTTCTATCAAATGTTCTTAACACAAGATGCATTTAACAATATGCTGCAAGATAGTTTAATAAACATTCAAACTGATAGCTTAAGATTGACAGCTAATAAATGTTTTACTCGGACATTACTATAACTATTTTATGTGTATAAATAATAAATGCGAAATTATTCGAAGTTAAATTAAGGCTTACACCATCAACAAATCGACTCGGCTAATGTTAAGGTTTCATATATGTATGTATTTAAATGTATTTTTAAGGACAAATAGAATTAAAACTATCCAATAAACATAAGAATCGCCATTCGAAATACTGGGAAAAAACAAAAGACATAAATAATTTTATATGAGACTGAATGATTCTGAATGATTCTTTTATATTAATACTCCTAATATGTCACAATTGTCCAATTGTAGTAGCGTTTTAATAATTAAATTTATTTTTAATGTTAAATTTGTGAAATTCATATTTATATGTAACTTATTTATGGTAATTATACTGCACATTATGCGTTTCCTTAGTTCTTATATAAACTCTAACAAGGCTGTAACAACAAAATATAATTAAATTTATACAATATTTATCGAAATAATAATAATAAAAATAATTACTTGTTTATATGCAATTTTAATTATTAATTAAATGCGGTAATCAATACAATGAAATCTATTAATCAAAATGATAATAATAATAATAATAATTACAAATATAATAGGGAAATGTTATGGTATATATACGTTACTGTTAAACTATAGTATACAATTAAATAACGATCTTCTTACATAGTTGCTGTGAACAGAATACGAAGCATAACACACTTGACTAATTGCAATAACTGCCTTATTACTTAATAGAACAATAACGTAATGAGTAAAGTGTCTAATTAAACTATTACTAATTTCCATGTTTTATATTTGCGAAAAAAAAAACCGGAAATACATAGTTTGTACTCTTTTATTATAGTCCATACAACATTAACGCATTCTTTGACATGGACTGGAATAGATTTACTTCGACCTGTCGCCACTGCAAATAAAAAAAAAGGAAAATGTAATATGCACAAAGATTTAAACTATATGAAAGGTAAACTAACAGACTAAATCCAAAAGAAATCAAACATTATAGACACAATGAAGTAATGTACACACACTTACACATTTCAGAAGAAGAGGAATAAAACCCGAAATGTAAATGGCTAAAAGACTATGTCCAAAAATGTTTTTGTGCAGGGATATTTGTTGGTACATGTTCGTTGTATCTTACATTATGCGATAATCGAAATCGTCCAGACTTCACAATTAAGACGCCGATAAACATAATTAGAAAAAGCAATTGCCGCACTGATCTAATTCCAAATTGTTACTCAAATACTACAAATATTGATATAAAATCAATTTGGGTGCCAGATCATAAGCAATGAACAAGATGTGACAAACTAACAAAAAAAGTACAGACAATACTTGCAATACAACTACGCAACGTTGTTGTCATTATGTCATCACGAAGAGATAGAATGGCAACAACAAAAATATAGTGTAATCAGTGTGGTGTAATTAAGCTCTTATGCAAATATCCAGGAACTAAAGCAATCAAAGAAAATTTATCCAAGGTAGAGTTAAAAATAATGCTATGTATGAGTTTTTTTTTTTAACTGAAAACTATTCGTTTAACTGTGACCTAACCTAATTTAGAATGGTTGACAAAAGCAGATTCTGTGTTGAGGATATTTAAACCATGCTATATGCAAACGACGCCTAGATGCACTACGAAAAGTAAACTTTGGCCAAGATGTGTTTTATAACATAGAACGAAGTATCGGGGAACGATACACATAATAATTGAGCGTGAATTCAATGCAAAATTCGATTGATAATAAATAATGTATCACTGAATATGATGGAAGAAACAAAAGTTAACACTTGTATAAATAAGTAAAAGAAAATAAATATGATAACAATAAAGTATTGATATGAGAACGAAGTTTATGATGCTATAATGTTGAAAGCAAAACACTTCTGTATATAAATTCCGTAGAAACATTTAACGATAATTAACTTTATGGTGTTGTTAGTTAATGTTCTTATAGGGAAATTCATTGAATAAGAACTTTTTTTTTATACTACATTTAGAACTGAATATTTTTTTTAGAAACACATTATTAATCACAATATATTGACATTGTGATTTAATTCACAAAACGACCTACTGTCTTATTTATTTGTAATCATCGTAAAAAAAACTAAACATATATCGTGTCTCTCACTTTAAAAAAACAATGTATTATTTATATGTAATTTATCAAAATAATAACAATTGTTATTATCTTCTTTCGATTGTAAAAGAAAAAAAACTACGTTGAAACAAATTATAAATCACGTGTTGGTCTCCAAAAAAATAACCAAAAGTTATAATTAAAAAATGACTCATTTTGCTATGCTTACAAAAGTAAAAGGTATACCTAAATACCATCAAATATCCCTATAATAATAGTATATCGAATTTGCATTTATAATTAAAAAATATAAATATTATATTTTAAAATATTTTTTTTTGTTGAAACAAAAAGAAACATATTTTAAATTTGTGGAAGATCATATGAAATAAAATTCATTGTGACTGCGCTACGATATCTCACCTCTGTACTTTTAAATTTGAATAATAACAATAATTTATATAAATAAATGGTAATTAATTAAAATTATAAAAGAAAAAATCAAAACATGATTTTTTCTGCATTATTGGTACCTCAAAAATTGAGACGAAAAGTATATGAATAAAATTAAATAGGAAACAAAACAGATTTTTGAATATCAAAATACATAAGAGATATTTTTTTTAACAAAAAATAATAATAATAATAATAACAAAATAAAAAAAAATGACATTTCTTAAGTCATTTTTTTTTATTTTGAACATATTTTCAATGATTGTGTGTGTGCTAAACAATGACTTTTGGAATTGTGCATTGAGAAAGTTGTTTTTATTCTATTGATGAACACTTACCTCATGATAAATATCAGCTAAAATACATCCTGGAAGTATGCGTATATAATTAATTTCATCCAATTTTCGTACATTTTGATTTACACTTTTTATAAAACTTTTAACAGTTAAATCATATAACGTAAATGGTTTATTAAATAAAGTTCCGCCATCATCCATTGCCTCCATTATCCATCCACTCACTAGTCATCACTGTCACTGACTTGGATTTGTTTTGCTTCTTTTTATTCCACTTCACCACACACATGTTGACGCTACGTACGTACAGTTTGTACAAGTACACTTTCTATACGAGCCCTCTATAAAACTGCGCAGTGCAACCACTCTATCACCTCATAGACACACATACCTAATTCAGAATTAAAATTTCATTAACTGCTAATGAAGCGAATAAAACCGCTTATTTTCTCCTCAATTTTTTAAATCAATTTAAAATTATTGATACAAATAAATAATAATAATAATAATAATAATAATAATAATAATAATAATAATAATAATAATAATAATAAAGTAAATAATCATCAATAAAACAAAAATTATTGCGCACTATCTGCAAGTAACCTCGAAAAAATAATTTTAATTGATATATTGATATCATAGTAATATGTTAGAAGCTTTTTTAACACGTATTTAATATTTTTATTAAATTTATTGATTCTTCTTCATCAAAATATTTATTAATATTTAAATCATAATAATTCACATTTTCTAATTGATCCATTTTTAATTTTAGTCATATGAACAAGATCTTAAAATGTTTTACTCTTATTTGAATTTCCTTATTTTATTATTATTAAGTTTTATTTTTATTCATTGGTTATTGATTTATTGGTTTACTTTTGGTAAATTCTGATCTGAATCTCAGTTATCGGCAGTAATTTACTTTTGTACGGTCAACAAAAATTTACTGGAGTTGATTAGTAGAGTACATTACTCCAATAATCAAAAGGGGGGTTAAAATAAATATACTTAGCAGCTACATTACAAATTTTAATTCTGAATTGGGTTACAAAATTATTTGTGATTGAACGTTCAGTGTAAAAAGCTTTCAAAAAATTACACATTTTCTTTCTGCTCTTGAGACATCTATATGTGAATTTTTTGGAATTTTTGTTGATCTTTTAATTTTTCATATACTCGTTCTTTCTCTCCTCTTCATCATTCTTTTAATCAAGCAAGATTCCATTCATCATACATTCTCCTCACCATCGCCATACTGGCCACACTACACCATTCAACGTTTCAAGTTGCAATACGACATTCAACAGTGCTTTGTATATTTTATAAATTATTAAATAATTTAATTGATAAATTTATTGTTACGTTTTTTTTTTTTTTTTTACTGTTTACAGTTTAATTAAAACTTTATTAAATGTTAAAAAAGTTATTTAATAATAATAATGTTATAAATATATTTTTTGTAAATAAAAATTGTAAATATTCTTCATCATCGGGTGGTAAATTTTTCGTAATAAAAAAGTCTCAAAATTTAACAACGAAAAAAATGAATATAGCGTATTTTAGTCATTTACCAAATGAAAAATGTTTTCACATAACATTTTATTTAAAAAATGAAAATTTTGGTATAAATCGTCAATTTAATTTTAAAAGACAATTAACAGAATGTGTAAATGTATGTATTGATAGGATGTCAGTAAATGTACAAAAAGAAATTTGTAAAAAAAATAAAACAAAATTTCGTAAGAAAAAAGAAGCCATTGCAAATGTTAACGAAGAGGTTAGGTTACCGGTAGATGCTATTCAATTGATTCGAACAAAAGATGATAATTATGTTAAATTGGATACGGAAACATTCGAGGATATTTTTTTAAATCAACATAATTTATATGATAATTTACGATTAAAATTATTTGATGAACATTATTGCGTAGCTATTAATTATCCACTGATAAATTCAATTGAATTACCAACCATTTTGCTAACAGAATGTTATGCTCATCCGTGTAAATTAGACATTCAATTTGGTAATGTCAATGAAAATATGTTTATTTGGTGTCGTGGATTACAGGTAAATTTTTAAGCCTTTTTTATTTTCATTAGTAAATTAATTTTTTTCCACTCTAGTTAAGAATTCAAAGTTTTCTAAAGTAAACGATACTACCGGAATGCACCTTTTGGGAGCAATATTGCCATTAACATAGCTTTTATTTATTTTTTTTTTATTTCATAGAATTTATGCATTGAAAAGTTCTTAATATTTACTTTAATTTTGCTTTTGCTATACAAACGCATGAACAAACAGAAATATCAAAAATTGTTTCTTCAAAAACGTGTAAAAGATAGTTTTTCTTATTTCTAACCATCAAAACAAATTGTGTTGTGTGAGCTTCGAAAATAATTGGGTCAAAAAGGAAATTATTGTCCATCCATTGTTTAATTTTTATTCTTCAACTTAATGAATTTTTTTTTTAAGATCTAGTTAGATAGACTTTGTTACAGAAAAAATTGTCGATTTTAGTTAATTTAATAAAAGTAGCCTGAAATATATCTATAAATAAATTAAAAATAACAAGTCATTATTACATATTATTTCGTAATATTATATCATTCAGACAGTATCCAATATTCATCAAAGACATTTTATAATAAATAATTTTATTTTTATTAATAGAAAAACAGCAATGATAACGATATTGAATGGGAACAAATAGCAGATACATTTTTCTATAAAATTAAATCAAATGACCTGAATTATAAATTAAAATTAATATGTACACCAAAAAATGGTAATTTAATTGGACCAACTGTTGAATGTATTTCCAATTGTTTAATACAAGTAAAACCAAATAATAGTTCAATTGAAAAACGACAAACATTTACAAAAAATAAATTAAATGGAAATGTATTTCGTATAATGTCATATAATTTATTGGCTGATTATTATTGTGATGGTGAATATGCCCACGAAGAATTATTTAATTATTGTCCAATAGAATATTTAAACATAAATTATCGTAAACAGCTATTTATTAATGAAATTATAAACTATAATAGTGATGTAATATGTTTACAAGAAGTTGATAGTAAAATATTTGATTTAGATTTAAAACCAATTTTATGGAATGTAGATAGATTTAATGGAATATTTAAGAAAAAAGGTGACAATCCGGAAGGATTAGCAATTTTCTATAATACCAAAAGATTTAAGTGAGTTTATTTATTTATTTATTTTTTTTTTGTACATTCTTAAAACAATCTTATCATTTTTTTTTTGTAGATTAATACACGAGTATGGTATAAATATTGGTGAAAATTTAAAAGAACTTAATATTTTTGCTGCATTATGGGAAAAAATACAAGATAATACGAATTTAACAAAACGAATTTGTGATCTTGGTACGGCAATTCAAGTAAGAAAAAAGAAATAATAAATTATTAATTCCATGAAATTTTATTAAATATTTTTTTTTTTCATTTAGGTAGCTGTTTTAAAATCAATTGAAAATGATAAAATTTTAATTGTTGCAAATACACATTTGTATTTTCATCCCGATGCTGATCATATTCGATTATTACAAATTGGTTTTTCAATGTTGTACATTGAAGATATTTACAAACAAATTTTAAATGATTTGAATGTAATCAATGAAGATAACGCGAATTTACCATCAAACATATCGATTATATTTTGCGGTGATTTTAATAGTACACCAGAATGTGGAATTTATAAATTAATGACAGAGAAATTAGTTGAAAGTGATTTTATTGATTTTAAAAGTAGTAAGTATATAATTTAATTTAATTTAATTATTTTTCTATTTGTAATATTATGTTTATCGATTGATTTACTTACTTAATGCTTAATCTTAATCTAGCCATTGTATATTTCAAAATTGGGTCTTCGTCGCCAACCATTATGTTCTTTGACAGGACCAAATATGCCACGGAGTAGCTTACATAATGTGTGCTATTAATGAAATTCTGACTCGTAACACTACCCTAACTAGATAATGGTCTGAGTTAATATTCATTCATTTTTCTTTGCTTGAGCCGTTGCTGTTTATTATTGCTTATTCACTTCTTCAATGGTCATTACTTCATTAATTAATCAATTATCTTGAAATTTGAAGCGACATATTTTAGTTTAAGAAGATTTATAAAAACCAAACAATGAGGTTTTTTTTTAATCCAACTGACTATCAGCAGACCATATCTCTTTAGGTCACGAACAAGCTGATTATGTCGATAATCTAAAAAAGAGACTAACTTTTCGCAACGTTACAAAGGTACGCAAACTAGTAACATTTTTCATAATTAATAAGTAAATCATTTATTCGATATTCTCGAAATTTTGAATATAAGTATTTAATGATAAGTTCTGAAGATTAGTGGAGAAGTGTGACACTAAACCCATGCCTTCTGTCGGCTACATTCATACATTCTGAAGATTCCTATTGGAATTTACTACAGGATCTTATTATCTGATTTTCTTGTAATTTTAAAAATAAGTTTTAAGCTCTGCCGTTCAGTGTAGTTGGGAGACCCATACATTTTACTTATATTACTACATTTTACTCATATTAGAATTACTAAAGTGTAGACAGATAACACTAACCCCACTCCGTCTGGTGTCTTCCATACATTCTAAATTACTAAAAAATGTTTTTTTATCCAATTTTCTTGAAATTTTGAACATAAATATAAGTACTTAATAAGTTCTGGAAACAGGTGACACTCATTCTACCTCCCTTAGGGGTTCTTATACTTTTTGGATATTCTCATTAGAATTAATTTTTTTTTTAACATTGAACAAAAGTATTTAATGATACGATCTGAAGTTTAGTGCAGGCAGGTAGTACGAACCACTCCTACTTATGTGGGCGGGAATATAGATTGTAACGGAAGTAGACAAGGTTGTTGTAAAGTGATATAAGATGTAGGAGGTTAGAATCTGGATAGGAAGTGTGGTTGTAGCATGTGTTTCTCTACGAAAAATAGGTAAAACAATTAATGTAACTGGAAGGTAATAAAGTGATAAGATGTAGGTTTGAGGTAAAGTATTTTCGGTATCGATGACAGTATGAAATCCTTATAAGTTAAACAAAACTAATTATAATATATGCATTTAGTTAAGATATATTGCAAGTTAAGGTGGGTTGTGTTGGGATCTTTGATTTCGTACATAAACCAGTTAACAGTTGATATGTATCACTGGATATAAGTTTAATTCTATTAAAATCTATCTGTGTCACATACTATCTTTGATAATAAAAATTTTTTTTATTTATATTAATTTAATTGTATTTTATTTTATTTTTTTTCAGATGAAAAACAAGCTGTACATGATGTTAATCTAGCACAACCATTTAATTTTAAATCAGCATATACAGATTTTACATTTTCAAATTATACTGTTTTATTTGCTGGTTGGTTGGATTATATATTTTATCAAACGGATAATTTACGTGTTGTACAGGTAAATTATAATAGCTACAAAACAATTGAATAAAAATAAAATAAAAATCATTTAATATTTATTATTATTTCATATAAAGGTGGTTCCAGTACCGTCAGAATCTGAACTCAGAGTTAATAAAGCAATACCATCTATATGCTTTCCATCCGATCATATACCATTAATATCTGATCTGGAATGGATTAATTAATACACAAACACGCACACTACACTACACTTCATTTACAGCGAGACACCATCATGAAATTTTAAATACCAGGTATTTTTATTTTATCGATAAAATGTAGTTATAAATTGTGTAGAATTTTTTTATTTTTTTCATTTTATTTATTCTAAAAAAGGTACTGTTGTACATTATTGGGTAAAATGCCGTAATGTCGACCACTTTAAATATTAAAGAAAAATTTATAATTTAAAACTGTGAAATTTTTAAATTCTAAACATATAAAAAATTATCGATTGAAAATTTACTGATTTTAACAAATTCAATATATTTTAGTGGGGGGGGGGGGGGGGGGGGGGGGGAATAATTGATTTAATTATCGCTCCTAAAGATTAATATTACTTTTTGATATTTACTGACAAATTATTTTTAAATTACATTTTTGCGATTCACTATATAATTTTTTCTATGAGAATTAAACGGTTTTCACCCCCCTTGGGAATTTTATAACGAATCAGTTTAACTTTAAATGTACTTTTAATAGCAATTAAGTTACTTATGTTCCTCTTCCATTGTTATTCTATTTTAACTTGTTAATGTTATTTATTTTTTGTGTATATTACAAACGAATTATGTCGCTTGCAAATTTCCTAAAAATAGAAACTACAGAATGGCATATTGTCACTTGCAAATTGGTGTAATTAATTATAATACTATAACTATTGGAACTGCATTCAATTTTTATCAATTACCTGCTCTGTAGTGTTACCTCTTATTGCTACTATTTCTAACCATTTACTGAAACGAATCCACTAACTACTAACACCAAGAAAATACGATAAATTAACATTTTTGTGCACAACACCCAATGTCATAATTCCGTCATAACAGTAGAAAATGTCATTTCACCAGAAGTCGACGCATTAGTTGCTGGAATACCGTAATATATTTGAATTAAAATGGGTAAATTAGGATAATTGTCTGTATTAGGTTGCAAGTGAGTTATAGAAACGTAAGTTCTTATTTTGTGTCTTGGTTGGACATGTGTTTGTAATAACTTATTTAAATAAATCATACTGAATAGTTCAAACTTAACTTGTGTGTGACTCACTGTAATTTATTTTAAAATTTATTCAAACTTTAAACGGTATTTAAAATTGAATATATAAAAAATTATTATATTTTTTAATTAGTTTGCAATACAATTTCTTTGTTATCCGACGACGTTAAATCAAATACAATATTTTAATAATTTTTAATATTATTTAATATTATTAATATTAAACAAATAAAAAATAAAATGAATTGTGATGATAATTTAACCATTGAAAAAAATTATGTTAAAAAAGCATCGTTATTAAATAAATTGATAAATTATTTATTATCATATAATGATAATGATAATAGCTGTAATAGTGATATAAATGATAATATAGAAAAATTAAAATTAATTGAAAATTTACAAACAGAAATAATATCATCATTGCCATTTTCGATAAAAATACTGTTACCGTATTACAATCAATTGGAACATTTATTTACAAAAACAACAAATTTATATTTAAAACAACAATACGCTGGTATTTTATCATTATTATCAATTTTATTAAAATCTAGGAAATATGAATTATGTTTATATTATATTTTTCAAACAAAACCAAATCAATTGGCAACATTAAAATTATGGGGTTATGTTTACGTACAATTTTTATCGGCTGCATTAATTAAACGCTCGCGTTTATTGTATAATGATTCCAACGTCGATGTCATAGAACTATTTGCTAAAATTTGTGAATATTCAATAGCAAAAAATTATTTCACTGAATTATGTGATTTTGTATTATCGCCGGATGGAAACATTTTAAATAATCCAATTCTAACAACAATATTTGAACGGTCCATTGATGTTGACACATATCAACAAATATGTTTATATTTAAATTTAAATTTATCATATACCATTGATTATGATAATGTTTTAGAAACAATCCGAAGAATTAACATTATATTTAAGGATATTTTGTCTGCATTATTGACAATGATTTCATTAAATAATCCTTTTATGATAGAACCACTGGTATTCACCAGAAAATATACAAATGATCGCTTATTATTGTTACAATTAGCATTTATAATGGCTCGCTGTAATATAATAACAAATATTGAATTTTCTGATGATGATGATGGATCGTACTATTCGATGGTAACATCACCGGAAAGTGAACAAATATCTGAAAACACCGAAGAAGAAGTGGAAGAAGAAAAAGAAAAAAAAGAAGAAGATGATGAAGAACTAGAAGAAAATGAAGAAATAATTGAAAATACATTGGGCGAAGAAAAAGAAAAGGAAGTTGTTGAACAAGTAACATACGACGAAGCATTTGATGAAATTGGCATACCAAAATATCAAAATTATGATTTAGAAAATCAATTTAAAACTAAATTAATCGAAATTTCATCAAATTTATTATTATCAAAATTATATTTAAAGAGTGCTGAACAAATGAATTTATTGGAACCATTGGCACCAGCTCATATATTTAATTATAATAGCAAAAATTTAACATTTTCAATTACATCCGATACAGCAAATGCTGGTAAAAATCAAATTCTAAATAGTTATGAATATTTAGAAATAATATTTTCAAATTGTTTGCTAAATGCCGGTTTTAATAAAAACACGATTTTTCCAAACTACATCGATTACAATTTATCAACCGATTTTGATTTTAAAAATATAAATGGTATTATAAAATTATATGCAATTTGTTCATTTGGTACTTTAAATTGTTGGTATCATAAAAATGGTTTAAATGTTTTAACACAATATTTATATTCTGATGATAATTTTATAAAAGCTGGTGCGTTTATAGGTATTGGTTTAAATTTTGCATCAACTAATGCACATTATTATTGTGATCATATTATCGGTTACGATGAGAACAACGAAATGTCGTTATTGTCATTATTAGAGTCACAATTAAATAGTCAACAACCAAGTTATGTTATAATTTCATTATGTTTATGTTTTGGTTATATATTTATTGGAACACATTATAATTACAAATATTCAAATATTTTTATGAAATTATTCAATGTTTTTGATGAAAATGAAAATTATGATACAAAAGTTTATGGATCGTGTGCACTTGCATTTGGTTTTATATTTATTGGTGAAGGTTATTCCGATAAATTTAATTGTTTAAAGAAAGTATTTATTAAGTATGAAAAAACATTTGATCGATTAAATACGATAAGATTTTTTTTATCCTTTGGTTTAATGTTTTTACGATCCGTAAATTATATTGATCATCTTTTAAACGACGTACCCATCGAATATAAATCAATGTTGGAAACAGTACTTAATATTTTTATGTTTACCGGTTCAAATAATAAAGTTGAAATAAAAAAATTATTAAATATTTGTGGACAAACTTCGACCAATGATGGCAGAAAAAATAAAAATAACAATCTATTACATAAACAGTTTGCTGTTATTGGAATTGCATTAATAGGGATTGGTAACACAATATCGATCGATATGTCAGTACGATTATTACAACGAATTTATAGATATTGTGATGAATTAGCATCAGTCGTACCATTAGCTATTGCATTATTATATGTTTCAAATCCACAATTAAATATTATTTTAATGTTACGTAAAATGATGAGTGACAGCATTGATAAAAAAAAGAATTATAGTTCTTATGTTAAATTTAGTGTTATTTATGCGCTTGGAATTATTGGTGCCGGTACAAAAAATTGTACAATTAAAAATATTTTAAATGCAATCGAAACGGTTACAAAATATCAAAAGTTTTTAAAAAATATTTCACTCAGTCTATTGTATTTGGGGCGAGGAACAATCAGTTTAGATCCAAATCGAAATGGTGATAAAGATTTACACAAATGTTTCAGTTTAATTGGACTTGGTGGACTAATATCATCGGTCATACAATTTATAAATAATTTGGATGAAAATTGTATTGGACATAATTTTTTATATTTATTTGATTTAACATTAACAATGTATCCACGTACACTGATTACATTAAATGAACGGATGCAAAGTATTAGTGTTAGTGTACAAATTTATAAATTTAAACATTATATTAATAATTACAATGAAAAAAGATCACGTTATAATGTTCGTATTTGTAATACACCGGTAACATTAGATTATGGTGAACTTGCTGAACTATTAGATAATAACTATGTAGCTATGTCACCAAAAATGGAAGGTATTGTTCTTTTAAAGAAAAAAAAATAGAAAAGTATTTTTTGTTTTATTTTTCGTTTGGTTTTTAAAATTTTTTTTATGTGTTCACATCAAATAAATTGTCGGTTTAAAAGAAAAAACATGTAAATTCGTTGTACTTTGGCGGCGGTGTTGAACGCATAGTTTATTGTCATAGAAGAAGAGAATGTGGGTAACGTTTTATTGGTTCGAAATTTTACTATTGATATATTTGATCATTCATTTTGTAAAAATAATATGTACAAATATTTTAATATAAATAGTAGTTGTTCGTTATTGCTTGATATTGGTAACGATGAGTATCATTTAAAAACACTGAACAAATTAACTATTATCGATACTATGTATGTATATGTGTTCATGTATTGTTATATGTTTACAACATACAAATAAGAATTGAAAATTATAAGTTTTTTTTTTGTTTTTTTTTTATAAATAACTTTAAAAGTGTTATTATTTTCCATTGTAATATAATAATCCTTTGATTGTTAACTAATGATTTGTTGATTGCGGCATATATGCAACTTCAATCCGAAACTTTGAAAAAGAATCATAATGGAAAAAAAGAAAAATGCTGAGTAATAATTTATTCTATAAAAATAATTTTATTTGTTCTAAATATTCTACCTCAACTATGAAAAATATCCTTTAGCACACTACATTCAACAAGTGCATCAAATGACCTTTTTATGTCGCAGCGCTCTATTCAATAACTTCAATTGTAAATGTAAACCGGTGTCCTATCATCGCCAAATGAAATTTCTGGAATAGAAAATAGAAGGTTAATCAAGTGCGAATAAGAAGAATTTTGATGCAAATAAATTTTTATAAAAAACAAAATCAGTAATAATTCCGACATTTAAGAGCACAAGGAAGATCTACTGTGCTCACCCTGTGAGTTAATCTTCGAAGCGTTTCGAAAATGAAACCAGAGATGTTTCTAATATATGATCCGTTCATTGTGGAAGGGTCGCACTAAAAGAACGTGATATTTTTTTGCAATAATCATCAACTGCTTGGCTCTCGAATTTCGGAAATAACACTATACGAATATATTGGTTGGCGACAAAGTCAGTGCAGTTTTTTTTGATAAAATTAAATAGCCACTTTGTTAACTTCATTATTTCGAGCTCATAGAACTTCTCGTACTTATCATCAAAACAGTGAATCAAGTGCGTTTTGACATCATCATTTTACCTTTCAAGAATATTTGCAAACTTCTAAATATATGGTAATCTGATGGTTCAAGTGGATGTGACATTTCCCAACCAAGTTCCAATAATTTTTGACGAGTCACCAAATATGTATGTGGCCTTGCGTTGTTATGGTCACGCCTTTTCGATTTGCTAATTTTGGTCCTTTTTCTTGAATTTCATTGTTAAATTTAGTTAGTTGTTGTGTGCGTACATATCTGAATTGATCGTTTGGTTGCTTGGTAAAAGTTTTAAATAGACAATACCTTTGTAATCCCACCATACTGATACCATTACATTTCAGCGTTAGATGTTGTTTGCGCTGATGTATCTTGATTGTTCCATGATCTTTTTCGATTATCATTGATGAATACGTGATGAGCCTTTTCGCATTTTTCATCCACTCAGCTTACATTTTCTTTTAGTAAAAACTAGAACCATTTCGTTTGTATATATAATATAATTAATTCACAAAGCAACACGATAAAACGTTTCATAGCATTTAATACAGTGGGAATTTCATCTCAACTATATATGAACGACGCCTATATGTGAAATTTTTATTTTGACAGCATGTTTTTTTGTTGTTGCAAAAAGTCGAAACTTCTAAAGTCAATTTGACAATTGACATTGACACATTTTTAAATAAAAAACAAAAAAAAAATTGCCACATAAAATTCATAAAAAAAATACATACGATACAGAAAAGATAAAAAAATTGTATAAATTTAAATTTACTTTACACATAACATAATAAATTATTTATTTTATTAATTTATAAACTATATTAATAAATTAAGCTATTATAATTGTTTTGTTGAAATAAATTACCTATAGGTACATATATTAATAGTTTGTTTTTAAATAAATGAATTAAACAAAAATGTCGGAAACCGCAGCAGATGATAATACAACAATAAAAATTAATTCATTACAAAATATTTTAAAAAATAATATTAATAATAATGATGGTAATGAAAATAGTAATTATAATGATCAAGTAAAAGAAATTCCAGCAGCACAAGTAATTATTTAATTAAATTTGTTTTATATTACCATTTATTCATTAACAAAACATTTTCATGTTAAATTTTTTGTTATCATTTTGAAATCTCATGTTTTTTTGTTTAATTAATGAAACACGTACAATTATCAAATGCTAAAAAAAAATGAAAGAAATTACTCTTATCAGACACCATCATATATTTATATGTTCTTTTATTTTTCTATTTTTTATTTTAATAATAACGTTTTCAAAACTGTATATAATCAATAAATCCGCATAGACACAATTATCATAAAAAGAGTTCATCATATTACATTTATATGCCTATTTTACTATTTATTTTATATATCTATATTTTAGGTGCGGTCTGGGTTGGCACAATTAGAAAAACAAACAACACAAGCAATGCAACGTTTAGAAAATATTAAAAATGTAACAACAACAATAACAACAACGTCGGTAACCGGAACAGTTCCAACAACAACAACAACAACATCAACTTCGACAAATAATGATAGTAATTTATTGACAACGACGTCGACTGGAGAGTCTGAACAAAATTTATCAAAATTTACTGGTGGTTTTTTACAATCTGGTAAAAAACGTCCGAATGAAATATTTGATTTTCTTGAAACATTAATTGCTCAGAGTGATTCTGATGATGAAACTGAATATCCATTACCAGCCCTGGATGAAGTATCACATTTAGCATTAATATCACATAGTATTGTTGCTTATATGAGTCATTTAGATTATAATCGTTTATCGAAAATTACTGCAAAAATATGTAATGATACAAATCGTTGGTTAGCACATATATTTCGTTTTATTGATGCAACTGCTAGTTATCATTCAGATAATACAGAAGCTATTTTAAGAGCTGTTAGGTAATTGTAATTATTTAATTTTTTAAAATTTACAATGTTAATATAATTTATTTACAATAGACTGGCGATTGTAACACGTTGCCCAGGTTATTTAGAAGGTGGTGTACCAGCATTAGCAAATCCATGTTTATATATTTCAGAAAATAGTTCACCATTAGGTTTACAATATGCATGTCGTCAATTAGGCCTTCCATTGCAATGTATACGATTGGTACCATCAAACCCTACATTTGGTAAAAAAATATACACCTAAACTGTATAATAATATATGTAACATATATATATTTAACAATCTTATAATTGAATTATTGTATATACAAACAAATATGTAGGAACAATAGATATTTCTGTATTGCAAAAATTACTATCAACTGATGTGGCTGCAAATCGTACACCATTATTTGTTGTAGCTGATGCTGGTTCGTCAATTTGTGGGTATGTTGATAATTTAATGCGTTTACAAGATGTATGTAAAGCACATTCGTTATGGTTACATTGTCGTGGACATAGTTTAGCGTCTATAGCAGTTATGCAGGGTAGCAGTGACGTAAGCAATGTAATGAATTGTTAAGAAATGTTTAAAAGCTTATTAATAATTAATATTTTGGGATTTTTTTTTCAGATGATTCCAATTGCTGATTCAATGTCATTGGATTTAGGAAATTGGTTAGGTTTACCAAATTTACCAGTAACTGTATCCTTTTGTTAATTTGTTTTTTTTTTGTTTTTTTTTGCAATTTAAATATTATTGGGGAGGTTTTTTTAAGTTGTTATTGTATTATATGTTTAGTGAGTGATACTTTATTGTTGTTGCCAAATTTATTCTGACTAATTCCTTTTATTGTTTTTTTTTTGGCCATTTTATGTTGGTCACCATACTAGTTAAATTATACTATATATTATTTATTGTATCGTATCCTATAGTTGAGTCGAGTTAGACACCCTTATCATCCAATTGCTATTAATTTCTAAAATAAAATCAAACAAACATTTCCATTAGCCGATGTTTATATGCAATAATTACTATTTACATAATATTTCCTTAAATAATTATATTAATAATAATTAGTTACTTCATCGGCCAATACAAAATGTAGCATTATCTGTATTTGAATCAGATCCAGTATTATCACGTCGTCTATCATCGCTATCATTATGGACAACATTACAGGCGTTAGGACGTGATATAATATCAAAAAAATTAATATCAGCATTTGAATCATGTCGTTTAATGTTTGATATTGTTTCACGTTTTCAGGGTGTACGAATTTTGGTAATTTAATTTAAATTTATTATACATGAAAACATAAATTATAAAATAGAAGATTTATAAAATTACATTTTCCATTTTTTGAATAGAGTAAACGGCCTGGTGGTGAAGCCGGTGCAAAAATTACAGATTTAATAAATCAACCATTAAATATTCCGTTATTATTTGAAACAGCCATAGCTGTTGTTTTATTTCAATTTGATGGTAGTTTCAAAGATGTACCGCAACAGAATGATGTTAAAAATAACAGTAATGATAAACAATCGAAGCAACCACAACATCAATTAATAATTAACAAATCAATTGAAAAAGTATCAAATTCCGTATATTTTGATAAATTAAATTCATGGTTAGGACAAAATTTACAAAAAGATTGTTCAGCATTAGATTTTGAAATTGTCGATCATCAATTGCATGGCACATGTATACGATTTTGTCCATTAGAATTAAATTTAGGCGATAAAATACCAACAATTGAACAATTGAATAATGCTGCCGAATGTCTAGAAATGCAAATTGAAATATTACGTGCAACGGTACGGCATAAAGCAACATTAAATCGTTTGGTTGGTAAAAATGATGTGTTACGTTTAGTACATTTACCCGATTGGGCGGGATTAGGTGGCGTTCGTTATGTACCCGATGGATGGGAAACATTGTTAACTGATCAGGCTAAAACTGAATTAAATAAATTAAATACGGATATTGTTGATAGTTTACGTCAAACAGATAACGCATTTTCAATGGGTGAAGGTATCGATGGTTTAATTTGTGTTAGGTAAACTTTTTTTTTTTGTAACATTTCGTTGTAAATTTTTTTTATTTTTATATTATAATTTTAAATGTTTTTTATTTATAGGTTTGGTATGGTAACTGAAGAAACTGATGTTGAAGAATTATTAGAATTGGTAATATCGGTTGGTCGTATTCAAGAAAATACAAGAGTATTAGATACAATGTCAGAAATTGTTAAAAAGGTATGTTTTTTTTATATGTGCGCAGCATTATTTTATTTTATCTTCGGTTAATTGGAAATTAAAAAAAAAAGTTTTTATTGAAATTCCAAAAGGTCGAGTTCGATGTCCAGTATTGATGTCGACACTATTTTTAATATTAACAATTTTCTTTACGTTTAACACTATTAACTTCACTTATTTAATAAAATGCCTTAGAAATGCCTTGTGGTTGGATTAACTTAGTGTATTTTTGAGCAATCAATCCACATAGTTTTATTTGTTAGGGATGACGGAAGGGTTCAAGGTAAACACAATGGGTTAATAGGTCTCCGAATGTAAACACTTTAGTCTCTAGTATAATACCATCTATCATACCATAAAACCCTTATTGACGCATACAGTACAAAATAATTAGCACGTTCGTTATCATAAAATTCACATTAGTCGAGACGGGCCAACAATGAATTTTGTAGTGAAATATTATTTAAGATCCTCTTTAGCGAGTTCAGAGCCGAGCTTGTTATCAATTACATCCTATCAACAGCTGGGTTTGTGTATGTTTTTGTGCGACAATTCTCTTTTGAGAATCGCATTTGGTATGTAAATGCGGGTGCCGCTGATTCGAATACAGTGCCAAATTAATATTTTTTTTAGCCCTAGCACACAGATTTTTGAATTTGTTAGACATCTGTGTACCCAGCAATAATAAATATAATCATGTAGTAAAAAATACCTATGGTTTTCATTATTTGGCTCCATTTTCCATAGTTATTACTTTTTACTAAATGAACACAAATAACACGAATTTAATTTTGATTATTCTCTGATTTTTCAAACACTTTAAGTACGCGCATATTACCAGGATTGAATTAATATTAATACCAAAATCATGACAGATTTTTTCCCACCGCCAACTTTAATAATATTTAGCTAATAATTTTTGTACCGAATGATTATAATATAATAACATTACGTTAATTCCTATAATTATTGTGACCAAAACAATTTAATAATAATAATAATAGTCTTTATTTTTCAGGGTATTGAAACAGCTACGGCAGATTTACAACGTGAATCTGATGAAAAATTATGGGCTGAAGGTATTTTACGTCATGTACCAGTTGTTGGTCAAGTTGTAAATTGGTGGTCACCACCCGTTAAAGAAAGTGGTATAAGAGGACGTAGTTTAAATTTACGTCAAGGTATTGTTGAAAGTACGGAAAATATATATAAATATCATATGCAATTAATGTCGGGTGTAACACAAATACATGGTAGTAAAGGTCCACCGGCACCAATGGTACAAACATCGGTAAGTGCTGGACATTCACGAAATGTTAGTCAAAGTAGTGGAACATCAACAACAAATCAAGATAATGTTGCTAGTGGTGGTGTTGCAGGTGTCGGTGCTGTGTAGTTATAGTTCTTTGTTGTTATAATTAATTGTTGTTATTAAAATAGGTAATATTTTTATGTGGATATAAACACAAAGATATTGGTTTTTTTCACTGTGTTCATTTAATTATTCAACATATTTGTGGCAATTCAGCGAAAATATATACGCACAAGTTTACTTAACAGTATGTTATAGTTCTCATTGCAAATTTCTTTTAAAACACAAATGCTTTATTTATTACAAATGGTGTATCTCTTGGGTAAACAAATAAATTAAATAAATATTACAATTAATTTAAGCATGCTGTTAAATTAACTCGCGTTTCAATTTGTGTGTACACATTTTCGTTAAATAACTCCGATTATCTTTACCAACACTTGTGTTTGTTTTCTTATTTATATCCATTTCTGAATTCATTTAATACTTTATATTGCAAAATATATTTTACCAATAAAAATAATATAATACAATAATTTATAGTAAATTCATTAATGTGATTAAATAAATATAATATACCTAATAATAATTATTACACTTTATCTTTAGAAGAATGAATGAAAATGATGGTGTTAACAAAATGAAATTATTTCATTTTTTTAATTTGTTGTTGTTGTTGTTGTTGTTGTTGTTTACAATATTACATTAAAAAAGAGAAAAAAAATAATAAAATTATAGGTATTTTATATTCTCTTTTACTAGAATGTTATACTTTTTAATAATATAATTAAGATAATTTTAATTTTTAATATATAAAAAAAAATAATAAAAGCTTATAAATAACTAGATTTTTACATAAATTATTATATAAAATTATTATTATTATTTTTATTATTATTATTTTTATTATTATTATTTTTATTATTATTATTATTACTAAATATTATATATTATTATTATATATATTATATACAAATTTAAATATTTGATAGTATCCAAAAATAAAGAAAACTTAATTAAAATAAATAGATTTTATATTTTTTATATTAGTTAAATACTAAATACTTGGCTTACCTTAAAAAAGGTTTGATCACATTGAAAAAAAATAGGTATCAAATGATAGGTAATTAAATTACCTAACTTTTGGTAACATAAAAACATGAATTTTTTACCCTTTTTTTTGGTTTTTAAAATACCCCATAGCTCAGCTGTTTGAAGCGGTGGGCGGGTGGTACAAATACCAAAGGATAGGTAATTAGATTACCTAACATTTGGTAACATGAAAACATGGATTTTTCACCATGCATATGAAACCGTTATATGAAAATTCCGGGAAAACCCGTAAATTGATTCAGTTCCTATAGTGGTAAAAAATGTTTCTAATATTGTAACTAAGCCATCTGGAAATTTGCAGGAAAATCCGGGAAACTTTAATTTTAATCGGAAAATTCCGGGAAAACTGTAATAGTTAGGAAAAATTTTCAGTACCACTCCCACAGTACTTTTACCATCTAAATCCATTTATGGCTATAAGACATCTGTAAGTCATCAACTTTGGGCTGGAGAAAATTCCCGGAATTTTTCAAAACGAACTTTTTGATGTTCACGATGCTCAAAAATTAGGTAGCCAATTTTTGTTACGGCCATGTTATAGAGGATCTTAAGGAGCACAATAAAGCTTCTGGACTTTTTCTGTGAAAAATCTATGGGTCGACTTAGGACCGATTTAAGATTTGGGAATTTTCGTGTAAGCCTAACTTTGGGCGGTCATTGTGGGAAAACTGTTAGACTTAAAATGTTGTGGTGAGGCTTAAAGCACGTAGCATATAGTCTACTACCAGTGATAAATAGTGCATTGGAAAATTCCATAGGGAAAGCTGGAAAATTCCCATTTGAAAACATGCAAAAATCGATGTTTTTCGTTGTTCCTGGAAAACCCGTATTTCCCATTGGAAAATTCCAAAAAAGATTCAAAACTTAGATTGAACTTTTCTTTACATTTCTGCATCATTATATTTTTGGAAAATTGAGTTTTGACGATTTCCCAGGCATCTAAAGATTGGTCTGCAAACGATTTTCCGAACTTTAGGCAAGCATAGCCGGAAAACCGAGATAGATAGAAAGTCACCCCCATAATATAATTTGTAGCCCTGGAGGAGGACTATCGCTGGTGAGAAGCTCATGGGAAAATATTGAGTTTTCCCGGAGTTATAGGGGTCCAAAAGTGACCAATTTGGTACATTTGAAGCTCCATAGCTCCGCCCCCCGAGGGAAATCGAAAAAAGTGGTCGACAGAAAGTGTTTTTTTTCCGAACTCTACAATCCCTGAAAATATGAATGTCCTACGGGCAAAAAAATTTTTTCGGCATGAGGTTATAACCCACTATTTTTCAAGCCAAAATGTGGTCAAAAAAATATGGCTGAAAATAGGCTCAAACGATCGGGGCTGGTCGTGCGAACAAGAATCCGTTGAGATTTTTCGAAAATTCCGCCTCTAAGTGGGTCAAAAGTGAAAAAGAAAAAAATTTAAAAAAAAATTTGCCTCCTGGTAATTCTGCGCGACTGTTACTTCGTCTGAAAAATGCCTGGTATTTTAATGGAAATTTTTATGGATTTCTTAAAAACGCTATAACTCAGCCGTTTGAAGTGGTAGGCGGGTGGGATAGGTATCAAACGATAGGTAATTACATAACCTAACTTTTGGTAACATAAAAAAATGGATCATTTTTCCAAAAATTTTCCAAAAATTTTTCCAAAAATATGGCTGAAAATAGGCTCAAACGATCGGGAGTGATCGTGCGAACAAGAATCCGATGAGATTTTTCAAAAATTCCGCCTCTAAGTGGGTCAAAAATGAAAAACAAAAAATGAAAATTCCGGAAAATTCCGTGAAAAATTACGGCTGAAAATAGGCTCAAACGATCGGGGCTGGTCGTGCGAACAAGAATCCGTTGAGATTTTTTGAAAATTCCGCCTCTAAGTGGGTCAAAAATGAAAAACAAAAAATGAAAATTCCGGAAAATTCCGGTGAAAAATTATGGCTGAAAATAGGCTCAAACGATCGGGGCTGGTCGTGCGAACAAGAATCCGTTGAGATTTTTCGAAAATTCCGCCTCTAAGTGGGTCAAAAGTGAAAAAGAAAAAAATTTAAAAAAAAATTTGCCTCCTGGTAATTCTGCGCGACTGTTACTTCGTCTGAAAAATGCCTGGTATTTTAGTGGAAATGTTTATGGATTTCTTAAAAACGCTATAACTCAGCCGTTTGAAGTGGTAGGCGGGTGGGATAGGTATCAAACGGTAGGTAATTACATAACCTAACTTTTGATAACATAAAAAAATGGATCATTTTTCCAAAAATTTTCCAAAAATATTTCCAAAAATATGGCTGAAAATAGGCTCAAACGATCGGGAGTGATCGTGCGAACAAGAATCCGATGAGATTTTTCAAAAATTCCGCCTCTAAGTGGGTCAAAAATGAAAAACAAAAAATGAAAATTCCGGAAAATTCCGTGAAAAATTACGGCTGAAAATAGGCTCAAACGATCGGGAGTGATCGTGCGAACAAGAATCCGATGAGATTTTTCAAAAATTCCGCCTCTAAGTGGGTCAAAAATGAAAAACAAAAAATGAAAATTCCGGAAAATTCCGTGAAAAATTATGGCTGAAAATAGGCTCAAACGATCGGGGCTGGTCGTGCGAACAAGAATCCGTTGAGATTTTTCGAAAATTCCGCCTCTAAGTGGGTCAAAAGTGAAAAAGAAAAAAATTAAAAAAAAAATTTGCCTCCTGGTAATTCTGCGCGACTGTTACTTCGTCTGAAAAATGCCTGGTATTTTAGTGGAAATTTTTATGGATTTCTTAAAAACGCTATAACTCAGCCGTTTGAAGTGGTAGGCGGGTGGGATAGGTATCAAACGATAGGTAATTACATAACCTAACTTTTGGTAACATAAAAAATGGATCATTTTTCCAAAAATATGGCTGAAAATAGGCTCAAACGATCGGGAGTGATCGTGCGAACAAGAATCCGATGAGATTTTTCAAAAATTCCGCCTCTAAGTGGGTCAAAAATGAAAAACAAAAAATGAAAATTCCGGAAAATTCCGTGAAAAATTACGGCTGAAAATAGGCTCAAACGATCGGGGCTGGTCGTGCGAACAAGAATCCGATAAGATTTTTCAAAAATTCCGCCTCTAAGTGGGTCAAAAATGAAAAACAAAAAATGAAAATTCCGGAAAATTCCGGTGAAAAATTATGGCTGAAAATAGGCTCAAACGATCGGGGCTGGTCGTGCGAACAAGAATCCGTTGAGATTTTTCGAAAATTCCGCCTCTAAGTGGGTCAAAAGTGAAAAAGAAAAAAATTAAAAAAAAAATTTGCCTCCTGGTAATTCTGCGCGACTGTTACTTCGTCTGAAAAATGCCTGGTATTTTAATGGAAATTTTTATGGATTTCTTAAAAACGCTATAACTCAGCCGTTTGAAGTGGTAGGCGGGTGGGATAGGTATCAAACGATAGGTAATTACATAACCTAACTTTTGGTAACATAAAAAAATGGATCATTTTTCCAAAAATTTTCCAAAAATTTTTCCAAAAATATGGCTGAAAATAGGCTCAAACGATCGGGAGTGATCGTGCGAACAAGAATCCGATGAGATTTTTCAAAAATTCCGCCTCTAAGTGGGTCAAAAATGAAAAACAAAAAATGAAAATTCCGGAAAATTCCGTGAAAAATTACGGCTGAAAATAGGCTCAAACGATCGGGGCTGGTCGTGCGAACAAGAATCCGTTGAGATTTTTTGAAAATTCCGCCTCTAAGTGGGTCAAAAATGAAAAACAAAAAATGAAAATTCCGGAAAATTCCGGTGAAAAATTATGGCTGAAAATAGGCTCAAACGATCGGGGCTGGTCGTGCGAACAAGAATCCGTTGAGATTTTTCGAAAATTCCGCCTCTAAGTGGGTCAAAAGTGAAAAAGAAAAAAATTTAAAAAAAAATTTGCCTCCTGGTAATTCTGCGCGACTGTTACTTCGTCTGAAAAATGCCTGGTATTTTAGTGGAAATGTTTATGGATTTCTTAAAAACGCTATAACTCAGCCGTTTGAAGTGGTAGGCGGGTGGGATAGGTATCAAACGGTAGGTAATTACATAACCTAACTTTTGATAACATAAAAAAATGGATCATTTTTCCAAAAATTTTCCAAAAATATTTCCAAAAATATGGCTGAAAATAGGCTCAAACGATCGGGAGTGATCGTGCGAACAAGAATCCGATGAGATTTTTCAAAAATTCCGCCTCTAAGTGGGTCAAAAATGAAAAACAAAAAATGAAAATTCCGTGAAAAATTACGGCTGAAAATAGGCTCAAACGATCGGGAGTGATCGTGCGAACAAGAATCCGATGAGATTTTTCAAAAATTCCGCCTCTAAGTGGGTCAAAAATGAAAAACAAAAAATGAAAATTCCGGAAAATTCCGTGAAAAATTATGGCTGAAAATAGGCTCAAACGATCGGGGCTGGTCGTGCGAACAAGAATCCGTTGAGATTTTTCGAAAATTCCGCCTCTAAGTGGGTCAAAAGTGAAAAAGAAAAAAATTAAAAAAAAAATTTGCCTCCTGGTAATTCTGCGCGACTGTTACTTCGTCTGAAAAATGCCTGGTATTTTAGTGGAAATTTTTATGGATTTCTTAAAAACGCTATAACTCAGCCGTTTGAAGTGGTAGGCGGGTGGGATAGGTATCAAACGATAGGTAATTACATAACCTAACTTTTGGTAACATAAAAAATGGATCATTTTTCCAAAAATTTTCCAAAAATATTTCCAAAAATATGGCTGAAAATAGGCTCAAACGATCGGGAGTGATCGTGCGAACAAGAATCCGATGAGATTTTTCAAAAATTCCGCCTCTAAGTGGGTCAAAAATGAAAAACAAAAAATGAAAATTCCGGAAAATTCCGTGAAAAATTACGGCTGAAAATAGGCTCAAACGATCGGGGCTGGTCGTGCGAACAAGAATCCGATAAGATTTTTCAAAAATTCCGCCTCTAAGTGGGTCAAAAATGAAAAACAAAAAATGAAAATTCCGGAAAATTCCGGTGAAAAATTATGGCTGAAAATAGGCTCAAACGATCGGGGCTGGTCGTGCGAACAAGAATCCGTTGAGATTTTTCGAAAATTCCGCCTCTAAGTGGGTCAAAAGTGAAAAAGAAAAAAATTAAAAAAAAAATTTGCCTCCTGGTAATTCTGCGCGACTGTTACTTCGTCTGAAAAATGCCTGGTATTTTAATGGAAATTTTTATGGATTTCTTAAAAACGCTATAACTCAGCCGTTTGAAGTGGTAGGCGGGTGGGATAGGTATCAAACGATAGGTAATTACATAACCTAACTTTTGGTAACATAAAAAAATGGATCATTTTTCCAAAAATTTTCCAAAAATATTTCCAAAAATATGGCTGAAAATAGGCTCAAACGATCGGGAGTGATCGTGCGAACAAGAATCCGATGAGATTTTTCAAAAATTCCGCCTCTAAGTGGGTCAAAAATGAAAAACAAAAAATGAAAATTCCGGAAAATTCCGTGAAAAATTACGGCTGAAAATAGGCTCAAACGATCGGGGCTGGTCGTGCGAACAAGAATCCGTTGAGATTTTTTGAAAATTCCGCCTCTAAGTGGGTCAAAAATGAAAAACAAAAAATGAAAATTCCGGAAAATTCCGTGAAAAATTATGGCTGAAAATAGGCTCAAACGATCGGGGCTGGTCGTGCGAACAAGAATCCGTTGAGATTTTTCGAAAATTCCGCCTCTAAGTGGGTCAAAAGTGAAAAAGAAAAAAATTTAAAAAAAAATTTGCCTCCTGGTAATTCTGCGCGACTGTTACTTCGTCTGAAAAATGCCTGGTATTTTAGTGGAAATTTTTATGGATTTCTTAAAAACGCTATAACTCAGCCGTTTGAAGTGTTAGGCGGGTGGGATAGGTATCAAACGATAGGTAATTACATAACTTAACTTTTGGTAACATAAAAAAAATGGATCTTTTTTCCAAAAATTTTCCAAAAATATTTCCAAAAATATGGCTGAAAATAGGCTCAAACGATCGGGGCTGGTCGTGTGAACAAGAATCCGTTGAAATTTTTCGAAAATTCCGCCTCTAAGTGGGTCAAAAATGAAAAACAAAAAATGAAAATTCCGGAAAATTCCGTGAAAAATTACGGCTGAAAATAGGCTCAAACGATCGGGGCTGGTCGTGCGAACAAGAATCCGTTGAGATTTTTCGAAAATTCCGCCTCTAAGTGGGTCAAAAATGAAAAACAAAAAATGAAAATTCCGGAAAATTCCGTGAAAACTTACGGCTGAAAATAGGCTCAAACGATCGGGGCTGGTCGTGCGAACAAGAATCCGTTGAGATTTTTCGAAAATTCCGCCTCTAAGTGGGTCAAAAGTGAAAAAGAAAAAATTTAAAAAAAAATTTGCCTCCTGGTAATTCTGCGCGACTGTTACTTCGTCTGAAAAATGCCTGGTATTTTAGTGGAAATTTTTATGGATTTCTTAAAAACGCTATAACTCAGCCGTTTGAAGTGGTAGGCGGGTGGGATAGGTATCAAACGATAGGTAATTACGTAAAAACATGATTTTCACCATTCTTGTTTATGCTATTAGTTTGTGTAGATTCCATGTTGATAATAGAAATTGAAAATTTCGCTGTAATTGTTTATGTGAGTTTTGCCAACCTGTGAGAAAATATTTAAAATATATGTAAAAAAATTAAATAAAAACAATATTATTTTTTTGTACATATTTTCATTTATTCAGTTTTTCGCACATTTTACATTAAACATTATAAATCGCTAATTCACATGTACGTAGTTTATGTTCGACAATATCGCTAAGGCTAAAATCTAGAGAGCTGATGTAAAGTTTATCTAATTCCAAGTTTGGGTGTTTACTATGATATTTTTTGACAAACAAATCTATAGAGAAAGTAGTTTGCTCCGACTGTTTGTTTCCATTTTATAGCTAAAAGAGACTGTAGGACGAGTGGATCAGGTTCATATTTTGACTAATATGTGACAGTGATCATAATAAGGTATTATATCTTACGAAAAAAATACCATAAAAAATAGGAAGAAAAATTAATAAATAAAAATCCATTTAAATTTATTTTTATTGGAAAATAAGTACTGATATTTGTCTATTTGTTTTGATTAGACGTTAAGTTAATCGAAATCTAGCAAACAAGCTATCAAAAAACTTATGTTTTTCATTCTCTTTAAATATTAGCTATAGAATAGATTATTTCATCGTATTTAAATTTGTTCCAAAAGCTATAAGAACTTTTGAAAAATTTAATGGTTATATAAGTCGTATAACCACTGATCGAAATAAAAAAAATCACCTTGATATGTTTCAAGAATTATTTATGCCAACTATATCAACGCAATGATGTCATCCCTTTCGAAGCCAAATTACAATTATAATAAATAATATAAATTTACAAATAGAGCCTTAAATTAAATTAAATAATAATAATAAACAAAATAAGTTTATCAATCTTAAATTTAAATAATCGACCGTTCGTATTTATTTATTATAATACATATTGAACCGGTCGTGATTTTTAAATAAATATTATATATTATATATTATATTTACATACAATTTCAATCATTATATATTAATTAAAAATAATTTATTTATTAATTGCATTTTTGAATGTGGGTCATATGTAGAAGAGATGTTTAAAAAGTGTTCAAAATGTTTGTGTGTACGTTCTTTTCCCATTACGGAACATAGAGCATTAAATAAATACTCATTATACCATATATTACCTGTGTAAAAATAAGACACTTTTAATGGTTGAATAAAACATTCGGTTTTAACAGTCACTTTGGACTATCCTACGAAACTATTTAGTATGTTAAATGCAAACCATGGACTATGTGCATATTCTATTTCGTATAACCCTTTCAGCATACCATCATCAGTTATTACCATACTACCGAAGTAACAGAAATCATCGATACCGTCTAAACATTGGTAATGAAATACAGATGATCTAATATTATACAATAATTCTAATTATAACATATTGTCAATTTAATAATACTATTAATATTATTAAGAATAATAATAACAATTCCATATACGAGTAAGGAACTTATCAGCCATCACGGCCGATAGCCGTTTCAATACAACATTAAACATTATACACTCCGTTTCACTTCTACAAGAACACTTGATGTTTTTTCTTTAATTTCTCTGTCGCTGTTAGCATTGCCCTGAACAGTATTTTTTTTATGAAATGAATGATTACATACAATGATATATACATAATATTCACTACATGCTACGAAGTTTCTAATACATAAACTTTCACCTAGAAATAATTTTAATAAAATGTTGTTACTGTTATTAGATTTCAATGTAAAATTAAAATTATATACCGAATATTTACGTTAAAGGACTTCTACTGTAAGTAATACATTAATATATTACTATAATATTATTAGTTATTATAAATTTTGTCCTTACAATTTCTAAAATTATGTAATATTAACATATTTTTATTACCAACAATGGAACCACATTTATCACATTTTCTATGCATTGCAAATAAATGTTTTTGTAAAACACTGCGTTGTATAAACGAACGTTTACAATGCACACACATATGTGGTTTTTCTTTACGATGAATACGTTCATGTTCACGTAACGTTGTCGAACGATAAAATGACAGCGAACAAAATGTACAACTATATTTACGATCATTTGTATGCGTAAAATTATGTTGATGTAAATTTGTACGAAATTTATAAGATTTATCACATAAATTACATTTATATGGCCGATCACCAGTATGCAAACGAATATGATCGCATAATGATTTTTCATTTGATAAAATTTTATCACATAAATTACATACATAATCATTTGAATGTAAATGTTTTCGCATATGTGTTTCCAATATTGATGCGGTTATAAATAATTTATTACATTTTGTACATTGAAATTTTCTCTTATTAATACCATGCTCGTTTTCATAATGATGATATAATATTAATGTTGAATTACATTTAAATTCACATGTATTACATTTTATTTTCATTACAATATTTGCATCAATTTCAACATTATTATTATTATTATTTAAATTCTTTATATTGTGATATACAGAAACATGTTTATACAAACCGCTTGACGTTACAAAACTTAAACCACACAATTTACAATAATGATCGACCACATGATCACTTATATGGATATTTAAATTATATTTACGACTAAATTTTCCATTACAAATAGGACATAAATAATATTTTTCGTTAATAATAATTTTATTATTATTTTCAATTGGCTTCCTCCGATTGTTGTTATCGTTGCATTCGTACTTCATTTTAATTGCATCATTTTTAATATTGAATTTATTTACAAATTCATTATCATTAATATTTAATATTTTTTCTTCATAGTAGGTACGTCGTGGTGATGCATTCACTACATTTTGATTACATTTATTTGTACCATAACAGCAAAAATTCAGACATCTTTTTATTGGGCTATAAGATGATTAAAAAAAAACAGAAAAAATTAATTTAATTAAATATAAATCTATTGATTATTATTTTGATAAGTTAATGCAAATGATATATAATAAGAGGAAACTGATTTTTCAAGCTGGGAAGGTTGCGATTTCAATTCAGATGACTGCCCTAATTTTCAGTTTGAATTTTGTAACTTGAGTGTGCTCTACGATGGAGTAAGAAACATGAATTTGTATAAAAATTTATAACGCTTAAACCCGAAAAAATTTCTGACTTTGAGGATCAATAAAGAAATTAAACTATAAAAACATATCAGTAATTATTACAAGTTATTACTCAAACAAAGAGATTTTATATATATTTTTAAATTAGAACATAACTATAATCTTGGATTTAATAAGTCGCACAGTAAATAAATTATGTTTTTTTTTTAATTATATAGCTTTTATTGTTATTTAAATTAACACAAATGTAATTTTTAAATTTTCAAATTATGATTTACAGTTCAAGGAAATTCAGTTAAAACTATATTTTTTCTTTCTATTTGTATTTAAAATTTTATTTTCCATTCACATCCTAAAAAATTAACTGATATATTATTTTCTTAAGTTAACATATCCACACATCAGAAACCGAGAAATCGATCATTTGTTTTTTTTTAATTTTTAGTTCGATTTATCATCAGTTCGTAATTATTATTCAATAAAAAAAAAAAAAATCGATTTTACATTGAATTATTTTAAAAATATTTTATTTAATATTAAAATTGATGTTTTTCTGTTTTATTGTAACATATAAATTCAACCGGTTTCCCAGTTTCTGATGTGTACGTCGTGCAGTTCATTTAATTTTAGACTCCATTATAAAGTTTACTCTATATAAAGTGTGTCCCATCCACAATATAAGAATACTACAGGTTTAATCTTATAGTAACAATCGTTTATTCAAAAGTATTTTTATTGTATAATTGCTTCAAGTGCAACTAAAATAAAATTTGTGATACTGGACTGAGTCCTTCCGACACTATATATTTGAAAAAAATTAATCATATTCACAAATGTAACCCTTCAATCAAGTTTCGCATTAATATAATAATATACCGTTTACGTTTGAATAAAAAAATCACGGTTTTGTATTACGAAATATTTGTTTATATATACGTCATTGCATGGGTCATTTTCCGAAAAATTGCGAGTCAATAATTTTATCATGTAAAAACCCTATGGGCTAATCACACCATATAAAAATAATAGTATTTTGAAAACATCTATCTTTCGTTAATTGCAGCACAATTGGCAAATTGTTATATACTCTCAGGCGGAGTAATTTACCAACTTGGCTGTAATGAATCATAATATAATAATAATAACGCGGTATTCTTTAGTGTATGGTTCCAAGTATTACCGAATAATAAATCAAATATAATGCTAAACACTTTAAATCCATCAGTCTTATAGAGACGACGGACACTTTATACACCACAAATTATTATAAAAAAAAAAAAAAAAATAAATAAATAAATACATAAATAATTAAATAATTAAATAAATAAATAATTAAATAAATAAATAAATAAATAAATAAATAAATAAATAAATAAATAAGTAAATAAATAATAATACTAATTATATCAACATTCATGTGTAAGCTATTTAATTTTGTATAATGTATAAATATCATCATATTTGCATATGTGTTTCCAATAGAGGTGATACAGACAGCTTAATATTATTTATTTTAGTAAGTTCGCATTTTGTGTGTGAAGGAAATAACTTGTCATAATAATTCATAATAATTCATAATAATTCATAATAACTAAATAAAAGATAAAAAATTCTAATACAACTTATTCCTCTTCAGCTGCTCCATCTCGTTCTACACTTCCTCCTCACCATCATCCTCACACTCTCCACCGACTTCATACACACATTGTTCAAGTTATTTTTGGTATCTTTGCTTTATGTACTTGTTTCATATGTTGCATCAGATAACGTTTTTGTTTTGTTATAAATTTACAAATATGACATTTAAAGTCAAATGTTAAATTTGTATGTACTCGAAAATGTATAGTTAAACTACTTTTAGTTTTAAATTCTTTCTTACATACGCCACAAACATGTGCATTAACATTGGTATGTATAATTTCATGACGTTTCATATAATGTTTAGTCCTAAAGCTTTTACCACAAAATTTACAAGTAAATTCAAATACATTATTGTGAGTTTGTTTATGTGCATATAAATTTGTATCGGTTTTAAATTGTTTTAAGCATATTAAACATTTAAATAGTCTATGGTCACTGTGGATACTACGAAAATGATTTTCTAATATACGTTTACATGAAAATAATTTACCACATAATTCACATTCATAGCTCTGTATCTTATGGTGACAATTTACATGATAATTTATACTTGAATGTGTTTTAAATAGTCTATAACATATGGGACATGTAAAATTTTTAATTTTTTTTGATAATTTGGATGACGACGAAGACTTTGGCAAACGTAAAGGTAACGGTAGCAACGACGACGATTGATTCGTTGGTAAGAATACTATTACAGAAGTTGATTCATTATTATTATTATTATTATTTTTCTTTTTATTTTTATTATTATTATTATTTTTATTTTTATTTTTATTATTGTTATTATTATTGTTATTATTATTATTTGTATTATTGTTATTATTATTATTGTTATTATTATTATTATTATTATTATTATTATTTTTATTATTATTATTATTATTATTATTATTATTATTATTATTATTATTATTATAATTATTATTATTATAATTATTATTATTATAATTATTATTATTATTATTATTATTAATATTAGTAGATAATGAATTAATAGCATGACTTGTCATATGACTCATAAATTCATTTCTATCAACATATTCATCACACATTTCACAATGAAATATTAAATTATAATGCTTATATTTTAAATGTTTAACAAAAGCAGTTTTGTCAATAAATGCAGTATTCATCTGGTTGTTATCTGAGGTAGTAGTGGTGGTGCTATTGATGATGGTGTTGATACAATATTGACATTGAAAATTATTATTATTTTGTAAATGATTATGATTTTTTTCCTTTGTTAATTTCGTTAATCTATAAACAAACAAGAAGAGAAGAATATACATTCTAGAGAAAAATTAATGAAGTGCTAAAAAAAAAAAAAAAAAAATTGGGAAAATTATTTATTTATTAATTCCTAATAAATTTGTGTGTGGTAGGAAAAATTAATTCCACATTTATTTGTGTAAAAGCTATATTAAAATAGATATATCAGTAGCACAGACGTATGGAGTTCTTTTTAGGGAAATTATATGAAAAATGTTTCAACTAATAAATTATTTATTCATTTATGGCATAAAAAAAATATGTATTTTTTAAAATATTAAAGTCAGCTTTCAGTCACAGTAGCGTTGCAATCACCAGTCTATAATGCATTGTATGTGGATTTTTTTAAGTGTCGTTTGGAAGGTTTTAACAAAATATACGCTTATAACTTATTAAACACGATATAAAATATAAACATTATAGGGAATGCTATTATAGGGTAATGCATTGCAGTGAAATTAGAACACCGTACGTACTGGAGTAAAATAGGATTATTTCCTATCACCACTATTAATTGTTATGTATAATTAGACTCGTTAATGCACGTTCTCGTGATATTACCTGAGTACTTCGATTTTGTCGATGATATTGGTTTGCTGACATATGCGAGAGTTTACATGCAAAATAAAGTAGAAAAATTTTGCAAAACACACATGTCTTAAGATTAGTAAATCTTAAAATAAGCTGGCCGAAAACTAAATTGATACATTTGGGACACAGGGCAGGTGCTAATCCATTTTCAATCGATGACAGTATAATTAAGGAGGTAGATGAATGTAGCTTCCTCGGTAGCATGGTAGAAACTGATGATTGTGTGGAAAAAAATATACAAAGCTCTGAGTTGCACATTTAATATGTTAAATAATATCAGTATTTAATATGTTAAATAATATCTGTAGGTTGTCCAAACTTACTCGAAATACAAAAATTTCGAAATTTTTTTTAATTAAATGTCGAAAGAGTCTTATTGATGATGATAGTGATCTTATACCAAAATTTGACTTTTTAGTCACGACCTTAATTACAATCCACTATTATTACTGATTGCGTATGTATGTATGTAGCATGATTGGATGCTATTCAGAGGAAACATTTCGATTATTTCACATCATACGCGCAGTAATTAATAAAATTCACTGTTTGAATGTGCATCACTTTGAGTGACATACCATGAAAATGATGTTGCTAATGATTCACATATTAGAAACTAATTAGAATAGTAGTAAATTTTACACATTCTTAATTGTAACACGTTACCATAAATTACTTTTCAAATATAAATAAAAAAATACTATAAAACAATTGCATAATAAAAAAAAAATGTATTAAAGTTACAGTTAGAAATTAAGTTAATCATAAGTGTAACGTTTGTTTTGACACTTATTTAGCAACAATAAACACAGATTTATGAGTTTTAATAAGTTACGTAAATATATTGAACCATTCTAATAAATATAAAATTGGATAACTCTAAATTAAAGTCTTATATAATTTTCAGATTCGTATCAGATTCAACTGTATTATAGACGTACTTTCTGTATAGATGATTTATATAAGTTTTGTTTTATTACATGACTTTATATTTATATATCCACAATTTTGGACAGTTCAATTGACAAATTAACATAAACCTCGCAACCGAATCAGAATTTTACTTGTTAAATAATAATTGGGTTTCTTCCTTCCTAATTGATCGAAATTATTAAGGTTGTTCTTGATGGAATTAGGTTAGATTATCGTGTGTAATCGTCGTATGATGATATCTTATAATTGACGAATGCATACAATTTGTTTATGAATTTTTCATATATATATTGTATATTACACACTACATCTACAAGATTTTTTTTATGAACAGACTTCCATTAATTATATTCACAGGAAATTTAAAAAGAACATAAATATTCACGTTGCGGATTGTAAGAAAAAATTTAGAAATCGTAACAACAGTATGATTTGTAAATTTAAATGAGATTTTAAACAACACTTTTCCAGGAGCGCAATTATATGAACCAATCTTACACTATAATAACTATGAGATATTAATAAATCTGTATTTACATTATTTAAATCACTTAAATGTTAGCTTAATTTGTTCATCTGAATATTCCATGACGACGAAGTTGTAAATTTACTATTTCAGTAATTTGAACTACTTGAGAAAAAAAAAACTAGTTACCTATTCCAGAAAATTTACAAGAGTGTCTAATTAATTTATCACAAAATGTATATTCAAATTATTTAGTGCATCTTGTGTTGAGAAAATACAAATAAAATATTATATATTACACAATATCAGAAAAAACAAAATTGTAGGCAATATAATAACGACTTCATAGCGTAAGTAAATTGTAACATTAAAATTCAATAAGTTATTTTAAAGTTTTACAAATTCTAATTTTCCGTCAACAAATTTGACTTATTTATTATTTGTTAAATGAATTTTGAGCAATGTAAAATTATTCAATGTATATTTTGATGCTATATTTACTTCTTAAGATACGGCTATAACAGAAAATATATTTTATACATCATATAACCTGTGTCCATATCTTATTTCAAGATAACAACATTGACTTATAAATCAAACCATAAAAATATATTTTCAATCCGTATTTTTTATTATGATATTTTCTTATGTTTAATATTTTTCGGTTAAAAATTAAAAGCCTTAACAGAAAAATTCTTAAAATTGGGAAAGTATGACCATGAAATAATTGTATGAATTTGTGTGCTATAACAGTGTATCGATCTACTAATTGAAAAACATATAGGAATTGTCATAAACTATGATGAATAGATATATATATGTACATGCTTATATTTTTTATTAAATTTACCTTCCATTTTTAACGTTAATTGCCTCAGCAGGTTCCACTTCATGTTTCAAATCAATTTGTTCTGATGAAATATAATTTTGTAAACCATTGTCATCAATATTAATATCGTCATTTCTTACATTTGGTTTCATTTGATCTTCTGCTTCTTCCTGTTGTTCAACGTATTCTTCATCTAAAAATTCAATGATTTCATAGGCATTGTCAATTTGTGATTGCTGCTGCTGCTGTTGTTGATGCTGTAGTTTCGGTTGTTGTTGTTGTTGTTCATCATCGTCATAATGTAATTTTAAATTATTACTTTCCAATTGGTTTTCATCGTAAACTATAACACCCACAGTTGATGTTGTTGCCATACCTATTCCTTCAATATCATCAGATGGCAATGGTAGTAATAATTCTTGTAAACGTAAATTGGTTTCAATGCAATATCCATAAAATTTATGCCAATTTAAAATTTGGTTTGTACAATTTTCACATATTTTAATAGGCAAAATATCATTTTCGTTTATCTAAAACCAAATAAAAACCAAAAATGTAAAATAGTTAAAAATTTTTTTTTTTGTTTACAAATATAAAATACCTTAAATGGTAAATAAATATCAATTTTTTCTCGTAAATTGTTTCCATTATTTTCAAATATTGAACTTAAAATTGATTTTGTTTGCCCACACAGTCGACATAAATTTTGAATATCCATTTCAATGAAACTTCCTCCATCAAAACCACTTTCAAGATGTGTTCCAATATCTATTTCTTCTTCAACTATAGTCTGCATATTAATTTATTATTATAATTATTATTTAATAAAATTAATTTGTTTTTATATATTTTATTAATAAATATTTAATTTGAAGAATTAAAAGATGGTCGGAACATTAAGGGTGTGAGAAAAAAAAAAATAACTGTGTTGTAAACAAAAGCAGCAGCGCTAGCGCAGCACCATTTGCAAGCCAGCAAACAGGCAGATGTTAATTTTTTTCTATATTTGTATATATAAGAATACTTTTGTGAATTAATTCATTTCAAATTAAATTTCCACTTTGTTATATTTATTATTAATATTATTATTAATATTATTATTAATTTATCGTAATAAACTTTAATGTTATATTTTATACACGTTTTTTATTTTTATTTAGGTAGATTTTCTTCAAATAAAAATATGATAATTGAAAACAAAAAAATATCTTTTTTTTCATTGATTGAAAAAGTGAAGTCTGAACTCTGAGAAAGACCAAAACAAAAAAAAAACTATACGCATGCTTGCTATCTGATACATACGTTGAAATATGCGTTAGACGCACATCGCAAAAAAATTAATGCATGCAATGCACTAGACGAAATCTGTAATATCGACGTAAAATTTTTTCGATATTTACTAGCTGTCAATAAAGTACACATATTCTGCTTAATTGCGATTGTAAATTAATCTATTAATTTTGTTGATAGCATAAGTCGTAAATAATTGATAATCATTTAATTATACATTCTTTTTATACTGCACCAAATGCAAGTGCATTTTTTTATCTTTTGCCATTTGAGTAGAACATTTTTTTTAAAGTAAAAATAACATCGAATGATACGTGACTTTTATAACCACGTTGTTTTGAGTTTTGACGTTTTAACTGATTCGATAGAAGACAGCAAGTAAAAAAAACAAGTGTTGGTATTTTTTTTGATAAATATTGAAAAATTGAATTTTATATAAAAATAATTATAATATTTTAGTGTTTAATGTTTTAATATCTTCAGAAAAAAATGAATTCAAATATATATAAAATTAATGGAGTATCAAATTTTGTAAATTTTGAAACACTACATAAACCACAGTTAATTGCATCTGGAGTTCCAGAACAGTTTTGGAAAACTTTAAGTATTAAATTATATAATAATATTTATGATGCTGGAGATGCATTTTCGATATTGTTAATCGATTATGATGATGATGATGAAGACGGTGAAGAAAGCAATAGTAAACGTAAAGAAAATGATCCAATTTGGACAGTATCGATAACAAAACCAGGCGGTATAAAAGCTAGAAATCCCGCAGAAATATATTTAATTGATCATGCTTGGACATATCGTTTAGATGTTGCACGGGAACGTTTACGACGAGTACCAGGCTTATTAAATCGTATGTCAAATCTAATGGGATTGGCTAATGATGATGGTGACAGTCAAATTAATATTGAAAGTGATAGTGAAGAAAATATTAGAAACAGAATAGATAAAGTTTTAAAAGATAGTTGGAAATATTGTCAAATGTATACAGTTGGTGGCAATGAAAATATTCCCATTGAAAGACGTATGCCAATTTGGTATATTATGGATGAATTAGGCTGTGGTATTAATCATAGTGATAAACCAACGTTTCGTGTTTGTCCATTTTTATTTATACCAGAACATACAACATATAGTTTATTATTTCCAATAGTTGATTGCGATGAAGGTGATTTTGTTACGCGAGATTTTATTGAAGGAACGACAGACGAACGATTACGAAATGCTTTATTAATACCATGGAAATCATATGATTTTAAATCAGAAGCAATTTTACAACATGAACCAGATATGGAATATTTTTTAGCTGGACATATTGAAGAATCGTTACCATTGTCTAATCAAGAACGACCAATTATTGAAAAAAATCGTCCTTTGAAAGTTTATACAGAATATGAATTGATAAAAGAATATTTAACAAGTACATCATTTGAAATTGTTAATAATGAAAATGATGCTGATATTTTATGGTTAACACATCACTTTAAAAACTATCGTGAATTAAGTGAACAATCACCAAATAAATTTATTAATCAATTTCCATTTGAAAATGTATTAACAATTAAAGATTTATTGAGTATAATATGTCGTCGTCTTGCACATAAACATAGTGCACCAGATACTTTAGAAACTTATCCGAATTGGTTGCCCACAACTTATAATTTAAAAACTGAATTACATTCATTTATTAGTTATTATCAACAAAGAAAAGATAAACAATTAGATAATCATTGGATTATAAAACCATGGAATTTAGCTCGTGCTTTAGATATTTCTATAACTGATAATTTATCACAAATTATGAGACTTCAACCAACTGGGCCAAAAATTGCACAAAAATATATTGAAAAACCGGTGCTATTTAATCGATCGGCTGTTAAATTAGTTAAATTTGATGTACGTTATGTTATTATGCTGAAAAGTGTTAACGATCCTTTAGACATTTATATATATAAGAATTTTTTTTTACGTTTTGCTAACAAACCATTTAAATTAAATAATTTTGATGATTATCAACAGCATTTTACTGTTATGAATTATTATGAAAATGTTCCATTATGTCAGATTAAATGTGAAGAATTTTTAGAATTATGGCAACAACAATATCCGCAATGGGATTGGGAAAATATTGAATCGGATATTTGTGAAATGGTTAAACAAGTATTTATGGGTGCTGTTTTTAATAAACCACCGTGTGGCATTGGTAAATCGTTACAATCACGAGCGATGTATGCAGCCGATATAATGTTGGCTTGGGAAAATGATAAAATTCAACCAAAATTACTTGAAATTAATTGGATACCAGATTGTAAACGTGCATGTCAATTTTATCCTGAATTTTTTAACGATATATTTAAATTATTATTTTTAGATGAATATGATAGTGATGTTTTTAAAAATATAAAAGTATGTAATTAAATTTTTGGTTTTTTAATTAAATTGAAATTTATTTAATTTTTGAACTTTATAATTTTACTTAGATGTGTTACAAGTTTCTCTTGGGAAGATTCTATGCTGCCTTAACTTTCTATAAAGTTTTTTTGATTGTCTTTTAGTCACCCGACATTTGTCCAGAATGCCAGATTTCAGGCAACACGACACTAAATTTAAAATCGAAAAAAAAAACACGGGTATAATACCTATTCTGTATAGTGTGACAACAACATGAGGGTTAAATTACTATAACTACAAAATATCCCAAAGTCTCATGTATAATAATTCCATACATTTACTATTTACTATTATAGCCATATTATATCTTATTTTATTATCATATAAGAAATTGATTTATGTAGTACTTGCATGCAGCATATTCATAAGGAAAACTATATAAAATATTTATTTTACTTAAAAAAATCTGTTCCACTTTATATTTATCTTATAATCTGTCCGAAAAATAACAACAGAATAGATTAAGAAACGAACATAGATTTGCACGTGTCGTTCAACAAGTGGGTCAAAAATGACTTTTTTTTTATCTCATTGATTGAAATGATATTGAGTTTGGCGGTCGTTGGCTGTTAAATGTCTGCAACTGATACAAAATCGGTCTCCTTTCATTGCCAATAATAATGAAGTTTTGGGAACAGAAAGTATAGTGTCATATGAATAAAGCGAATGGTGGTACAATGTGGTAATAATTAGGCATTAGCCACGTTGGTGCCACTTGAAACAAATCCTTTGCAATCATAATGAGCATTTTGTTTTGTTTGTTTTCATCATCAAACTGCATTTGTTTGGATTTCTTGAAATTGGTGAACGCCATTCATCACATTTACGCAATATTTTTTGGTTCATATAAAAAACATCATATTTCATCATACCAGTTAATATTTATAATATAGTAATTTTCGAAACGTTTTTTATGAAGTCTTAATGATCAATACGGAGAAATGTTTGGCCATAGCTCAGTCAATTGATGTGGAACAAACTTTGAGTTCACCTTTCGTAAACCATAATGTTTTCGATTAAAATCTTATGGATTGTTGTTTTTGGGGATTTATCAAGTTCCATTTCTATGAATCATACACTTGAAGATTTCTTGTTAACTTTCACGAAATTCCATACTTTTTGTAGATATTGTTGGATAATTGTAGTTAATAATCGGCCTGGACGTTAATAATCATCCAAATCTTATCTGTCGTCTTTGTATCGCCGAAAACTGAAGAACTTGTGTAAACAATCATCAACATATGCGATTTTATTTAACTGCTGACGCTTAGTGCGTTGGCTTGTGCGGCTATTACACGGAAAGAATTGTCATGAAGTTTTAACATATTTTGTTAAGGTCAAGATCAGAATAAGGATACACATACAATGTACATACATTAATCAGCGTCCAATAGATGACATTACGAGATCCATGTATTATAAAATCACGGACAGAGGGTGTGAATATAAATTAAAACATGAACCGTAACTATAGTACATGTACAATTTTAGAGAAAATCATATAATAAATAATTGTATCTTATTATTTAGTAGAATAATAATTTTTACTTATTTTTCTGTGATCGTCGTTGTGTTCACTTCACTGAAGGAAGTTAATATAATTAAAAAAGTATTCAAAAAAATTTTAAATTATGTATTTATATACTTTTTTCCATCATATCTCGCTATTCGTATTATAAGAAAATTATATTATTTATATTTTAATTTTTTTTTTCCACATTTTTAGCTTTTATAGCTGATTCACTATAATGCTAGACACAATGGTAATATATAAATACATAAGTATATATTTTTTGCGTTAATTTGCATATTTATTTTATATAATATATATATATGATGCGATGAAAATCATTGTTTATATTTTAAATAATGTTATTATTAAATACAAAATAGACAAAATATATCTTATATGCATATCTCGCATATTATAAATTTTTATCTGTATCTATCCTGAGTAGCGTATATATATATATTCATTCATATGTATAATTGTATATATATATCATCTTTTTCTTATTATATTTATAAATACAAATAATTTTGTGTACTATAAACACTTTATATAAGCAAAAATTATACATACGCGTATACAAACATATATGAATTTATTTATGCAAAGATATTATGCTAACATAAAAACAAAAGCCATAATTAAAATAGAGGGTATAAAATACATAAATTCTATCCTATATATATATATATATTATTATTATTATTGTATATAATATGATAATATGAATATTGTATTTGTACATTGCCTATATATATATATACTGATATAGATATACACCTATTAAAATGTTTATAAGAGTTTATGAAATATATTTAATAATCAAAATTTATCATTTTAAGTATAAAATTTATCGCATCGTTAACTTTCTGTGTCAAATCATATTTTTTCCGCACAAATACATAAGGGTGACCGGGTCTATATGGCTCAATTGCAACTTCAAAAGTTGCATATAGCTGCTAAAGTACAAAATATTTTTCTAACGTATTATGGTTCTTTTTGGAAAGGATACTTTTTCATCTTAAATTAATTCTTTCATTGAGATCGTGTGATCAGAAATTGATATAGTTAATTAAATATTTAACCACGATTAGGATGCTGTCAAGTGATTAATATTGCCTCATATACGGGATTATGTGAATTTATAATACTAAAGATGTGGCTATATAAATTAACGCGCCTAATGTTGTTATTCATATTTAGTTACTATCCTCTATCCGAAGAACGACACTTCATGTGAATTTTCCATTGTTTAAAACAGTTCTGTACGAGCTCCGACATGACGCGCGCCACTTTTTCTTTGTCCATTCCTACAGTTTCAGAAATCGCACGAATATAGTTAGATCGGATCATCATGTTCAGCGTAAAAATAAGTTTTAGTAATGGTTTTTTTTTCCAAGTTTCATATGAAATTTTAAGACAATTGATTGTTCTATTAAAACACTTGTATTTTTTTCGGCAGATGGAAGGGGTGGCAACATCACGCTACACAGCTGTTGGTCTTACGCTTTTTGACGAATCCGTAGCTCTTCTGTAGAAACATTAATTTAGTTATTTTATAGCCTCATGCGTCACATAAATGAGGTGCACATTTTGTCGAGTGTGGTGGCAAGCTCGAACAAAAGTGTTTATGTGCTAAAAAATGGATTTAAGCTATCATTATCTTAAGTTGAATCTTTTTACACCCATGCCCAATTGTAGCTGGAGCTAATAGTTTAACTGGTTGTGAGTTAAAATGAGAGTCACAATGTCTCGAACTATTTTTTCATGCGGTGAAATTATAGATGTTGTTAGTTCAGCTCGATTCAACGATGGTAGTAATATAAGTAATAATGAACCAGCACTACCACAAATAAAAACCATATTATAGCACTACACCTACAGAATTAATAATTTTATATGTTATGTGATACAAATGATACCGATAATTTTTGATTTATATATAGCCCCTAACGGCATAAATTAAAATAACTAGACCTCTGGTTTATATGGGCCCGGTCACCCCTATGCATATACATTATATATGGTATATTTAGATACTGACTACTGAGAAAAACCACGATACAAAATGCTTTTTTTCCATAGTATTGTCATTATTATTTTCTTGTATATGCGGGCGGTACATGGTATTGTTGTTTTGTGTGTGCAAAGTGTTTTAGTTGATTAAAAAATTACTATTTTCTTAACACGATAAAAAGTATTATATAAAATTCGGTATATATGCGATAATGTTGATGATAAAGCAACTTTTTAAAATTTTTAATTATACACTAAAAATTCCTTTCATTTCTGTATCAATTTTTGAAAAAACAAAAGTTAAGTTTTAAGCGAATAAATGATGAATGAAGTGAACCTGCATATATGTGCTGAACAGTAGTTGTGGTGGTTATAGGGTCCGGCAAATAAATAAATAAATTTATATTTGTATCAATAGAATTCAATATTTTTAGATTATTATTTAATACAAGTAGATTTGATTTAATTTGATCAAAAATTTGGAAAAATTATTAATAATTGGAATATACAATAGAAAAATTATTTACCTGATCATAGTCCAAGTTTCAGCACAACATTGTTTCCATTTTCTTTTTTTATTGTTTTTATTACTTGATTTCTTCAACATTTTGTGCTGTACATCAATTGAAAGTTGATGCTTTTCTGACCAATATCGTCATAAATGTGTATATGATTCTGCAATAAAAAGAAATCACATATTAAATATTGATTATAATAATTATACCATATATTTTTTCTATCTTTTCTTATACAGATTTATTACAAAATCCACCAGCAGTAAGTCCCTATCAAGAAATTCAGAAAACCATTAATTAATGAGACATTCACTAACAATATAAGTACTGACAAAAAAGAATAAATAATTAAATATCAGATATCAACAGATTAATGAATAGTGAATTACTTAATATTAATCTGTGATTTAAAATCGATTTTAAAGTAAGAGCAATTTTCATTTCTTATAAGTAACCTCTAAATATCAAAATGTATATGGGTAAATAAATTTTGCTTTAAAAGGTACTTTATATCTACATATGTATTAAATGAGATAAAATCATTTTAGTTTTTATTATTATCTAAAAATTAACATCTCTTAATTTTATTGTATATATTTTATTTTAACTGCTTTTTACCATACCATAACCACCATCAGCAGAATTGTTGGCATGTAGAAAATATGAATACTCGTATACATAAAAATTTACCCAAAATAGATATTATAAATGTATTATAAAATTACGAAATGATTATTTTTATATCTACATCTAATCTATCTATATGTTGCTACCGCTGGTGTTGCTACTTCAACGTTTGACTATTTAGCGCATATAAATTATAAATGTTCAACGTCAAAATGTAACGTAAATATAAAAAATCGATTTAAAATATTGTTGTGAAAGATAATAGATCTAAATTTGTTTGTTATATTTGACTATTATTCAAAATATTATATTTTATTTATAATAATAATGATAATGATAATAATAATAATAATAATAATAAAAATAAGATACGTTAAAATATAAAATACATTTATCTTTTCTATTATTCTTCATCATGGTATGTCGCTCAAACTCATCCATATATATACGTATTTGTTTCTACATTATATATTATTATATTAGAACATTAGACTATACACAGTGTAATCATAAACAAAACGTACACAGACAAAAACTTCTTTGATGGGAATAGGATGTTGTGATGGTCATATTTAAAAATATATATTTATCATAAAAAAGCTACTATAAATATTGATTGATTATTAAAAATGAGGAAAGGTTAGCATATCACTTACACCACAGAAGTTTCATTGTGGTCGCCCAAGTTCGATTGAGTAACTGTACGAGTTACAACTATGCACCTCGAACGGACAGCCATCTAACATTGCAGTCAAGTTTGGTAAATTACTCAGTATGTGTATAACAATTAAACAATTGGGTCTTCCAATATGTCTCAATAGATTTTATATTAAATCAATTATTTTTATGGGTAAGAATCTCTCATATTGTTGTGTGTGGAAACATTATTAAAATCTGAATAGCGTCCAGTAAATTACAAAGATTTTCTGATTTCATAAACGGAGAAAAGTGCCCAATATATGGATGACACATTGTGAATTATAACAAAACTTATAATCATCTGTCTGGTGAAGTCACAATGAAGAGTGGTGATCAATGAGAATAATGATGATTTTGCGTGGAAATTATTTTCTATTATTTTGTTGTCTTGTGTCTCTACATATATATATTGTAAGAACAATGTTTGTTAGAAAATAATATTCATCTACGTATATATATATTTCGTTTATGGTATAATATTATTTTGGCAAATGAGGGATATTTTATATTTTTATATACAATATAAGGATTTGTTATTGTATGTAAATATATTCGAACAAAATTGAAATGGCTGGAAAATAATTTATCATTTTAATTAGACTGCTTAGCTGCCACAGAAAAGGCATTATGTATATAATAATATATACACAATATACGCGTACGTAGTATACATATATATAAAATAAGCTTTTCGGAAATGTTTAAAAGTTTTTAAAGTAAAATATATAACTACTAATTATTATACATATTAATATCTATATAATATATGGTATATTATTTGTATATGATGACATCAGGCACTTCTCTATACATATACGACTTTTATATATACGATAAACAATAATATTATCTTTTCCATAGCATACACAACACAGTCAATAATCAATCGTATAAACGTATTTTTCATACACATTAATTATTATACACCATCTGTCTAAAAAATAACCGAGATTACATTCTAACATGCCTTACGCACCATGGAGAGCAAACGATGAATATTGGGCGACTCGTAGCATCCATACTATAAAACAAACGTCGAGTAACGTCAACATTTGTTTCGTAATGGTGATGATCACAACTTATTACACGAGGCTCCAAGTCAAGTTGGTCAACTTGTGATAACAATTTTTTAATTAAAATGAGCACGAAGATTAAAACGGCATAAACAAAATGTCATCAAATATAGATTTGCTATAATAAGGGAACTAAGGGAAATACCCTTTGTCAATTATGGTGAAACTAATCATCATTATTATATAAAAAATTGGTAGGTTTCGCCATATATTTCACGATTATATTACGGACACGATGATGTATTGTACATTATAGAAATTATTATTAGCTCAAATAAATAAATAAATAAATAATTTGTAATAAATATATTAATGTATGCAAATATAAGAAAAAAAAAATTGTTCACACACGCACACATATTTCGTAAGTGTTCAATAATATTCAATATTTAATATCATTATTTTTCATATTATTATATTATTAAATACCATAATAATTTTTACATTTTTATTGTATCCCATTTATAATTTAATATTGATTATTGAATCCGCATCATATAATACTTAAATAAATTGTAACATAAATTGTACAGAACATAATAATATCTTTTGAGAAATGTGTTTTATATATGTACTTGTATACCAGTCGCAACATATCATTTTGTTGTTAAAGTTTATGTATACCATCCATTCTCATAATATGGTATATATACTACGAATATTCTACATTGTATACATTAGTCTTAAACAGGATAACCATTATTTTTAGACTAACATATTATATATACAGTATAAATATGAATGTTATATGTAATACATGTGGATACGTATATAGGGTAATTCCGTTATGGGGTGATTCACTGATTCCAGTCCATCTATTATCAGCAGCCAATGGTGCAACAGTGAAAACATTAATTACAAACGAAATTTGTAAATAACAGCAATTGAAGTGAAGATGATAGTTTGTTTATATTAAAGCTTAGCCATATCCTTAGCGCATATTTGGTCCCGTCAAAGAACAGGCGTTGGTTGGAGGCGAAGATACAATTTTGAATTAGACAAGTTGTACGGTCAACCAAATATTGTCAAAACAATCAAAATCAATAGATTGAGATGGTTTGGATACGTAGTACGCATGGAGGATGAGCGTGTGCCGAAAAAACTGTTGAATGGTAATCCAGAAGGTAGAAGGAGAACCGGAACACCTAAGGCGAGATGACTAGATGCAGTAACCTGTGATATAAAGATCCTTGAAATTCGGGATTGGAAGACATTGACTGTACGGATAGGTCAGATTGGAAAAGCGTGTTGGAGAAGGCTAAAACAGCACCCGGGTTGTAACGCCATGGAGTAAGAGTAAGAGTAAGTAAGTATATCCTTAATCGCAGACTATAGATCCAAAGCGCATATACTATATGCCTTTCTCTTTTCGTTCTACTGATGATGAAAACAATTTATGGATATATCAACGTCTAAACGTTTATATCAAATGATAATTTAAGTAGCGGGTGGTCGTATTTAGAAAATTTTTAAAAATTGCAAAATCATCTGCATATTGACTTGAATGTGTATGAACGGATGAAATTTTTTTTCACGCATAGTTTTAAAAATTAATTGATGTAAAACATGCGATAAATCCGATTTTAACATATTACAATCATTAGCTGCTGCTTATTTCGAAAGACCAATTCCTGTTATACAATATTTTACTACTACTTTACATATACTTCATCAATGATCTTGCATACCAAACCGGATCACCCTTTAATACGTATTTTATAAATGTAATAAGGATATATCTATCTATACATTTATATATATATACACGAACTAGTAGTATATTATATATTATTATTATTATTATTATTATTATTATAAATATAAATGATAAAGTAGACAGTAAATTTTTGGTTGATATACATTTACTGGAGAGTAATAATGGTAAAATATATATTTTATATATTATACATTGACTGAACAACCAATAAAGGACATTTTTAAATAAAATTTATGTCCATTCGTATGATAATAAATATATTATAATATTATATATAAATATATATTGTATTATGCTGTAGTATGTAATATATGATAATATACATATGTATGTTATATCTTTTCACACAGAGATTTAAAATAATGCAAATTTTATTATCTATATGATACATACGTATCGTATCGTATTCATATGCATACCATCATATAATATATATGAAATGAATGAATGAATGAAGAATTTTATGAAGGATTTTCTTTATTAAATCCATAAACTTTTGAAATAGGTTTATAATTTTAAATACGAGTATAATACAATATATATATATATATCTTTTTTATATATTAAATTAAGGTATCTATGAAACATTTTAATAATAATAATAATGTGTGTGTGTGTGTATTTTGTTTGCATACAATAAATATGTATTATATGAAATTTAATTAAATGTGAATTTATGTACTCGTTGTATAGAATGTAATTACTACCTATTTTATGATTTTCTCTTTATATATGTCTGTGTGTATATGGTACGAGGGTGGATCGCTAAGAAAAGTTAAAAATCTATGAGATAACACTGTGTGATCACCGCCGCAAATATAAAACAATATTATTTTTCTAATCGGTCATTCTTTAAAAGCTTTGCATATACAAAATTGTAGATAGTTTTGTTTTGGCAAATAACTTTTGGTTTTATTTGTTACAGAATAGAAAAATGAGAATTTAGAAACATCGTCCTAAAGCGGTGACAACACCAGAAATAATGATCTCAAAAGAATGTGTGTACACAACATTTTAAGCACACACATTTGCATATTAAAAAGTTATCAGTAAGATGGATTGTTTGGATCTGTTCACATGTAATCCGAAAGAATTTTTATGTCTGTTGATGTGTCACTAAATACATTAATATTAAATATTTGCATTTAACAAAGATAAAAGTACTTTTTTATTCTCGATAATGAACCAGAGCTTAAAAAATCTCAGCAATAATTCAATGGTTAAATAACAAAATTACGTTGATTCTTCATTCGCACCGATTTTTTTCTTTTTCCAAAAGTGAGAAAGTATATCACCAGCTGGTAAGAGATTTTCATCCAAAATTACCAAAGCAACAAATACATATTTTACATACACCTAAACAAACCCCAATTATTCCGAATACATTGTTGAAAGATTTTGATATCATTGTAAGAAGTGAATGGAGCCAGGTGGAGATTATGTTGAAAAATAGTATTTTCACCATTCTTATCAAGCCGCCCACGTACATACATTAATTAGTTATAAAAAAAAAACCAAAATTGCTTATTTGTATTCATATTATATTATAAAATTCATATATACCATAAAAGGATATAATAAAGATAATTTATGGTTATAAAAGTTATGCCATATACCATATATTATATTACTTCTGTAAGGATTGACTTTTAAATGTAATGTACATATATTTTGATGTGTAAATTAATTAATATTTTAAATATAACATCAAAAATCTAAGGATTTATATGCATTCACATAAATTTTCTATCTATCTTCATAGTAATAAAACAATTTTCATTGACATTTATACATTTTTTTGGATGTAACTTTTCTATATACAATATATAGTAATAATACGTGTGCATATACAGCTTCTGTCCGAAAAATAACCGGCATAACTTTTTAATATATGTGCGCCGGCACTGGTAATGTGCATTGATGATTGATTTATATACTATGTGTACCGACATTTACACATTGTAAAAGTTTCATGCAATTTCCTTTAGTGCGTCAACCAAAATAAAACGCATTGTGAATAGTTTTTGTGCGTCGGCCCGGAAAAAAATTATAAAGAACGAGGAATTGCAATACACATGCAACGGTTGAATTGTTTCAAATGGTGATAATTGTTTAATGTTTATATATCCAAAACTCAAGTTTTTGAGTGACATCGATGATTCAAATGATGTGTGGCTGATGACGAAAATCAAGTCCGACCATCAACAATAATTACCGCAGAAAACATTAAAAAAAAAACTAATCCGTATTTGTTGTATTCGTCCTGAATAACGATATATTCTAACAGTACGAAAATTATCACTGATTTTTTTATTTTGAATTTATTTGCTTCACAACAATGAACTTATTCATCCGATTTAGCTCCATATGCGAACATTTTCTATTCCCCGTATGCTATTATTGAACGGTTGTAGCAAATCGATGTTATTCAATCGAGGAAGAATATTTCGAATGAATAAAATTATTTTTATAAAATAATGAATAAATTGTTTGCGGTTTTTGTTATTAATCCATTCGGTTATTTTTCGGTCAAATGTTGTGCAACAAAATACATAAATGTATCGTTGAAATTAAATCAGCTGCAATGGATAGATCAATTACATATAAATTTAATCGAAATAATTACATACTCGGGAACAGAATATAATACAGAATATAAAATGTAGTATAATGCCGCACAAAAGTGTATTTGTACATTAACTGCTGCTATTACCTAATTCTGAATTATATTTATTTTCAATATAAATTCCCTTGTCTCAATTTAAAATTCTGTTTCATTTATAATATAAACCGGTGTTGGTTATAGTGAAAAATTGTTTAATTGTAAAATATAAAGTTTAAATGTAAATTAAATTTGTTAATTGAAAATCTTCATTAAATATTAGTTTTTTCTTTTTTTATAATAATACATATGGATGGAAAACTGTCTTGTTGGTTTTATTTCTTACTCTTAATGTTAAATAAAATTGAAAAGAATTTTGTATGTTCAGTACTAAATATAAATAATATATTGTATATTTATATTCCCAACAGAATAAAAATTCTATGGAATGATAAAATTTATATTATTCTTGTAATTGACGTGTACAAGTATGACAAATTTATTTTGGAAATGGCTGGAAATAATATTTTATATTGAATATACCATAATACTACGTCTTGACGAGGAAGCACTATTCAGAGTTTATTTGCCATCGAACGGAAGATTGTGAATAACACATCACAACCAAGTGATTTAATTTTTAATTTAATTGTTCCAGTACTTATTTCGTAACATATGGTCTGCAACGTTGTCATGCAACAACACCATTATACCCCTGTCTACTGATGCATTCCAGTCGTTTAGTCATTAGCGCACGGTTTAATTCAATCAATTTTTGTCGGTCTCAATCACTACATCTTTTTGATAATACGATAAGAATAACCAAAATCAGCTCTAATAATTTTTATCCGGTTTTTAAAGAAAAGCACATTACAACATAATAAACGAACAATATTTCGGTCTGGGTGGAGGAGAGGTTATGGATTGAAATACGTAAATGATTGTATTCAATCCAATATATCCACGTCTAACATTCAATTAATACATATGAAAATAAATGCTATATATAACAACGTTTTGGGTTAAATTTTCATATCGAAAATATTATTGTTGGAAATATTATATTCAATGGAATATTTTTGTCACCGTCAGTTGGTACTAATATATACAATATTCACTGTATATATAATATATGCAATGAGTAATTCAATTGAGATTGCGAGATTAATTAAAAAAAAAAAAAAAAAAATAAACAGACAATTTTAAAATAATAAAACAAATTTTTCATCTACATAAAATTTAAAACGGAGCACTAAAAGAATTCAAATAAAATATTAATTTTTGTTATTCCAAAATTTACATTATATTTATATATTTTTTTTAGATATCAATTTCAAACATAATATTCAAAAGAAAACATTTTCAAATAAAAAGGCAAATATATTTTCGAAGAAAATTTTCTTGTTGATAAAGGTTAACATTTTAGACAACTTTATATTATTTATTTTTATCCTTTCGATATGACATCATAAATTTATGAATTTCTATCTAAACATAAACTATGGTTATGTATTGTATAGAAGTAATATATTATAGGACCTTAACTTAGTTTCATTTGCCGATGACGAAATATATAGGCAATTGCATAAATTTTTTAGTTTCAGTTGTGAAATACAATCTTTCTTGTTTTTGCACAAATTTCATTTTAGAAATGGTGTAACACAGAAGTTCATTGCGATTGCTTGAAATTGTTATAGTTATTTTGATGTCAAAGACAAAATACATTCTGCCGCCACTAAAAAGTTAAACGACAACAAAACGGCAAGCATTATTAAACGAAAATTCAGCTCGAATGCTGAAAGAATTTTCGGAGATAGGTTAGAAGTTAGTGAAACAGCTGTTTGTCGGTCAAGAAATTATCAAAATTCTTAGATTCCTGGCATCTACTGTGGTGATCTTACCTATATGCGGGTATCATTTTCCATATTATTTTTGTAAAAATTGTTCATATAATTTCTTAATAGAAACCTGTCAATATTTTTTTCATATATAAATTGCATATCAGATTATATAAATTGAATAAGACAGACCTCGAGTTATACACAGAATATCGAGTTATGCATAATACTACTGAAAATGATGGAGGAGGGAAAAAAAATGTGCGAATTAAAAACGAATATTGAGCTATACAAATCCATTGTATTATAAATAAATTACTGTTGACGATCAATTTTCAAAACACATCTAAATTGGAATGCAGTTAATAGTTTTATTGTGCTACATATATGAAATTTAAATATAATCGAATTCCAAAACCATCGTCTAATAATTCCTGTTTAATTGTATTTTCCGGAACACCATCATAAATAAAAATCAAATTCTGATTTCATTTGTCCATAATTTGTTTGCCAATTCGATAGATAGATTGGTTTTCTGTGCGGGGTGTTTGTATTTATTCTACTAAAAATAGGCGCAGTTGATAAAGTGGAAAGGCTAATTTTTTGGAATGTAGGGTGCACGTTTTTCGGTTGAAATAGTTTTAAAAATTATAAAATATAGACGAATTGTAGAACTTTGGTAGTCCAATGAAAACACTAAATATTAATATTTATCTTTGACATTCTATATAGTTAGTTTCTATATAGTACAAGAGGTTGAAATTTTCTGCAAAAAAAATTGCATTTGCGACAGATCTTGTATGAAAGCTATACGAGCCTGATATTAACACCATCATTTGTTCCGATCGATGATGCAGTACGGGCTGGATGACATATATTTCTGAAATGTTGCATAAAAGTACCGATATAGTGTCGAATCCAGAAATTTTATGGACATCGTATCATCACAATCGTACGACGAAAATTGTAACAAATGAATGAAATTATTAAAATAACTTTTATCAATTTTTCAAATAAATGGTCTTTATTTTTTTTTAGCACAAAACGGAAGCGAAAATTAAGTTAAGGTTCTAATAAATACTATATTTATAATATACTATATTAAATATACGTAGATATATAGAGTGTATAAAAGATATATATTGTATATATATATACAGACTATGTAATAGATAGAACTAGAAGTATATTGTTTAAGTTGGGAAAAAAGCGTCAATACCAAATATTTGACAAGGGTATACGCAGCAGAGAAGATATAAATGGTTCTTCTTGTGTGGCATTGAGGGAAATAAAAATTATTGTTCATTGAGAAAAGGAAAAAAAAAAGAAGAAGTTAGACGAAATACACATTTTTTTTTCTTATATAGCATTTATAAATAATATAGTGAATAGTGTAGGGGATCGAGAAATAAATAGAGTTAGGTTTTCATATTACAATATAAATATATGTCATATACTCGCGTTCATATTATAGTGTTTCAAAATGACATTTTGGAACATTTTTATATTTGTGTTTTGGGTGTATCATATATTGTACTATGTGTATCAATAATATTATCTGTATTATTATATACACAACACGCAAGTTTATCCTATAAATAAAATAAAAAAATATGTGGATTATATTTGATTTGTAATATCTCTTTTCTATAATAATATTTATTATTAGAAAAATATGTCTTTTCTTTTCGATACATAACCATATATTCGTCCGTATTTTGTGTAGACTACAAATATAAATAAAATGTATATTACTTTATATTATTTTTTATTTTTCATTTCCTTTTATTAACTTGATAAAAATTTTCATATTTATTTATTTATTTCTATATAAAATAGACACACACACACATACACATTCATGTACCACATCACGTGATTATATGTACATTGTAACATAAAAAAAAAAAAAAAAAAAAAAAAAAACACGTATACAACACCGTACACGATATCCTACTAAATTTATCCGATCATATAATCCATATTATACGTGATGGATTAACATCAATAATATGATATGATTTATAATGTGTCTTTTATTACCTTTTTCTATACGAATATACTTAAAATATGTAAATGGTATAAAAAGTTTCAGCCGATTTTGTCGATCTTTATAGACAGAACCGAACGATCACTGCAAAGTAAACATTCAAAGAACAAATCTAAGAAATCTGCATTGGTTAGCTTAAATTCTTATGGTATTGCATATATGAAATGATAATCAAACCTGATGTAAATATATACACTAGCAACAGATTTAACAAGAGTATAATAAATTAACATAATACAATGTATGGACCACGCCTTTGACGAACTATAAAATCAATAATCAATACACCACAGATCACTCACACCATACTAATTTGATAAATTTTTGCACTGAGAAGTTTTAATGCATTATTTTCTATTATAAATCAGAAGTTTACTTTAAAATAGACCTATGAAAATTACTTGTTAAAATGTATCGTTCAAAATCTGCAGAAATTTTTCAGTGACGATGATTGCATCATCGAAAAATGTTAAATTTTAATAGATTTCGATGAGAATAATAATAGAAAATGTGTAAAATTTGTCCGAAACTTTTTAGACCATCCAATATAATAACTGCCGTTGCTGCTGCTGCTGCTGCTTTCTCTCCACATATATATATATATATAGAAAATTTATGTTTTTCCAATATAATTTTGTGTTAACACACCCCACGCCCACCGTATTTTTATGATTAAATTCAACACAATGCAAATTTCACTTAAATTTATTTTATAAAATCTTAAAAAAAACTTCTTTGCTTTTATTATATTTAAAACATAATTCTAAAAAAAAAAAAAAATTAGGTTAATTACTAGTCTCAGTTGTATAAATGCCATTAAATCGTATACAGTACAAATACATTACTTTTGTTTCCATTAGTTCAAATGTTCAGTTTGGTATCCGTTTGCATATTAATGTTTTTGGATTTTTAATAATGAACAAAGTTAATAATGCAATAGCATTGACCAGACGATCATTTTATAAAGCAAATTTATAGGCAACAAGAATGAATTAAATAATTGCTTTTATTATACTTAAACTTTATGGTTATAATAATTTAATCACTTCACCTCTACTGCACGATATCCTTTTTTATCATATTTATAGAAAATTTCAAAAACAACCCTCACCCCTCCCTCGCTTCTCTGTTATCCATGTATTATATCTCTTTATAAAATCATCAAATTTAATTAGTAAATAATATACAATAAAATAATAAATCGTTTTTGTACTTAATATAGAAAAAGTCAAAATACAAGAAATTTCCCTCGATTTATAATAAGAAGGACTTTTGTTCTTAATACAAGTGTTATATTGTACAAATTCAAATAAACTGCTATATAATAAATTTTTATTATATAGGGGTGACCAGAAGGCAGCGTCAGAAATTACTGCTTAATGAAAACACGGATAACAGCTCTTGTTCATATATGAAAATGTCATTTGTGTACTAAATTTCATTGGGATCGATAATGGACATCACAAATTACAGCAATTGCCATGCTAAAATTACACTAATTACCTTATGAATTGCTTTCACATACATTCCGTACATCCTGATTTGCCACTCAGTACCTGTTTCCGAACATATATCTATATATTATCTATTAATTACCATTAGTTTGTTTATCTTTTGAAAGTGTTTGACACTATATTTAAAGATTTACAATGTCTTCACATACAACGCTATATGCGGACGGTTCACTCATAAGAATAAGCATATGTCGGAGCATTAATTGCCCATAGACCAATTGATGAATTGTACAGAATAATCAACTTGACTATTAGTTTGATGCACTATTATGAACGTTTGCGGTTTTGTTATATGTTTTAGCAAAACAAATTCATATGTTCCCCAATGGCTGGAGGACAATTATAGTGAAACCAAAATTGATCTACTACCCGTCGTTCATCCCTATACATACCAATATACTAATAATTATATTTTTTATTTATGCGTATACTATATAGTCCTATTTAATATATTTATAAACAGTTAAACAAATATATTAGAATTAGAATTTATAAAAAAATAAAAAAAATAGAAATTACTTATTTATAACATTTTCATTTCATTTAAACTTTGCCATTAATTTAATCGGTATAATTGTTTTGATATAACAACGCACAAATTATCGCACATACACTGAAGAATTATATATTTGAAAATAATTGAAGTGAAAAGATGAGATAAACATTTAATTTTGTTCAATAATGAAATGCTATATTATTTCTATATTTATATAATAATAATATAATAATATACAAATATAAAATATATACTCATTATTACATATTACCATCCATGTATAGGAGCGGGTGGGTGTATGCATATGAAACAATATATGCAAAAGAATCGTTCAAAATAATTGTTAGCAAAAACCATTTTTGTTGCATCTTTCTCTGGCAATTTGTGGAAGTCGTGCCAAAAAAAAAAAACAGTAACTTGATTAAGACCCAATTTTCCAGTTCTTCAGATGTTTTCAGGTGCGACTCTTTAAGTGCGTGTCTCTACGATGGAGTGGTATCCGTATAAGCGGTTTTGATTTGTGTTATACGGTGTGTTGTCATGGACCAAAATTACCTTGTCTTGTGGCTCATTCTGGTTGTTTTTCGATCACACTATGCAATCGAAATTAATAATTTTTTACCTCGGTATTGAACTGTATCAAGAGTTTCACTAGGTTTTAATAGCTCAGCTTATATAGCTTTCTAATCGCACCGCAAACACATAACAGTCTCTTCTTTCCAAAGAGTCGATTTTGTTTTGCACACTATGTTGCTAATGTAATTTTTTGCGTTTTGAAGTCTAAAAAAATAAATTCACTTTTCATCACCATGTAACAATGCAATGCAAAAAAGACTTGTAAGAACAAGCAAAATTTAACTGGACGATTTTCGGTTTTCCATTTATCTTCAATTTATTTTCCACGCTTTTGGATCACCATTCACAGTATTTGCCATTTGTTTTTGAGTTTCTTCAACCAACCAAAAGCAGTGCAATTAGGTGTCTTCAAACTTTTTCAGTACGGTCTTTCATATTTTTTATTTTCCACATAAAAATCTCTTAGTTTTTGAATCATTGAAATCACTCATAACATTGTCCTTTCAGTAGAAAGCATGTTCATCATAAGATTTAACATTTGAATTTGCTGAGCAGCAGATGCATTTTTCTTTAGAAAAAAAAAAAAAAAACACAAACCCACAAATCACAATTTTCTGGTGCAAAATTTTCCAATTTTTGATAAAATGAAAAACTATATATAAGTTGTTGCATAAAATTTTGAAATATGTTGTTCTAAATAATATTGTTGACAAATAAAAAACTACATATGAGTTTGGCTAATTCACAATAACTTTACCGGCTACAGTACAAATTACAGTTTCATATGCATAAACCTGGTAAATATATTTATAGTCAATTGTAAATGGTAGCGGTGGTGGTGGTGATGGTGATGGTGATGGTGATTGTAAATTTGCTATGTTTATATGTATAACATGAAAAACATTACATATAAATTATAAATTAATGAATTTAATGTTTGTTATACCATATAATATACATATTATTATAAAATACATATAGATATATATATATACGTTTAGCCTATAGCAATATACCATATTATCGAGTATAATATAGACTGAGCGTATTATAGAGTTAATATATATTACAATATATATATATTTATATAAATTAATACATATATCTGGTATATATGTATTTTGTGTATATGTTATTATATAAAAGGCAATTAGGTTAAATAATAAATTAAATTTATTTTATATAGTATTAAATATTTAGACACAGAGTCAAAGTATTTGTTAATTTTTGAAATACAATTTTCGAAATGTTTATAATATAATATTATAGTCAAAAATAAGAGCAACAATAACTTTTTGTTTCCATTTTTTTTGTTGTTATACTATAAAACTCTCTGGTGATAATTGCCAATTAGTAACAAAAACTCATTAAACTTTTCATTTAAGTTAATTTTCCTATATAATAATATTGTAGTACGATAATAGCAGCGTATATCATATATGCGTGTATATTATACATTTATTTTTCTATATATGAAAGTTTTGTATAAATATATAAGTATCCTCCTTGTATTATACGTATTATGGTACAATATATTGTATATATTTAAAAAAAAACCAGGCTATAGGGACTATTTATATATAATTATATAGAAATTTTCATTCTATTGTATAGTATTAGATATAAATTAAATATATATTTATATAAATATACACATACAATAATAACGATAAAATTAAAATAACATATATTTTCTAAATTAATTTTGATTTCTAACTAAATTTATGCTTTATTTTATACAATATATAATTTCTAAATATACCATACAATACATTTACGATAGTTAATTATGCAAATCCTATATGTTTATATAATTACATTGAATTAAAATTTTACAATATATATGACGTGTGGCTATATATACAATATATAACACATGGGCCGAAAAGTTTCCGAAAATTCTAAGAAAAAAAACATTTTTTTTTGCAAAATTAAACTTTATTCATCAACATACATCCCTTCGCGGACGATACACTGATTCCAACGATCTTCCAACTTTTCGATACCGATTTTTATAGTACGATTTCGTTTTTTCCTCAAAATATGCTTCTGTTTCGGCGATCACCTCTTCATTGCTCGTAAATTTCTTTCCAGTGAGGTCTGCAAACAGGAAAAAAGTGGCTGCTGGCCAGATCTGGAGAATACGGTTTATGTGGAAGCAATTCGAAGCCCAATTCATGTAATTTTGCCATCGTTTTCATGGATTTATGACACGGTTTTCATTGTTCAAAACAATATTGGAAGAATTTTTCTGTGCGCTCCTTTATGATTGGGGATCGCATTTTCTTTCCCACTTTCTTTTAATGCAGATTTAACCAATATCCTTAATAGAATAGAAAGTTATATGGTGCCAGGTCAGGCCTATAAGATGAATGGTTTAAGACGGAGTCTCCACTGCATGCAATTTCAGATTTTCATACGAAAATTTATTTTTAGCTTGTCACAAATAAAGATGCAAATTTGCAATAAATATATGTAAATTTTTAAAAATATTTAAAAATACTGAGATGTTGTGGGCTAATACAAAAAAAAAAACACACACACTGGGAAATTACAATTTGAAGGATGCAGCATCATGAATTCAGTCAAAACGGCTATTGCAGTGGAAAGTTATACTTGGCTATATGAAAATGTCTTGACAGACAATGCAGTGTGGAACCATTTTCGCAAACACTTTTTGTATATTTAAATTGTTATATAAAATTATGCATTCTTCGGTTAATTTCTACAGCAATTGCACATGAATAATAAAATAGTTAGATCGGAGATCAATATACAAATTTTCTCAATATTTTTATTCGTTTTGATAAATTTTCTCAATATTTTTATTCGTTTTGACGTGGAAGGATGTCAACTGTAACATCTTCTCAGTCATCTTGGAAATGCTTGTCGTATGTTTTTTTAATTAAACAATAAGTTTTAATAGTTGTTTTGCCCAGTTTAATATGAAATTTCACGTCAATTCGTTGCTCTATATTAAAATAGTGATCATTGTTTTTTCGGTAAAATAAAAACAACAGCTGTTTATATGCAAACGAAGGCAGCGGCCAGTTCAGCAAACTGTTCGGAGTAGAAATAATATAACATTTTAACAAATTAACGATTTTAAGGTTGTTTGAAGAAAAAAAAACTTAAACCATACTATATTTTTGCTAAGATCTTTTTGTACATTGTATTCGCTCACACAACTCCTGAGAAAAAGTATGTGAGTTGTTTGCTCCAGGCTAAGTCAACTCCCACTATAGTGTGCCACTTGATTTACATTTTTCGATAATATTTATTAAACAGTTTACCTAATATAATTTGGGAAAATATGTATAAGTAAAATTTAATTTACACTACAAGTGATCATTAAATTACTAATATGAATGATTATTCAGGTTTACGCTACACAAATGTTGGTCGTATAGGACTTTGGCACAAGCGTAGTTTTTCTGTAGATGCATAAATTTCGTCACTCCGCATATAATAAAATGAAAAATCCCACAGCTACTAACATTGAAAATAGAATAGTTTTGGTGATGGGTGATACTTTCTTGTGACGAATTCAAATTCAAAAATTCAACATTGGATTTGAATTCAGTCGCACTAGTTAAAACGTTTCTAGATCAAAACAATGAAATACTATAAAATTCTCGCCACATTATGGCCCAAAAATTCATAGTAGTCGTCCACAATTTGTCTTTAATTTCTAAATTGTTAAAATATAATATTGATTATTATCTATAGTATTCTGAATAGATTAATAAATACATGAAGTGACAAACATGTTCCCAGCAATTATTTTAAATGTTAAGTGGTTCCTTTTTTGTAATTAGTTAGTAATAAAAAAAAATGTGGGAGGGGCAGAAGAGACAAAAAAAAATAAAAGAAAATTGTGTTGTTCATAATACTTTTATGTACAAATTTTATCATTAGGTGTTATTTCTTAATGAGTATGAGAATTAAAACTCATCGTTTTTTATGGTTCCTTGTTGGAAGTATTATCCGACGGGATGTGCATTATTTAACCATTGTTCGGGCAACAATTGTAAATCCTTTGAACGACAAAATCTGAATATATGGAAGAGATTCAGTCATAAAGTAAATTTTCGGTATCTCAATGAAATGGCTCTCCAGAAAGGACTCGATAAGAATAAGTAATGAGTAATCTGATTTTTCCATACCCACGTCAAGTAAATCTCTTTTATATTTTAGTATACAATATGAAAAAAGATGAATTCAGCAAAACATTAAATTTTAATTCCCATACCCAACTATAAAATTGCCTTATAATGTAATCAAATGTAATACAAAAATGTTAGTATTATATGCTATTTTCTACATAATTATATACACTCCAATTAATGATATAACCACACACCTGACATATTATTAATTACATAAATAGAGAAATTTTCTTTAAAAGCTAATTATACAAAAGGGTTTAAAAAATGAAGTTGATTAATAGCTTTTGTTACAGTTGAGCATGATTAAGTGTACATGCGGGTACATTGTGTTTGTGCTTTGTATAATATTATAATATAAATAATACACCACCTATAGCTACTATAAATAGATGATTGAGTATATTTGTAATGAATCATTTTTAAATTTTATATATTGTTGTATATTCTTAGGAGAAACATAAAGATGTTAAATAATTATTTATGTAAAAAGTTTTTTTTTCTCTTTCCAAGTCAAAATATATTTGTTACATAATCTTTTGTATAACATCAATATCATCGCATCAGAGGAAATAATATTTTATCTTATGTATTCTCGGTTTTATCAATTATTTATAGTTATACAATTTAAAATTATTATTCATTTTATAATAATAAATGTTATATAACAATAAACAATAAATTCATTATAATATAAATTCTATATAAACTATATGAAGAATACTTTTAAAAACGTTATGTCCGAAAAATACTCAAAATGACTTTCTATAATATATGAATCTGGTAACTTCATCTATTTGGAAGTTAATTGATTTACGTGTATTGAGCGAGCACTGACTTGAACAAATTGTTATGAGGGTTATGACATTTCCGTCAGTGTAAGCCAAAATAGATGGCATTAAGTGACAGTAGTTTTTGTGTGTGAAATACTCAATTGTTTATCAAAAGACATGTTTTAGTGTGACACGTTATGTTAAGATTTATGTTGTGCAAATTTATGGTTACAAAAAATCATATTAATCATTGATCCTGCCCATTAACGTGCCCTCCACTTCTATTTAACAGAAATAAGGTTCGATGATGATTACATAGCTTGTACTGAATTGTTGCGTTGCTGAATAACTATGTTAAACCAATTTTATTTATACATATTTCTTTGTACTATGTATTTGAATACCATATTTATGTAAATAAATTTGTAATTAAATTTTAATTAGTAAATATTTCGTTTACTTTTACTACATGGATGAAATGTATTCCAAATTAAAATTTTATTTATTACGTTAATTAAATATTTTTCAAAATATATAGATGAAATACAATAGAACAAAATTGGTATATACGGATCGCTATAGTTACACATCACACGTAGGATATAATATTTTACATATGAATAGATATAGTTACAATTACAAGTCAAAGATATTTAATTGAATCTAATTTGGTTTTATATGTTTTGTTATGACATTGCTTTGATAGTCTAATAATTGAACGATGTTATAGCAACTGTAGCAGAAAAATCATATAATATTTAGAATTAATTAAATTATATATTATTAAACACAGAAATACTTTAGGTTTATATTTGAATAATAAATGTCAAAATAGATGTTTTTCGATTTATCGGTTTATCATTTATTTATAAAGTCTACAGCAAACATTCATTACATTCAAATTATATATTATATATAATAATATAAGTTAAATAAATTACAACATAATGTTTCGACGCGTGTACTAGCACTCAGGCCGTGCCATGTATCGATCTGAACAAATGATAACTGCAGAAAGCAATGTGCGAGTACCATGGGTCTGAAAGAACTTCCTATTCATAATGATACAGGTCTTGCAACGTTTGACCGATCGTTTTAATTGTCATGTAATGTCGATGACTTTACGCTTGCTACTCAAAGCTACTAATGGTTTTTTTTTCGTTAAACATTCTTTGCCTTCTATTGACATTGATAGACAATAGGTTTTACAAACTTGTGGTACATTTCTACTGATGCTATAGCATAGCATTACTTTAAGACCGCAGTAGTTCAACTGGATGACTTTTTTACATTAACGATTGTCAAAGTCACATTTCATAGTAACAATTAAAATACATAACAGAAAAATTCTTTCTTTTTTTGCTTGGACAGCGAAGACAAAACGCAATGTTATTGAGCGGTTAGCCTTCTGTGTTTGCATTTTTCTCAAGGCTAAATGCGTTTGGAAACATCGGTTGGAGTAACTCCTAGCCCATCTCCGTATATAAGCTCTTTCAGCGTTTGAGTTAAGTTATCGTCATATAATGCATGCAATTCGTGGTCATTGCACTTTTTTTCATCATCTTTCACACCAAGACATCAAAATCGCCAAAAATTAAATCTTCTAAACTTCACTCAGAGTAGAATTGCCGATTCAAGTATCTTAAGGATCTTTTAAGGAGACAAGGATATTTTTTTTAAATTATATACATGCAATATCTCATATTAAAGGGAATCCAACAATACGCTTAGAATTGGTGTTTCAAGGATTAAGGATATTTCAAGGACCCCACAAGGATATTTTTTTGTATTATGCATGCAACACCTCTTGGGAAACAGAATTACATAAGAAATTGACTATACAATTTATGTTTTCCAAATCAAAACCATCTCAAGGACTTTCTAATTTTTGTAATCGGATAGGCGATACAATTAATGAACGATAACAAACAGGGAATTGAGTATAGAAAATTGATATTCCTCATATGAATGGAAATCGAACAGTCTAATATGAAAAATATGAGTGTTTTAATTGATAAATTTTTAAAAACAATGGTATTTTATTCTAATAAACATTTTATATATACACTAACAATAACAATAACTATATAATATATAAAAGTAATAACATGTTCAAGTATATTTTCTCATTCTCATACAACTTTTAGCAATATATACAATATATTATTGGAATATTATAAATATAGATATTCTATAATAAACCAAGTATATTGACAACCAAAAAAACTTTTAATTAAATAGAAACATATAAAATAAATATATACTATACAATACATGATATGTACCATATCCATAGAATCACTAGTATATAATATATTAATTGTATATAATCAAGTAAATGTTGACGACACTTTTCAATCACAACATCGAATTTATTATTATTTTTATTGAATATACCTTTTGAAAATAAAAAATCTGTATTATTTTGTCCTATATTTATTAGAAATACATCCACATATAAATTTTTACATCGCAGACTATTATAGGAACATAAACATAACAACAGTGGTCATAAAATAAGTTGACTTTTTAATTTAAGCTTCGCGGGCGGAGATTGTGAACAAAATTTTTTTTGCATTAAATTTTGTTTGCGAAATAAATTTTATGCTGCAGACAAATGTAAAGATGAATGCAGAAGGACTTCGGCGAACAGGATATGTAAAAAAAAAAAAAACAAATGTTTAAAAGTGGGACAAATCATAACAAGATTAAAGAGAGAACGCGTTGAAGATGAAGCGAGGACAGTCCATTTACGTCAATCGATGAATCGGTAAACAATTAGAGATCTTGCCGATACTATTGGAATTTAAAAACTTTCGATGAATACAATTTTAAAACATGTTTTGTATTTCAGACGCGTTAAGATACTCGTTAGGTTTCAAAAAAACACTCAATCTGTTTTAAAAATAGTGTTTTGTAAACGTCTGCAAAGATATGATTTCAGACTTTCATACGACCATGAGACCGACATCATCACGGTAGATGTAACTTAGATATATGCTTATGACCCGGAAATAGCTATTCCCATCGATCAAATATCGTGTCAAAGGTGTAGCAAGACCAAAAAAATCGTGCCAAAGTCGCTCAAAAAAAAGTCAGTTTTCTTCGATTATCGTGGTATTGTGCATTATTATATTTTTTCCGTTGAACCAAAAACTGTTAACAAAGAATTTTATTTCGGTGTTATGCGTCGTTTACGTACAGCTATTAGCAATGACTATACACGAGACCATCTATTTTGAAATTCAACTCATAACGTTTCACAACCATATTCGCCTGATTTAACATCATGTGACTTCTGGTTATTAAACAATCTTAAAAGCCCAGTCCGGGGACACCATTTTCAGTCGATCGCGAGAAGATGCATAACGAAACGAAACACCATTCAGCGACATTGCATTATGTCGGGCGAGAATTACATTTTGAAGATGACAACACCACATTGATTTGGAAGAATAAATAAAGAATTTTTAAAATATTTACAATAACAGTGAAATATTAGCACCCTATTTTTTGGACACAGTAGTATAATATTAATATGTATAGAAAATACGAGTATACGAGCTATAATATATATTATATGTAATGCAAAAAAATTCTTTTAAAGATTATTTGAAGGAAAATTGATTTTTCTTTATATTGGAAACCATAACTCAAGATTGTTTCTTTGGTATATATGGGAGTATATGCAGTATATGTGTGATGTGTATAGTAAACTTTCACATACACACACACACACACACACATATATATAAAAGAACGTTTTTTTTCTTTTTTGCAACAAGTTTAGTAATAAAAATAAAAATTCAATAAGCACAAAGAAAATTCAGTCAGATAATTTGTTAGCTTTTCAATGAAAACGCTGTTTAGTAACTTATGTATGTTTCTATATATATATATATGTATTTACTGTATAGATAGTTATAGATATGTGCTCTATCTATCTATCTATGGACAGACATTACTACAAATAAATATACCCCATAATGATGAGAAAAAAAAAAAAAGCTCCAATATAATTTTTCATCGTCAGCAAATAAAATATACTTGGAAATAAAATAAATGAAAGAAAAACGAAAAAGAAATGTATCAATAGTTATTATATACGAAATTATTTTTGGTATAGTTGTGCTTATATACAGCTCGTTTCAATTAATGTGAATAAATATTGAATATAACATCAACATATATATATTATATTGTATATAAGCAACTAATACATATATATTTTATATAGGGTAAAAAAATGTTAATTATAATTAAATTAATCTGTAAAATCATATTGATGTAATTTATATTTGTTTATGTTAAATTTGGAATTGAAATATTAATATTAATTGTAATAGATTTTCGGTAATAATTTACTATATATACCATGCCATAATAAAGTAGGTCAAACTACGATGAATATCCTATTTACGCTTTTGCAAATTACTCAATAGTTTATCTTCATGAAGCCCCTATTATTATATGTGTTTAGTGAAGAGGATAATTTGGAAAACTAAAATCCTACGAATTGCAAAAAAATTTTAAGTCTTTTTCGTATTTAAAATTTTTACAATATAATTTTGTAAAATTTTTGGGATACGACAAGATGAGACGTCGTCTGTCTTGGCCAATCCTTACACATCGTAGGAATTTTAACAATACAAAACAATCGGATGACGGACGTAGCAATTCTGTTAGCAAAATATTTTAGATCTGTGAGAACACCCGTAAGGTATAGTTAATTATATACTCACACAAATTATTGTAACTTATCATTATTTTGTTTAAGTTCAAAAATACAATCTTTAAAATTTATGTCATTAAATACAAAAACACAAAATTTCAAGATAATCGAATAAATGATATTCAAACAATTTTATTTTGCATATATTTGGGTCCTCTATTGGAATAGTACGCAGAAGAAGTGGAAAAAGATTTGTATTAAATTCTAAATTTATCAACGGAATAAAACGCGTAATTTTGAATACTTCAAGAAATCCTAATATTTCGAAAGCATTAAAAAAAATTGAAACATCGTCATATCGTTGCGATCTAAACGATCTAATTCCTTTTTCAATATACTATATTTCAAGTTATAATTCTGTTAAAATTGGCAGTATTAAATATAATGGTATTTACTGCACAGTAATTAGATGATATCTTATATACCTCAAAAACCGCAATCTCGATCGAAGGATCGATCTTATTATGATTAGGAGAAACATCGTATTATAAAAATATACATAAATATAAAATATTATTAAAAAATTATAATTTAAAATTAATTAATTAATTGGCTACATCTTGGCAAAATTTCATTGGAATCGGAATGGTACAACTTGTCATTTATAATGATTGAATTGAAAGAACGATGCAAAGCTATAACAATCAAATGCGAACAATTACAAAATGTGAAATACACAACTCACGCACAATATCCATTGTTCGAAATAAAAGATGTTATAAACAATTGGCAATGCAATGTTGTTCAAATTTGTTATGGCAGGCGAAAATAAAATTTGTCAACAGCATTTTATGTGTTTTGCCCAATTTTGAAATACTTTTAAATTTGTAATAAGAGCTAAATAATTTTTTGTATATAATATATGATGAAAACTATATGGTCACATTAAGACCAGTAGCGAATAGATTTCACATATTTTCCGTTTATCCATTGTAAAACACAACGTTTGCTACGACCCCCGTACTATTATATACTAGGAGACATTTTAAATAATAATTTAATAAATAAATAATGTTAAACTAAGAATAATGTAATTATTTCATTATAATATATAAGTAAGTATTTGATTAACAAGTGCATTTTTTTCATTAAGCTGTACGGATATTGAAAGTTTGTTTCAATTTAAAGTTTTAAAATTTATTTAAAATGAAGTTTTTTATTTTAATATAAATATAAACTCACTTCTGTATATAAAATATGTACTTTTATATTGTATTATAGTTATATCGTATATATATTTGTGTATGGGTATACTTTATTTAATAGCAGTTAGCGTAGAGATACGTACATAGAAATTAAATAAAATAAAAACTTTATACATTATAAATTTATATAAAAACATATATTCAATGCAAACTTACATAAAATATATACGGAATTATGTATTAATAATATATTATAAAAGAGATTAAATATCGACACATCAATTTTATTAGCTGTTGTCACAACATAATTTTGTTGGAAAATGTGTTATGCTAAGGCAATATTGCAATATATTTACGACTCTGTATTCGTTGTCAACAACACAAAAACAAAGGCATATAAAGATACAATTAATTTAAATTATAAAATTAATTGTACTAAACCAAAATTACTTCGCACTACGGCGAGTTGTATAGAGATTTTGTTTGATTTGTGTGCATGCATTAAAATCTACAAAACAGTATAAAATTAACGTTTACCATGAAAATTTGGTTTTCATCAAATTTCGGTCATCCTTTTGTGTTAGTGAATAAGTGCAATGAGGATGATATTACTCAATACTAATAAAATGTATGGTGAATTTGTAGAATTTTCGCATTTTCTTACATTACAAGTTTTAAGAAATTTTGTTTGTAATATTTTTTAAATATTAAGTGGATTGACTTGATTTAGAAATCAACCAAATGCATGCGTGGTATTACTTGAATCAACAATATCCATCAAAATCAAGAAATATTGGGTCAATGCGAACACATAGTATTAGAGTCAATTTAGCAATATAAGTCATAGTTAAATTACATAAATTTACTTTTTTGCTTCCAAGAAAATTTGTTAAATTAATTGTGTAAATTATAATTATTTTATATTATGTATTTATAGAATTTACCACACACACTCACACACATACATCGATGATTCAGAGATACTTTTTAAAGTTAAACATATACATTTATAATATATAAATCAAGTTTAAGGAAAGGTATTTTTATTATATATTGTTTATTTACCTTTTATCCAACCTACTTTTAAATATACATATATACAGTGGATAATCTCTATAGGCAAGTTTCTATATGGAACTTATTTTTTGTATATGCAATGAGCATTAGCAAATTATAAATTTTTATTAGTTTGGTTATCATACGACGCCACATTATATCGACGTTACAATATAACACCTTTGTTGTCAATAACTGAAGCCAATACGATCTTATATAGAACAACGTCTATTTTATCTTTAATTACTGATGTCATTGCGTCGTTACATCAACGTTAAAAATATTATATTGAAGTGAGGTCGCAGTTTCACTTGCTCACGTTACGACGTATAGATGCGACATCGTGGAGAAGTTGTGTGTTATTTACGGCTTTTTTTCTTCGTAAATTGGTTATTTTTTATCCAATATTAATCAAATTAAATTTTGCATAGCAGTAATATTGGGTTGATAAATGAACAAAATTTCATCGAAATCTGACAGATTCCAGGAAACCGTTCACACATCTTCATATAATTCTACTAAAAACTTACACAGAAAATTTTATAAAAATCAGAAATGACCGAATAAAAAAATTCCTATATAGTCGATCTGGATTACTGATATATTGGTATCGCTTTGCCAGAATTTTCTTAGAAAATGTTCTTCATATAATCGCATTATAAACTAGCTTGCAAAATATCATCAAAATCGGTTGAGAAAAAATCAAATTATTATTATTGAGTTGGGTACAAATTTCCCAGAATTTTCTTACAAATAGAAACTGGAGAAAATTTCATTAAAAAAAAAAAACGGCTGAAATTCTTGTAGATCGATCCGGATTACTGAGCTCTGGTCTATCGATTGCCCAGAATACATTTTTTCGTAAACTATTCACATAGTCCCAATATACAAACTGCACATTAAATTTCATCAAAATCGACTGAGATATGGTCATATTGATCTGGTTCCAGGAAAATGGTCAATCTATAATTATAACGAAGGTTTCAAAATATCATCAAAAACTGTTGAAAAATAGCCTAATTCACCACGTTTCAGGAAATTGATTAGGATAACTAAAAACTGTCCAAACATAAATTCAAAATTTCAATTTTCACGAAAATTCTTTAAAATTGTCTCATAAAGAAAGTCAAATTATAAAATTTGATAATAAATTGCACAAGAAATTTAAAAAAAAAAAAAAGGACTTGATATATTTATTTGTTGTTTATAAAAGGATATATAATTTTCATATGTATTGAAAACTGTATAATTTTCTTATTTATTTATGGATGGTTTTTGGTTATAGAGAGCATTGCCTATACAAGGAAATCTACTGTATATACAATATATTGTAAAAATAAATCTGTAAGGAAAATTCTATAATCAAAAGAAAGTTTTCTTCGCTTATTTCTTTATAAATATAACTTGAATGAAAACATTTTTATCAACGTAGACGAAGTATTTATATTTAAAAATAAAATACGCCTTTTTAATGTATATTTTCTGTTGAAAATCAGCATCATTAATTCCATTCAATATATTATATAAATATAATATATTAAACAAGAAATATAACGTACCATTACATATTTAAGAAATATTTGTGTGTTACATGTACAATTTGTACATAGGTACTCTTTTAGTATTTTCAAGTATATTTATACTCGTTTCTATCTGGTATATGTAATTTTTATAATAATAAAACGGAAAGTTTTTCTATTCCAATGTTTTGTATAAATATGCAGATAACTTTTACCTTTTTATTTATTCTGTACTATAATATTATATAATGTATTTATTTATAAACAATATTTAAGTTTAATGCATTTTATTATTATAAGAATAGTTTTGTTCAATTGTAAATAAAACTTTTTAAATTTTGTCCTTTTTAAAAAAAAAAAAAAATGTTCTTTCATGTTTATGTGCTAACTGTCGGTAACAATGATGTGTGAAGTGAATATTATACAATTTGTGCATTACATGTAAATGATTTCTGGAATTGTGATGATGGGGCGTTGAATAAAATTTTAACAATCGTTTTGTATATATTTTTGATAATATAAAATTTAAAATAAAAAATTTTGTATAGAAAATGGTATAAAATTTCTCAAGAGAACACTTTAATCTTTAGCTTATGCTTTTTTGTAGTTTTTTTTTCAATGAAATATCATAAAGTTTCATAACAGCTTTGACATAAATATTTTATCTGTTGCAATGATAAGATTAAATTATTTTAAATATCAATTTAGGAAGGGTTTTCCTATCGATACTTGAAATAAATGTATAATTTATATGTAGGACGCACTATACAATTCCTATAACTCTAAATCCTATAAATATATAATTCTTCGAATAAATGTATCACTCTTCCAACCAGCATGTAATGAGAATTTTTCATTATAATTGCTTCATAACCATCAATGGTTATTGAGTAGTTTCTTATTACATTGCATGCAAAATAATCTGTTTAGACGAAAACATATAATAATTCTATAGTAATTTTGAAGTTAATGACTTAAAAATTAGACCTCACTAGAAACGCAAAGCTAATATACCTCCATACCCATAGTTATTAATTTTCAATATACTAATTATATATTTTTTTGTGCTCGTCGGGATTTTACAAGTGTAAGTTTTACCAATAAAATGAAATAATCGTCACTGTGTGTGTTATGGCATTTTTAATAAAATATTATATACAATGAAATTGAAATTTGCTAAGCAAAAGCTCATCATGTCAAAAGGAAGTCTTCCTATCCGTTAGACTGGGTTAAAATATTCCCGAAAAATTTCCAAAATCGGATGGGGTTAAGGGTTGTTCATTTTAAACAGAATTACCCCTTTGGTTCTATACAAAAAATTATATAGTTATATCAAATATACTATACTATTGAATAATTCAACGGATGTATATTTGCATTTAATAATGTTGATATTGATATTTTATAAGTATACACAGGGTGCGGATTCAGCTCATTAAAAAGAAGGAATTAATTTGAAACAAAAAAATAATCATATAATTATTGAACATGCGGTCGATTTTTAGGTGTCGACAACTAACAATAGCAATGTTGCTTTTAATAAAAAAAAAAATGTATGATTTGGAAACTTAAAATCGTTATAACTTGGTACCGCGGTAAAAAATCGTACACATGTTCAATAAAATATTTTAGATTCAAATTAACGACGCCCAATTACCCTTTCAATTTTTAACTTGCATGACTGAATCACCCTGTGTATGTATTATATATTCATTGTATAATGAATATATATGTTGCAAATTCAAATGGTTTTAATCCATTTATTGAAACAATACCACACTAAAAA